>CM040438.1:27289868-27644868 GCA_022702705.1 Papilionanthe hookeriana x Papilionanthe teres
TTCTCTATGCTATGGACTCCCTATTTATATGAGAAAGAGGGAATAAGTCTAAAATTACAAGCTTGCCCCTACTTTAATGGGAGAGTTACATGTTATTATGGTCTTTTTATTATGTCTCGCTTTATTTGGAGTTGTATGCCTTTATGGTCTTTTTTTAATGTCTCACTTTAATATGAGAGTTACAATTCTTTATGGTGTTTTTTATTTACATCTTTAGATTGTCTCGAGATTCGTGTAGATCATTTTTTTTGTGTACACATCATACATCCCACTCAATTCCTATGTTTTTACAAATCTCAGCCTAAACTTCAATTTTTACATATATGACATCTTATTTGTGAGTGAAAAATGTGTATTTCACTTTTTAAGACTTATAATAGTGATATGAAATATTTGGGTGGTATAAATGTAAAACGTTTATGACATTCAATATGACACAATGGACCACTTAGTTGGATAAAGGCTTATTGTAGTAGTAGTTGTTTTTATGAATGTAAAAAGTTAAATTTAGGTGTTAGATAAGTAAATATATAGAAATTGGGTGGTATGCACTATTTTTATTCCATTTATCTTCTGTTCACTTTTTTCAGATCGTCTGGCCATGATTCGACAGCAACGTGAAGAAGCTGCCAAGAAGCGCGAAGAGGAAAAGGCTGGTATGTAATTATTTATTTTGATTGTTTTACTACATAAGTCCCTTTGAGATATTAAGGGGTCATTTGGTATCTTTTATTTTTTAACATTTATTTAGGCTAATCTTTGAAATAAAAAACATGTTTGATTTTATGCTTCAAATATTAAACATGAAACGGCAACATAACAACGGTAAAACAAATGAAATTCAATGTAAATAGTTTAGAAGTTTAGTTTGGGTTATTTATTAATTATTGAAATTAAAAAAATAAAAAATATATTAAAGTATATTTTTCTGATTGTAAACATTAATAATGTTCAAATATTTTTAAAAACATTAATATTTAAAGAGTAATCAACGCCTCAATGATTTTTATCATATAATTTTTATGCAAAAAAGTTCGTTTAATTTTCTCCTTTTCTAGTATGTGGTTTTATTGGATTAGGCCACCTAATACTCGGTATTTTAAATGACCATTGTAAACATTGGGATGAGTTATATTTGGTGGCATATACTTCTGCTCTCTATATTTACATTGTTGATGAGAGGTCAAGCTGGTAGATCCTATTTTCTCCGAAGTTCTTATTTTCTTTGTTGGGATATTAGAGTTTTATAAGAAAGAAAAAAAAATCACAAGGTCTGCCCTGGTTGAAATTGTCTACTTTGTAGTTTAGATTTTAGAGGCTCGTTCTTCTATTCTAATGAAGAAGACAGGTTTATATATATGGAATATAAACTTGACCTTTATGTGAAGGCAATGGAGAATACCATGGTGTATTGAAGGGTGATGAATGTAGTTGAGTGATGTCAATGGGGCGTTGCAATCGTTTAGCATTGGATGTTGGTGTTGGTATGATTGCTCTTAAACTGCCATAGTTGTGAAACTTTAAATGAACTATGCTTGTCGAGTGATGGCAATCGTACATGGTGGATGTGTCATGGTGGTAGGGTGACAATAGACGTGGTATGTAGGTTGGGCGAAGGCAGTTGAATAATGACAATTTGATACTAGTGTTGAGTAATGAAGGTTCATTGACTGTTGGACTGGGCTTTGAAGTTCTTCAGATTTATAATCTCTTTAAATCCATATCATTTTTTTATAAAAAATGGTGCTGTCTTTTATAATTTTTTTCGGGTGACATTTTATAATTTTAGCCTATCCCCAAACGTTATCAATGGTTATGATTGCTTATTTAATCATGAATCATTTTTTCTAACATATGAGGATCTTAACGACTCTAGAGTTAAATAATCTTGGATTCGTTGGATGCCTCTTGCCGAGCCACTCATTTTGACAATAAGCACGTGAGATTTAATGATCATTTTGTCCTTTAAGTAGTGTCATAAAGTTTTTAAATTCACTTCAGGTTGTTTTTTTACTCATTTAAGCTCGGATTGAAATTTTTTGCCTTTGGGTTCATATCGTTGACACGCTCGCTTCAGCTATATTTTTGCTGAAATATGAGCTTAGATTGTTCTGAATTTAATTCCGGAAAATTTTAATTTATATTGAAATTTTTATGGCGCATAAAGGATATTTAAAGGGATCTCTGGATTTAAGAATAATCTTGGTTTCTTAATACGTCTACCCATTCTAGTAAATTTATGTTTTTGTTCAAACATTATGTTTGGCAGCAAGCTTATTAGAATTCTGGTTATTATACTGAGAATGATATGGATCTAATTTTTGGGACTAACCCTAAACTTTTAAACTTAATAAGCTCTAGTTGTTTAGATTTTCTGGAGGAGAATATGAAAAGAGAGATGCAATTTCAAAATTTACTGATTGTTTCAAATCAACTATGTTTGATGTTGTAATAGAACTGTCTTATAATTCTGATTGATGATGTATAAAGATAAAAATAGTTTTTCGTAGGGCTTCTAAACTTCTCTGATCATCTTTCCATTTTTACATACTTAGAAATTTATTAAATCAAAATATTAAGGGACAATTACACATACCACTCGAAACATTATTATTTACAAATCTAGCACTCCTATTCATCTATTTTTCAAATTCTCATTCAAATATCAAAATTCACGATAAAACTCCAAATCATATTTTTCATGTTTATCAATTTCTCAAGGATTTGATTGTGGTAAGCGGAAATGAATCGGTTCGGTTCAAAAAATCACCTGAATGTCAATTCTATAAATAACAATATTTTTGAGTGTTGTCCATGTAATTCTCTCTAATTGCTCAATCCATGAAGGAATTCAATTGTCGACCATAATTGTAGGAATCATCATTTTTTCAGGGGAATTACATACATGGCACTTTGAAACATTGCTATTTGAAAATGACGCATCATTTTTCATTCATTTTTCAAATTTTCAGTCAAATATCAAAATTAACAATTAAACAATAACAATCCTCTATCCAACGAAGTGGGTTCGGCTAGATGAATCCTTTTTCTCCTTTCGTGGGTTCGGCTAGATGAATCCTTTTTCTCCATTGCATCCTATTGAGTGTCATATTTTCATTTAATTATAATAAATAAATATCATTTTTTATACAAGATGCCCTAGTCTTTTTAGGTCGTCTGTCTTTCTTAACATAAGTCAAATTTAAAACATTTACTCTCCAAATTGGATCATGAGACGGTCGGCATTTAATGTGATCAAACCATCTAAGACGACACTCTTTAATCTTGTCTGCCATTGGAGCTACTCCGACCCTATTACAGATATTCATTTCACATTTTGTCTCTTAACTGTCAAGCCACTCATCCACCTAAGCATTCTCATCTTAGCGACACTTAACTTTATTTTATGCTTCTCTTTTAAAGACCAAGACTCTGCGCCATAGAGCATTGCAGGTCTCACCACCACCTTTTAAAATTTTCCTTTCAGTCTTAGTGGTACATTTCTATCACACGATATGCCTGAAGCATTCCTCCACTTCAACTAAACAATGTGAATTCTACTGTAAATATCCTCATCTTTATTACCATCACTTTGAACAATAAACCCGAGATATCAAAAACTTTCAAACCTTTTAATGATTTGATCACCCAGAGTTACAATTAAACCCAAACCCATATTTTTCATTTTTATCAAATTCTCAATGGTTTGATATTGGCATACATAAATGCATCGGCTTGGTTCAAAAACATCACTTTTGTAGATGACATTTTTTTTTGAGTGCTGTTACGTAATTATCCTTTTTATTGCCTTTGTTTTAGTAATAATTGAATATTTTGCCTTTGTTTCACTAATCAAATCAGTCCAAACCATTGATTTTCAATTTATTGCAACATTTTGAATCCATTTGTTGTTCTTATAGCTACTCTCTTTACTTTTACGTCCAGTTTATTCATACTTCTGATGTGATTTTTTATTCCACGTTTATATTTTTCCAGCTAAAGAGCAGAAAAAGCTGGAGGCTCGCAAGTGAGTTGTTGTGGAAGAGCTTAATGTCATCAACAAGCCTTTGGAAAAATAATGAGTCAGAATATTCTTCTCAGAATTTAATTTATAAATTGAATTTATTGTCAGCTCAATACAATATAAATTTTGATTGCTTAAGCATGTATTATTCTAAATTTAATGCAAATCTAATGGTTATAAAACTTATTTTGGTTTGTGCTCTGAACCTTTCTTATTTATTATTTTTTTCACTGTAAGATTTTGTCTTTGTTGAGGGCATCTCTCTCTCTTTTTTTGGATGATTTATTATATATATATATATATATATATATATATATATATATATATATATATATATATATATATATATATATATATATATATATATATATTGGAAGATTTATATACATGGTGATATAGATTGGGATGTTATTGGTAGAATTCAAGTTGGTTGGTTGAGATGGTGGAATGCTTCGGGCCTATTGAGTGATAGAAAAGCGCCGCTTAGATTGAAAGGAAAATTTTATAAGATGGTGGTGAGACCTGTAATGCTCTGTGGCTCTGAATGTTGGCCTTTAAAAGAGAAGCATAAAACTAAGTGTTGCCGAGATGAGAACAACTACGTGTACGAGTGGCTTTACAGTTGGAGACAAAATGTGAAATGACTGTATCTGTGATAGGGTTGGTGTAGCTCCAGTGACAGACAAAATTAGAGAGAGTCGCTTTAGATGGTTTGGTCACATTAAATCATGACCATCTGATGTTCCGATTAGGAGAGTTGATGTTTTAGATTTGACTCATGTTAAGAATGGCAGAGTTCGACCTAAAAAGACTTGGCCTTATTGTATAAAAAATGATCTTAATTTATTAGAATTAAATGAAAATATGATACTAAATAAGATGCAATGGGGAAAAAGGATTCATAGAGCCCACCCCACCTAGTGGAATAAAGGTTTTGTTGAAGTTGCTTAATCCCTCAGTATTTACATTATTTAACACCTAAATTTTAATTTTTACATATACGTTATCTTGCCTAAGCATGAAAAGTTGTTTTTCACTTTTTGAAAGTTAAAATAGTGATTTTTTTTTTTATGTGATATTAAAGGTTTGGGTGTTGTAAATATATATGCATAGGAATTGAGTGGTATGTAAATGTCCATTTATATTAATAATATTTTGGTGTCATAAATTGATGTACGATGCATGAAAAGATAGATTATGTGATGTTAAAAGATTTGGATGTTGTATGTGTAAATATGAAAGTTTAGGTTTAGATATGTAAATGCATAGGAATGTGTGGTCTGTATGTAAATGTACCCATTTTTTTAATATATATAGTTTTCACAATTTTAACTGAAAGAAAGGCGTTATATCATTAGAGTAGGTTTGCTTCTGCTTCGTATAAAAAAAGTGAAAACTAAGGCCGACTTGTAATCCAATCATCCATTTTCAATGTGCCACGTTGCGCAGGAAACTGTAGGGTAATTTTTTTTTTTGGTTTTGTAGGACATTATTGTAATTTTTTCAGTTTTATATTAAGCTTTTTTTTTAAATTAAAAAAATATTTGATATTTATTGTGAAAATATATTGTGTTATTTTTGATGTGATATGAAAGTTTTGGGTGGTATATATATATAAAAAGTGAGGGACTGAATCAAAATAAGGAAAAAAAGTGTGACCCTCAATCAAAGCTACAACAAGGGGTAACATAGCTAAAACTCCACAACCATCAACAAAAATAAGGGCAATCATGCCCATTTAACATTCCTATTGACGAGGGAAACTATCGCAAAAGACTTGGAGCACAACATTCATGATTCTCCTAAAAGCTCTCTAATAGTAAATTCTCTCTCAGAGGCAATTGAGACTGAAGAGAGAATGGGGATGCTACAAGGATATCCCGCTTTATGTACTAAAATTATAACATATTTAGAGTTTTAAGGATAGTATAAAATCTTAATTCCAAAAAGTAGCATCAAATAAACTTTTGACATATGAACAAGCCAATTTTGAAATTAAACATAGTACAAGGAAAGCCAGTCGTTGCAACAACGATAGGTTCAGTGTGTGATGTCACCTGTGCACCTGATGCTTCCTTAAGAGGAGCTGCAGGGTTATCCTGATTTGCAGTCCAAATATTATCCCTTATAGTATGGTCAAGGAAAGGGTCCCTAGGGGTAATTGCATCAGATTCCAACTCCTATATTGTGATGAGTCCCTCCTCAGGCGGAACCAAAGAGTCCAGAGCAGTCGGCTCACTAATAGCATAATCCTGCTTTTGACTATTGTTTCTCAACTGTGGGTGCAATCTAAAATATTTCTCCTACGGGTGTCCAAACATCTTGCATGAGTGAGGTTTTTGCTCTATTGTGAGTAGAGCCAAACCAGACTTCTTCTACATCTGGTAGTGTAATTTTCCTTTCAATCAAAATCCTTGCAGAGAAGGCCTTGAGAAATGAACTGTAGGTATGTCTACCTGCATAGGTTTTCCAAGGATAGTCCCAATTGCATATAAGACATGTTGGTCAAAGAATTGAAACTTAAATTCAGGTAATGAGAACCAAATAGGCGCAAAGGGGGTTCTTGACTGTGATCAAATCAGTTTTGAGCAATTTCCTAAGTTTGCCCTCAATTGTAATGAATTTCTTTGAAAAAACCTTGTGTAGTCTTCTTTTATTCGCAGTTGTAACATGACACGTCTTCCGTCGAGAAGGCCCACCTGCCAATCCCCAACTAATTTGAAATCTTCAAAGACCTTCCTGATAATCTCCATCTTGGGGCGACTTAATTGGAACTTGCCAACTAGTGTTAGTTTGTATTTTTATGCAAGAGATGAAATTTCAACATCATAGAAGAATAGTGCTAGTTTCACTGCATTTTTCTCTACATTCTAGATGAGATTGCAATCTCCATGTCCTGCAACAGAGTCATCGTACATCTGCGGGAATATCAGACTTTCTGTGAGGTGGGAAGGGGAGCTGCGTTTGTGAACCACTCTAGCATTTGAGGGTTTGGTGGGGTTATCACCAGCGAGGGCGATGACATAGGAAAGACTTGAGGCCATTAACGTGCTTCACACAAACACTGTAGGAGCAGAGCAGTTGGCGCAGCTTGCCGACTCTGCTGCCAGTCGAAGCACACTGTAGAGCACGAAAGCAGCAAACGAATGGGACACGATCTGTGGAGCAGGTACGAGCAGAACTTTGGTGGAGCGGTCAAGTGGCTTTGACGTAGTAGACAAGCAGTCTCGAAGCAGACGAAGAAACCTATAGGGCGAAGCACCACAGATGCTAGCACCGCAGACGACGCGAGCTCCGTAGACGACTTAGCAGATGAGCAGGCTTGAAGCAGACTACGCGAGCTCCTCCGCCAGCTAGAGCCGATGACAAAGACGAAAAGGATCAGTACGAAGAGAGCGAGTGAGAATATATATATAAAGTATTATTTTTAAATAATTTAATTGACTGCAACGCTACAAAGCTTTATAATTTATTAAAATTATTAATTAAATATAGGAAAAAATATATTAAATTCTATTTAAATGAATATTTTAATATAGATAATGAGATTTAAATCTTGACCTACCCTTAACATTCTACGAGCGTGTGATTAGGGTTGTCAAAATAGCTCATTGTTCGTGAATAGTTTGTGTTCAGCTCGGTAAGCAAGCGAGCCATACACACAAATTTTTTGAGCTCGATATATAAACTAACTGAATACGAACAATGATATTTTTTAACAAACTGAGTCTGGCATTGCTCAAGCTCGGCTCATTTAAACCCCAAACGGCTGCATATCTGGCTGGGGTTGTCAAAATGATTTTTTGTTCGCGAACAGCTCGTGTTCGGCTCACTAAGCAAACGGGCCGAACACGAACAAATTTTTTGCATTCGAAATATAAATAAGTCAAACACAAATAGTGGTATTTCTTAACGAATCGAATACGAGCTGAACCCAGGCTCGCTCCTGTTCAGTTCGTTTACACCCCTACAAACAATAAGGGACCCTACATCCTGAAAGGATTCAATATTATGAAAGGTGTGGTGAGAGTGGATCTCCTACTTTGATCTTGCAATGAGATCTTTGAGACTAAGAAGAACGAAAGGCAATCAGATTGCACCCGAGAGTTTTTATTATAATAGATGAATGACTTGAGAGAATAAATGCGGAAGATGGTAAATGAAGTAAGACAAGAGGTACCGAGAACTCATTCCAGAGATTGTTCAAGAAGTCATACAAGATTGTCAGGATCAATAGCACAAAGACGATATCTATTGGGATGTTGACCTCCAAGAGAGGAATTACCATGAACCAGGGCAAGGATAGCTTTAGCTCCGATGCTAGAAGAGGAAGAAGACACAAAAGAAGAATTGTATGTCTCCAGAGAGGATACTTTTGAATCTTTCAAATGCAAAGAGGAGGAGAAGAAGAAAAAAAAGGCCATTAGAGTACGCTTTCCCGGGGGAAATTGTTGAAGCATAGTCACCCAGAAAGTTCAAGATCTCTTTCTTAGTCACCTATAAAGGAAGGAAGGATCTTGCTAATCATATAACCTCCTTTGAATCGACACTAATTTTATTGCATATAAACGACACCCTTAAATTTCATTCGTTCCATATGATGCTCAAAGAGTCAACTCTACGATGGTTTCAATAATTTGTCGGTAAGAGTCATCATCTCCTTTGACGAGTTCAAGAGAATATTTGTGGTTTCTAGGTGTCGAATGACATTTAAGGGACATTTACTGAAAATCGAACAAGCTTCATCTGAAAGTCTGAGGAGCTTTATCACTCGATTCCAACAAGGGATGCTAGATGATATAGATCATGAGATTGTCTTCGTTTATGCAGTACTCACACAAGGTGTAAGTGATGGGTGATTCCACTATGCACTTGGCTTGAAAAAGTCGAAAACTTTGGTCAAGCTTTTGGAGCTAGCCAATGCACATATTTCCTTCGAGGAGTACAACTCATTGTTGAATACCTCTGGAATCAGAGAATCAGAAGACATATTCTAGAAAAAGTCTTTTTGTGGACACCGAGGATTCAAAAGCTAATTCATATGAAGCGATCATCAAAATGTCCTGAGAAGACATCAAAAACAAAAACAATCAGAGAAGCCCAACTGAAGGCTAGTCACGAGGAGGCTTGAGAGGAAGCAGGATATACCTCAATCCTCCATGATATAAGCTATTTTGTTGAGTTGTCAATGGTTTAAATCATAGAGGTTGTCCATAACAAAGAATTCTTTAAGAGACCCCCACTGATGAAAGTAGAGAGTTTCTAGTGCAATCCCAATAAGTATTGCTCTTATCATTATAACCACAGGATTGATATTGAAAATATCATCATCTTTAAAATTGGATCGAACAGTAATCTGAGCGGGAGATGCAAGAAAAACCACCCGCTAAAGCTGCTTCCAACAAACCAATCTCCGAAATAATTGTACACATCATCGGGGTTGTACTTGCCATCTTCAATGGGGATGGACATGAAATCTCACGACATTCAATTTTGAAGTGATTGAAAGCAGGAGATATCTATTCGACCAATCTAGCTAAAGTGACTACCTCATTTCATCAACTGATCACCTTCACAAGAGTTGACTCGTTTGAGGGTGGGAATCCTTTTAAAGACGCTATTTTCATAACTGTGGTGATAAACAATCACCAAATCGAAAGCATCCTGATTGACATGGGAAGTTCTGTCAACATCCTTTTTGATTTTTTTTTTAGATGATGCATATGACTGAGTGCTTAACTGACACCTACTTTTGGTCCACTATATGATTTCTCTGACAAGAGAAAAGATACATCTAGAGTCATGTCCCTCCCAGTAACTTTGGGAGGAGATAGAAAATATACAGTCATGACCATTTTTATGATATTGTATGCCCCCAACTACTTACAATGTCATCATTAAGCTCAACACATTCAAAACCATGGTTTCCACCTACCATGTGGGGGTCAAATTTTTAGGGAGAGTCGAAATCATCACTATTCAGATCTAGTCTAATCTAAAACATGTTACCTAATGTATGGTAAATTTACTATAAAATCTCCTTAAACTCAACACAAACAAAGACACCAGCATGGAGATATGAGACCACTGAAAAAATTCCTATCTCCGAGGGAGGATGCAAGAGAACATTCTAGACCAACTCCAGCTTGAGCCAAGAACATAAGGAACCAGTGATCTCAAACCCTGAGGGATCACCATGACATATTCACCTGGACTGAGGATGAAATGTTAGGGATTGATATTAACATCACTTGTAATCCACTCAACGTCAATTCCAGTGTTAAACCCATTAAACAAAAAAGTGAATTGTAGTGACCTCCTTGGCTGAACCTATCCGACATGAAGTTTAAAAACTTTTGAACAGTAACATTATTCATGAGCTATAATATTCAGATTGTCTAGTAAATGTAGTTATAGTTCGCAAGAGAAAAGATAAGTAAAGGATGTACATAAACTTCACTGACCTAAATGTGGCCTATCCAATGGATAGCCGCCCCTTGCCACAGATTGATGCCTTGGTAGATTTAGTCGTAGGACATTTAATATGAGCTTTCGGGACGCATTTTGGGGTATCATCAGATCAAAATGCACCTCATAGTGTTGGAAATTTTGCTTTCATTACTATAGAATGGGTTTTTTTGTTACGATGTAATGCCATTTGATTTTAAAAATGTTGGAGATGCTTATCAGTGACTTAAAGATGTTGTATTTAAAATTCAAATAAGAAAGATGTGATCTTCTCATTAAAATCAAATCACTTGAACATATAAAAGAGCTAAAAAAAAACTTTAACGCTTTGAGATAGTTCATAAAGCTCAACTCCCTCAAATACACTTTTGGAATGACTTCAAGAAAATTCCTTAGGTGCTGCTCATGCCCGACTGATAAAAACAAACCCTTAAAAAAGTTTAAGCCATCCAAGATATGTCTCCACCCAAGAACCGCAAAGAGCATCAAATTTTGATTGGTCGCATCATAGGTCTAAACATTTTTCTTTTAAAATTTGGTGATTAATGTTCATCTTTCTTTAAGATCATGAAGAATTCCACTCTATTCATTTGAACAGAAGAATGTGACTAGACATTCAAGCCATTGAATAAGTTATTGTCTTTACCTCCTATATTACAAAGTCTCAAATCAAGGGAAGAACTATTCATTTACTTGGTAGTGGGGAAAGAAGTAGTCAGCTTCACACTAGTTCACAAAGAAAATAAGAAATAATTTCTCATATATTTGTGAGTAAAATCATTCGTGGAGCCAAGTTAAGGTCCAAAATCATATAAAAACTCGTATTGGCACTTATTGTTTCAGTGAGTTCTTACTTTCAAGCTCAAGCCCTAAATGTAATCACTTACCATCCACTCAAATTGGTGTTATCACGACCTAACCCTTTATGAAGACTTTTGAAGTGGCGTTAGCCTCACTTTTGTTGAGGTTTAGTCATTCTTTAGACAACCTAGGATCCAGCCATAAGACTTTCCTGGTGACTATCTTAGAAGACTAATGAGGGAGCCTTGCCCCAATGGAAATTCAAAATGCTTCTTTACCACACTTGGAGTTTCATATGCTTAATACTATCCTCTAGCACTTAGTAAGGTGGAGCCAAACATAAGGAAACTCAAGGGGAGTTCCCTATAGGATGGTCAGGTTTCAAGACTAACCCTAAGTGGCTTATTTTGGGGCTAGCACACACACACACCTAAACCCCACAGTTACACTCATATACCTACACACTACACTCTCACTCATCACCCTAAAAACTTAAACTAAACTGCCTCACACTGGTCCCGTCTTTGGAAACTCATTTGGGTGGTTCCCCAGACTCTTAACATTAGAGTTACGATTTGGCTAGAACCGACACATAGAGGATCTAAAAGGGGAGTTCCCTTGGTTCATGGCTTAAGTAGGGTGATCTCATGCTTGTTACCTTCAATTAAACCTAATTTTACCAAAATCTTAACCTTGACCCTTTAGCCCCTACACCTTACCAAATTACCAAATTGCCCATAAACCCTAAAATTTACAAAAATTCCTAAAAAAACCCGTAAATAGCCAAATTCCCTTCAAAAATCATTTCAAAACATTTCCAATACCGAAATTTACCAAAATCCACCAAAATCCACAAAATTTCCAAAATACCGCTGATGCACCAAAAATATATACTATTTTTGCTATATAATTTTACCCGTTTTTGGTGATATTCCACTTTAAAGAAAAATATTTTTCATGATTTGTTGCAGGTATGATGATTTTAGGTGATTGGAGTGAAAAGAAGCGAAAAAAATGAATTTGGAGCAAAAAGGAGGAAAACAGCTTCTGGTGCCGCCGACGCCATTTTCTCGAGAGCCTAGAATTTAATTGACGATAGAGTGCCGCCGGCGCCCTATCGGGTGTCGCCAGTGCCCAATGTCGGTGGATTTCAAATTTTAAGAGTTTTGGCGACTTTTTGAAGGAATGCTTAAGGAAACTCTTGGAAATTCGTTTCAAACTTATAAGTAACTATTTTTGGATGAAAAAGGTGTGTTCAGCAGTTCTAGTGGTTTTGTGAGTGGTTCTAGAGAGGAAGAGTGTGTGTTGAGTGTTAGGGCTTAGAAGAGTGAGTATAGAAGTGAGAATTTGAGAGGGATTCTTCTTTAAGGAGTGAAGGAGAATGAGTAAAGTGAGAGATTGCTTCTTCCTTTCCATTCTAAAGAGGAAATTGAGTGTTGCAAAAAGGATTCAAAGGAACTTCAAGGGATTTGCATTAGGGAAGAGAAAGATAAATTGTATTTTCTTTTGTAGTTTGTATGATTTTTCTTTTATATATAAAATCCATGTTTTATTGTGTCTTCTCCATGAATTCTGAGTAGTCTACTTTGTCTTTCTTCTTGCATAGAGATGTGATGATGTGATGATGTGGATTTGAAGTGCTTTTAAAGTAATGAAGAAATTGTGATGGTTTTTCATTTCGAACTTAATTTACTTTTCAATCTGGCAAATTGAATTATTAAAATATGTCGTTGAACATTAACTCTGAAAGGATCTAGTGTCCTACAATAATAATGAAGAATCCATTCAATGTCCATGGATGAATTGCGTAGTTCATGGGAATTGAGTGCAAATAAATAGGGAAATATGTTTTGATGGACTTCAAATTGGAGGTTTCAGAGTGACAGGCTGAGATCTCCAATTTGGTGTTAAGATTAATAACTAAACTCGAAGGTTAGCCTTCAGGTGAAGGGTGAGTGGGAGCTCTGTAGTGACAGCCGGTATCCTCCCTGCCTAGCCTTAGATTTAGTGACTGAACTTAGGATATGTTAATGTTGTTTTTATGCTTGGAAGAGGGGGTACTCTTTTGAGGGTAAAGAAACATTTATGCTCCTATTTGACACAATAAAATAAAATAATCATTCTATATCATTCACACATCATATACTCATTGCAAGAGGAAAGATACTTTTCTTATATATCAAAACCTTTCGAATGCATAACTTAGTGTGTGTCTGTTAGTTAATTCTGTTTTAAAAATATGTAGTTTGCTTAATTGTTACTGTTTTCTGCATCTTGTTAGTAGAAGTGAACATTAAAATTTAATTGCAATTTGAGTATTGGATTTCAGTATTACGTTATCTATTGTAAGAATTGTTGCTTCCCTGTGGGATTGATAACCAAGACTCCATTAGAGCCCTGTATTACTTGATACGATACGTATACTTGCGTTGAATGTTTGGACTTTATAAATACATTATTAAATATATATAAATTTGAGTTCATAAGTTCTTGCAATATTAAGTCCGCGCATCAACCCTTAACTTGGAAAAAATTACCAAAATACCCCTCATGATAAAAAAATTCTCAAAACCTCCAAAATAATCCCAAATGTCTCTAAAACCAATTTGACCAAATTGATCCACTTTGACCAAAATCCCTAAATTGACCTTAAAGGACCAATTTCCCCAAAACACCCTCAATTTCCACCAAATTGACTTCAATTCTCCCCAATATCAATTTTAAACTCAAATTAATCATCTTCAATCTCAACCCAAACCAAATCCAAGCCTAATTGAACCCAATTTCAAACCCAAATAAAAAATCCTGAATTTTGACCATATGATCCAACTACCCCAAATTGAACCCCATGATCAACCCAATTTCCCTAAATTGAATTCTAAACTCTTCATAGAATTCAACTAAACCACATTTGACCTTAAGCCTCACCCAAATCCAACTCTAGGCAAAATGTCTAATTTTGCCTCAAATTAGCCATAAACCCAATTGTCACCAAATTGAATGTCATAACTCTAAAAGTTCTACCCAATTGATGTTCAAAACTCTTCATGACATCCTTATAAACCAAATGGAACCATAACCTTGATCTAACCTAACCAAAACCCAAGTCTAACCCAAAGTCTCCATAATTGACCATATGTTCACATTCTACCAAATTGACTTCCCAGACCAATTTAAAATTACTCCAATCCTTTTCGAAAATCTTCATGACAATCATCTAAGCCAAATTGCTCAATCATTTAGAACAAACCCAAGCTTAAACCCAACCTAGCCTAACTTTGACCCAAACCCCTAATTTTGAACCCAAACACCAAATGTGATCAAACCTAGCCAAATTGACCAAACCAAGCCCACCACAGCCAGCCATTGGACCCTAGAGCTGACCTAGATCCCCTTAGCCTAACCTACATGAGCCATGGACCAAGGATCCTCCAAATTAGGCGATCCTCTTCCTTAAATGGTTAAACTAAAGAAGATCTTTGCCCAAAGCCATCACCAGCTAATTTAATCACTGTTAAACCTCCCCACTGGCTCACCTGACCACCTGACCACCAGCACAGGTTTGGCCGACCGGCTTAGTCACCGGAGGAGCCAAAACCTCAAGCCACCTCACCTCAAGCCAAACCCAATTTGACCCATCCTATGTGTCCAACTCCCATTGGCTGATTGCGCCGCTCAGTGATGCAGGCTTTCTTATGTGATAAGAATTTATAAATTTGACACCACTACCTGAAGATTTTTATCTCTGGCAACGGCGCCAAAAACATAATGCATTACTGCAACCTTAAAATAAATATATAAAAAGTATTTTTTGTTCAGTCACAAAGTATAATCAATTTAATAAGAAAGCAATCAATCTATATGCAAGTATACATATCATTCAAGTAATACAGGGCTCTAGCAGAGTCCTAGTTATCGACCCCACAGGGAGGAAGCAAACTTTCAAATGTAGCATAGAAATCAAATATTCAAATTCACAATGCACTTACAGTAAATACTGAAGTTGCTAAAGTTTAACGATGCTAGAGATTTTAAGATCATTAAAGTACTTTTTATACTTCAAATTAAAGTTAACTACTACTACTATAAGTTTTGTAATGCAAGGTTCAAATTTAGAGAAAGCGTCCTCTCCCTTATAATGATGTTATCGTGAGTGAATGATAAAGATTAGTAATATTTTTGTATTGTGCCAAATAGGAGCATACATATTCTTTCCTCTTCCGAGTGCTATAAAGAACATTAGCTAATCCTAGGTTTAGTCTTTAAATCTGTGGTTAGGCTGTGAGAATACTGGCTCTCACTCCAGAGCTCCCAGTTCCCTTCGCTTGAAGGCTAACTCTCGCTTTAGTTTTTAAACACTAGGAACAAATTAAGGATTTTAGTCTGTCATCATAAAATCTCCAATTCTACGCCTAATAAACATATTTCCCTATTTATTTGCACCCACAACCCTCATGAACTACATCACTCTTCATGAACATTGAATGTAATCTTCACATTTGTTCTAGAAAGCATAATCCTTTCAGATCATATGCTTCACAACATATTTTAACAATTTAATTGACCAGATCGAAAAGTAATTGAAGTTTGAGGTGAAAAATCATCACAATTTCTTAACATTTATATGGCACATCCAATCTAAACCATCACTTCACCATATATAATTGCAAGGAGAAAGACTAAGAAATCTACTCAAAATTCACGAGGAAGATACGACAAAACAAAGATTTTGAATATAAAAGCGAAGTCATGCAAACAATAAGAAATAAATACAACTTATCTCAATTTCTTCCTCAAGCAAATCCCTTGAATTTCCTTTGAATTTCCTTCTCTCTTCACAGCAACACACAACTTTCTTCTGGAATAGTAGGGAAGAAGCAATCTCTCACTTTCTATCTCCTCCTACAACTCTTTTGAGAAAAATCCATCACAAAACAACACTTTAGACCAAACCCTAGACTCTAAAACACCTTTCAAACACTCACACCGCTTCTTCTATAGACTCTTCTCTTTAATTCTAACGCCAAAATCAAGTTAAAATAGTCTAGGGATGATTTCCCCAAGAGATGCTTCAATAATCCCTACAAAAGTCGTCCAAATATATTGAATTTCGTATCATCCAACATTGGGCGTCGTCGGTGCCCTATTGCACTTAATTAATCTGGGCTCTCCGGAAAAATGTGCTGCCTAGCACTGACGGTGCCAGAACTTCAAAATTCTGGTTTATGCCCTTTTTCGCTCTAAATTTATTCCTTTTTGCTCCAATTGCCTAAAATCATCATACCTGCAGCAAAACATGAAAATATCTTCTTTTAAAGTACAATATTACCAAAAATGAGTACAAAATATATATGAAAAATCAAACATATTTTTGGTGCATCAAAATCCCCCAAACTTAACTATTACTTCTCCTCAAGTAATCTTTTTACTACATAAAAATATGGCTCTTAGTAGTGAACTTTACTTAAATAATACTATGATTTTTTATTGAAATGAATATAATAGCAATACTTTTAGAAAGATCCTCAATAACTTAGGTCAAAGCTATTGTGTAAAAATATTTAGTAATCAAGTCTAACCGTTCTACTTTCCTATTCATTTCAAGAATAACCATAATTTGTCACATTAAGGGTGCTTTGAAGGATCATGTGAAAAAGAAGCTCATGAAAACTCTATTAGTAAGGATGCTAATACTTAAATATAAATTCAGAAATGTAACTAAGCTCTTCTCTTAAGTTGATTCAAGCAAAACCAATTTTTGATTATACATCTCCTCAACTTTCTCCTCACATATATTTTTTCTTTTTCTTTTTTTCTCTTTTCTTTTTGGGATTTTTTTTCAATCCTTTATTTTCTTTCTCTCTTTTTCTTTTTTTATGTGGATTACTATATATGGATAGCCTTTAATAATTTTGAACTTCACTCGCTTCTCCCTAAAGTTGAAACTTATAACATCTCCTTACTATATATATATATATATATATATATTTAAATGATTCATCATAGAGTCACAATCTTTTTTCATCAAATAAACCTCTAAGACTCTTAACATTTCAAAAATATAGTTTTCTTTACTTTAAGTAGTCAACTATAGCATATTCCTCTTTTACTAAATAACTTAGCCCTATAAAGTTAACCTTTATTACTAAAATCTTTCATTCAAATCTACTATGATATTTAAATGAAATAAAAAAATTAATTATCTAAAGTTAAGCTCAACTAGTTTAAGTCATGTTAAAATAATTTTAAAAATATATTTTAATTGAGAAGAAATAAAAGTTAATTTTTTCTCCCCTAAACTTAAGTTTTTCAGTGCATATTAAATTATAAAAGAGAGAGAAAAAAAATAAAAAGCAAACTAACCTTTTTGCCCCGGGCTTTTGATTCTTACGAAGCATGCATGTATTAATTAAAATTTAACTACATACATAAAATAGTTATGAGCATTGTTCACATATATTTTTGATGTTTGCAGGGTAAAGAAAACTAAAACACAACATTAAACACTTAATACAATATCCATTACAATTTTCCTACATCCGTAACAAACCAACATAAGCTTCAATACAATTTAACTAAATCAAAAGATTACAATTACTACACACATCTTCTACACAAAAGCAAATAACAAACACAAAAATACATAACAATAACAAACAACATAATACCACACTACCAATCATCCTCTCTTTCTTCTTCTGCTCATTCTTCCTCTAAATCTCATCTTAGCATCATGATAAACTATATCATATTCCACTTTTCTCCTATGATAATCATCATTGATGCTATTTCTTGCTTCTAATCCATAAATCCTGCTATGAAGCCTCATAATATCACCTTATTGTATCATCAGCCGCTCCATAACATCAGAAATAGTAGGTGTTCCAGAGGTAGAAGATATGTCATGACTAGTAGAGGGAAATTTCACTACTCTTACTTCTAGATCTCCATCCTACATGAGATTCCTAATTGCGAATGTTGGTCTTCTTAATAGGCTTTAAAGGATGAACCAACTCTTCCCTACTATCAACCTCAACTTTTGATTGTACACATGATGTGTAAATCAGGGCAGGATGTCTCAATCCTCTAATGGTTTCCCCTTTAGCTATAGTCTGAATACTATTATGGATAATTCTACCAATGTCAATAATTCTCATGTTTTGAATACAAAAATTCAAAATAGCTCTATCCCTTGAAACTTCACAATGATGATAAGTAGGTAGCAGCCTTGCAGAAATAAAATAATATCAGGCTTTAGATGCTACATTTAAAGTGGAAGAAGGAAAATTTATATTTTGCCTTTGCTTTGTTTTCCACTCCACTTGTTCATCAGTAAGCAAAATAATTACCTCATTGAAAGCCGCATCCACCACACCAAAAGATTTGTACTCATAGAATGGATTATCTCTCAACTGGTAGAAAACATTGATACGTTCAAGAGTGAATTCTACCATTTTTCCTCAAACCAACACATATTCTTCTTCAGTCCACTACAAGTTAGCATAAAACTCACAGACTAAATCAGCAACAGCATCGACATAAAAATAAAAAAAAGTTTCCCACTTCCAATCAGCAATCATCTGCTCCACAACTCCGCCCGAATTTTTAAATCCTCGCTCCTGTATACACTTTTTGCCTCAAAGTGTAGAATTGAAGTAATATTGTGCTTTAATATTGATAAATTTCTTTTTTATCAAAATTAACCTTTCTCTTTCCCTTAAACATTTTTGGAGCCATATTAAAGTTTTCTAGAAATTTTGAAAATAAATCCTAATAAATTCTAAAATCACAATGTAAAGACTCCAAAGTCAAATCTAGCATGTAAGAGAATTTCACCATGGTTTTTCTTAATGTTTTCTTCAAAAACACAAAAGATTTTCAGATTTCTCCAAATTAGGAGATTTCCATAGTAAAAATAAAAAAATTTAGTTTAAATTAGATCGCTTACCAAGAGAAGATGAGATCCAACCTCAAAAAGCCCCGAAATCGCCTCAAGTCCAAATGCAAGCAAGCCCTAGGAGTGCTATTCAGCCTTGGCTGGAGGTTGAAGATTGTCAAATGTGGTCAAAGGCTTGAAATCGTGAATTCAAAACATCCAGGATGAAATTGAGGTTTTGGGAGCTGTCGACATCGATTCTGGTGCCGTCTGTGCCAGACCGATTTAATATGTGGAACTCTGTAAAATAGCGCCGTCAACGCCAGTCCGATTTTCATATTTCCAAAATTTTTTTGGCAATTTCGATCATTTCAAAGTTATGACGACATCTAATTAGCCTTCTTATGCATCTATATTCATAATTAAGTGATGAACTAATATAAATATTACACAAACAAAACAAGATATCACTTTTTTATGTAAAATCCACAATTACAACCTTACACATATAAGTCATTCTATCACAACAACAATTCTGCATCGCAATCAAACAACAACACTCTAATGCTGAAAACATAACATAAACTTAAATCTCAAGCATAATAAGTCTGAAATCACACCATAAGCAAGCCATATACAAATTAAACCAAAGAAAATAAAGTTGAAATACTAATTAAACTATATAAAACAGAGAATCAGTACTCCTCATCAATGTCAGTACTATCTTCTCTCATATCAGTGCTCCTCATCAATGTCAGTGCTATCTTCTCTGATATCTCCCATGATTTGGTGGTGCACAAATAAATTTTAGAAGGACTGATACGACAATTCATCAGTCGAATCCTCTTCAATCCAAACCTTGTTCTTCATCAATATCAATCCTTCTTCCATAAGCCCAATATGATCGAATTGTTCTTTCATCCTCCAATCCAAATGATCAAATAATTCAAAAATATTGTTATATCATCCATAAGATTTTGTACCTCATTCTCCAATTTCTTGATTTTCTTTAGAATCAATTGTGCATTTTCAGAAAAATGAGGCTGAACAGGTAGTAAACTCTGAGATGGTTGGTCTACAGTTATGCGCAGATTATTTTTAACCCAGTTACTGGACAGTCAAATAATAGTTGGATCCATGGGCTTTCAAGGGAGAAGCACTTTTTCCCAACTTTTATATGGGACTTGTGACTGGCTCCAGAGAATAAAAATATAGTGGAAGGATGTCCCAAACCATAATTTGATCCATGCAAAATCAAACCCAAAACAGATTTCACAATGATGGTGCCAATATCAATAGACCTTCCTTTTTGAATGCAATAGTTCCATATTACACTTTCCTTCGTCACTTTACTAATTTTCATGGTCGAAAGTAATTTCGAATATATAAACAAATGTCATTGCTTTGATACAAGATTCAATAAGCTAGTAGAGAAATTGACATACCCATCATCTCTTATCTCCCAATCTTCGCCTTCATCCTTGAAATATCGATAGATTTCATTCATATTGTCTTTTGTTGGGACAAAATTAGTGTAATGACATATTGGCTCATTATCTATCATATAAAGTTCATTAATCTTGGAAGAATTGAATGATATTCACCTACCTCACACATAGACGATTCCTTGGTTGATTTCATGAAGATTTACATAAAATTAATTCATCAGAAAAATGACTATTGCGGCAGTAGTATAATAAAACACTTCCCAACACCTCTGCATAATAATTTCTTCAACACGAGTACTAGGAACATCCATACCTCGATGGAGAAAGCCTCTTTCCTTGATAAGTCTTCTCTTTATTAGAACTTTGTTGCAAAGTCGCTGCGCCTAGAAAATGATGAACTTTCTTCTGTTGAAAACTCTACATCTTGGAGAATCAAAGAAGTTGGAAGCCATGGAATGCAAATTTTGGAACTACCCTTTTAATTTTCTAGAGTTAATGGGTTTTAAAATGAGTTTGGGGAGTTATAAGGGTGAAACTCCCACTCAAAACAGTCAAATTTCGCCATTTAAAACACCAAAAGCGCTACTCAGCCGTCAGCGCCCAAGCTCCAAATTTTTAACTTGCTCTCTGGAAAATCTTGCCACCGGCGCCCATTATGGCGCTGTTGGCTCCAGAGCACAGTTTTGCTCCAACAACATTTTCATATAAATAAACTTCGAATCTTCGATACAATTCAATAATTAAATCCATTTAGGATATTTATGAGTGAGCAGAGCTCAAATATAAGATTATCTGATAATAATAACATCTATAAACAAATCAAAACAAACTAAATAACATAGATAACTATGGGCTGCCTTCCATAAAGCGCTTGGTTTATCGCCGTCAGCCCGACAAACATTAGTTTTATTCAGAATGACTTAACATCAAAACCTCTTTAAAATTTGGTCGTGACCCTTCAAAATATGGTTTGAATCAGTGCCCGTTAACTTTAAATATTCTTTTAGTTTTAGGATCTTCAATATCAACAGCTCCAAACTGGTAAACTTTTGTAATAGTGAAAGGTCCTATCCGCTTAGACTTTAGTTTTCCAAGAAATAATTTTAATCTTATATTATACAACAAAACTTCATGTCCAGGTTTAAATCTCTTTCTTATAATATTCCAATCATGTCATATCTTCATTTTCTCCTTGTAAGTTTTATCATTATCATAAGATTCATTTCTAATTTCTTCCAATTCATTAAGTTATAATAATCTTTTCTCACCGGCGTCCTTTAAATTGAAATTGAATTTTTTAATCGCCCAATATGCTTTATGTTCAAATTCAACTGGTAAATGACAAGTTTATCCAAAAATCAGTTTATAAGGAGACATTCTTATAGGAGTTTCTTATAGGAGTTTTGTAAGTAGTCTTATATACTCATAATGCAGTATCTAATCTCGTAAACCAATCTAAATTATGAGGATTTACAGATTTTTAAAATTTGCTTAATTTTGCAATTAGATACTCCAGCTATGCCACGTGTTTGGGGATGATAAGCAGTTGAGATTCTCTGCATAATATTATATTTTTTTCAGTCAATCTCTGAATCAGATTATTTTTAAAATGAGATCTACCACCAGTAATGATAACTCTCAGCATTCCATATCTTGTAAAAATATTTTTCACTAAAAATTTTGAAACACTTTGAGCGTCACATCTAGGCAAAGCTATGGCTTCAATCCATTTTGATACATAATCCGCTACAATTACTATATATATATATATATATATATTCCCAAATGAAAGAATAAATGGTCCCATAAAATATAATCCCCAAACATCAAAGATTTTAACTTCCAAAGTAAAATTTAGGAGCATTTTATTTCTTCTAGAAATATGACCTATTCACTGGCATCGATCCCAAGTTTTAATATATCTATTAACATCCCTAAAAAGAGTAGGCTAATAGAATCCAGATTGTAAAATTTTTTGTGCAGTTTTGTCAGTTCCAAAATGTCCCCCAAATTCATAATCAAGGCATCTCTGAATAATTGGTTCAATTTTATCATAAGGCACACTTCTCCTAATAACTAGATCCTTGCATTATTTATATAAATAGGGGTCATCCCAAAAATAAAATTTAGCATCATACATAAATTTTTTCTGTTGTTGCTTAGGTAATTCAGGTGGTAAAATATTACTTACAATATAGTTCGTAATATCAGCATACCACAGTAAATTACATTCCTTAATATTATAAAATTCTTCATCAGGAAAAGTTTCTGTGATTTCATCTTTAAAATTAGATAATTCATGTTGTTCCAATCTAGATAAAGGATCAGCTATTTAATTGTCAGATCCTTTTCTATCCACTATCATGAAGTCAAATTCTTGCATTAGAAGTACTTATATGATTAATCCTGATTATCATCCTTCTTTTGCATTAAGTACTTCATAGCAGAATGGTTTGTATGCACTTTGCATTTAGTCCCAATTAAGTACGACCAAAATTTTTTAAAAGCATATACAATTGCTAATAACTTTCTTTCAGTAGTTGTATATCCACTTTCCTTGGTCACTTTATTGACTTTCATGGTAGAAAGAAGTTTTTTTGAAATAAAGAAATGTCATGCTTTCGATGTAGGATTTAATAATGAAGAAGAAAAACTTACATGTCCGTTAACTCTTATCTCCAAATTTGCATCTTCATCGGTTAGGAATCGATAAACTTCATTCATGATATCTCTTGTAGGGACAAAATTGGAATAATGGCGAATTGGGACACTTTCAATCATAAATAAATCATTTATTCTTGAAGGAGTAAATGGTACCAACCTATCTCGAGCATAGAAGACTCCCTGGTTAATCCTATGAAGATTAGCATAAAACTCTTTTACTATAGGGACGACTAGTGCAACAGTGGTATAGTATAGCACTTCCCAGCATCTCTGCACAATAATCTCCTCCGCTTGAGTACTTGGTTTGTTGAATCCTTGCTTCACGATCCTCATTCTTTAATCAACCTCTTCTTCAGATGAATCCTATCATATAATTTATGCGCATTGAAACTAATGAACATTCTTATATTGAAAACTCCATATCTAGAAGTTCCTATAGTATTGGAAGCCATGAGATTCGAAAATGGTGAGTTTTTTTTTCGTTTTACTGACTTAAATAACTCCAAAATACAGATTTTAGGAATTACAAGGAAGAAAATCCATCCAAAACTACCAAAAACCACCATCAGAGTCTTCCAAAACTGTCATGGTAACAGTGGTGCCAAATTTTGGCACCTCTGGTGCTAATTCTCTATAATCTGGCACCTCTGGCACCAATTATGGCGCCGGAACAGAATTCTGTACCGTTTTGCTTATGGTCCAAATAACTCTCAAAACTTCCATATAAATTTTTTAGTGTATTTTCTTAATATGTATGTCTCCCAAGTACATTAAATTCATAATGGGAGCTTATATATATATTTGTAATATTACTCATAAAAATAAATTCAAATCAATAACAAAGATAAAATAAGATAACTATGTGTTGTCTCCCATGAAGTACTTGGTTTAAAGTCGCCAGCGTGACATTCCCAGTCTTTACTTTGGGTGACCCAACATTAAAATCTCTTTAAAATTTGAACTTTGACCATTAAAATATGTTTTATGTCTGTGCCCATTAACTTTAAATATCTTTCTAGTTTTCAAATCTTCAATATCAACAACTCCATAGGGATAAACTTTTATAATAGTGAATGACCCTAACCAACTAGACTTAAGTTTTCCACGGAATAATTTTTACCTTGTATTATATAGTAAAATTTCATGTCCAGGCTCAAACTCTTTTTTTATTATCTTCCGATCAAGTCATTCTTTCATTTTCTCTTTATATATTCTAGCATTATTATAAGTTTCATTTCTAATTTCTTTAAGCTCATTCAGTTGCAACAATCTTTTCTTACCAACATATTTTAAATTAAAATTAAATTCATTAATAGCCCAATAAGCTTTATGCTCCAACTCTACTGGTATGTGATAAGTCTTCCCAAAAATTAATTTATATGGGGACATTCATATATGTGTCTTATAAGCTATCATGTAAGCCCATAATGCAGTATCTAATCTATCACTCCAATCCATTTTATTAGGATTTACAATTTTCCCCAAAATTCTTTTAATTTCACAATTAGATACTTCTATTAGACCATTAGTTTGAGGATGATAAGCAGTAAAAATCCTATGTAAAATATTATATTTTTGAACCAATTTTTCAATTCTTTTATTCTTAAAATGAGATCCTCCATCAGTATTGATTACCCTCGACATTCCATTTCGTGTTAAAATATTTTTGATTATTTTTTTGATTAAAAATTTTAAAACACTTCTAGCATCACATTGAGTTAAAGCTATTGCTTAAATCCACTTGGAAACATATTCTACTACAATTAATATATATATATAAATTTCTAAATGAAGGTATAAATGGTCCCATTAAATCCAATCCCCAGACATCAAAAAATTCAACTTCCAAGTAAAATTCAGAGGCATTTCATTTCTTTTTGAAATATTACCTACTCACTGACATCAATCACATGTTTATATATATATATTAACATATGTAAAAAGAGCAGACCAATAAAATCTAGATTGTATTACTTTATGAGCAGTTTTATCAATTCTAAAAAGACCCCCAAATTAAAAATCATGATATTTTTGAATGATTTCTTCAATTTCTTCATAAGTCACACATCTTCGAATAATTAAATCTTTACACTATTTGTATAAATATGAGTCATCCTAAAGTAATATTTTGCATCATAAATAAATTTCCTCTCTTGTGGCTTTGTCAATCCATATGGTAAAACATCATTAACAATTTAATTCACAAATCATCATACCATGGTATTTCCCATTCTTTAACAATATCTAATTGTTAATCGGGAAAAGTTTTGTTAATTTCACTTTCAATATCAAATGATTCTTTCTGTTCCAGCATAGAAAAATGATTATCAGATCCCTTCCTATCTACAAACACAAAATCAAATTCTTGCATTAGAAGTACCCATCTAATAAATATTGGTTTCACATCTTCTTTTGCATCAAATATTTGATAGCAGAGTGGTCTATACGCACAACACATTTAGCTCCAATCAGATATGACCTAAACTTATCAAAAGCAAAGCAATTGCTAATAACTCTTTTTCAGTAGTGTTATAATAAATTTGAGCATCATTTAAATTTTTACTAGCATAATATATAACTTTAAAAATTTTGTCACATCTCTTCCCTAAAACAGCTCCAATTACATAATCACTTGCATCAGACATTAGCTCGAAAGTTTTCCCCCAATCAAATGAAACTATTATAAGGGTGATGATTAATTTTTTCTTTAATAATTCAAAGGCAATAAGGCACTCTTGATTAAAATCAAATTTTGCATCTTTTTCTAAAAGTTGGCATAGAGGCTTAGTAATTTTTAAAAGATCTTTTATATATCGCCTGTAAAAACTAGCATGTCTCAAAAAACTTCTAAACTCTCTCACAGTAGTTGGTGGAGGTTGTTTAGCGATAACTTGAATTATTGTCGGATATACTTTCATGCCATTTTCAGAAATTTTATGCCCAAGTACAATTCTTCCTGTTAACATTTTTTTTCAATTCAATACTAAATTCTGCTTTTCACATAATTCTAGAACTTTCTGTAAATGACTTAGACATGTTTCAAATGAAATTCCAAACACGTAAAAGTTCTATTTAGTTTTCAATTAAATCACTAAAAATTGACATCATACATCTTTGAAATGTTGCAGATGCATTACATAAACCAAAGGGCATTCATTGAAAAAGAAAAAGTACCATAAGGACTAGTAAATGTTGTTTTCTCTTGATCCTCGGGAACAATATAAATTCAATGATAACATATATATCCATCCAAAAAGCAAAAATATTTGTGCCCAACTAGCCTATCGAACATTTGGTCCAAAAAAGGTAAAGGAAAGTGATATTTCCTAGTGGCATAATTTAATTTTCTATAATCAATGCAAATTTGCCATCCAATGACTTGTCGTGTTGGTATTAATTATTTATTCTCTTTTGTTGTAACAGTCACACCCCCTTTCTTAGGAACATAGTGAATTAGAATTACCCAAGCACTGTCTAAAATGGAATATATTATTCCAACATCTAACCATTTTAAAATTTCTTTCTTAGCAACTTCTTTCATCATTGAGTTTAATCTCCTTTGAGTATCAGCTTTTGGTTCATGATGTTCTTCCAATAAAATTCAGTGCATACAAATCGAATGACTGATTCCTTTGATATCAGCTAATGTCCATTCAAAGGCTTTCTTATATCTTCTTAAGGTTTCCAACAACTTTTGTTCTTGTGATTCAGTTAATTCTGAAGATATTATAATAAGTAATATGGATAAATCTCCTAAAAAGGCATATTTTAAATGTGTAGGCAGTATTTTTATTTCAAGTTCAGGTGGTTTTACAATTGAATGAATTAGATTTTTATTATTATCCATAGTATCTAACAGTTCAAATTGTTCCTGAGCATAATCTAATTCTTCATTACTCACTTCCATAGATTTATCTTCAATTATATCCTCATCTTCATGCTCAAAATGTTCTTTAGTTTTCTTTTCAAATATATCTGTGAAATATTCATTGCTTAAATAATCATTAATTTCCTTTTGAAGCATTCATCATCTCTTCCTTTTACTGGGTATTTCATTGATTTTGGTATATTGAATGTAATTACTTGATCTCTGACTCTCATTGTTAAGTTTCCTTTCTGTACATCTATCAAAGCTCTTCCAGTGGCAAGAAATGATCTTCCTAAAATGATAAGAATTTCTTTATATTTCTCCATATCTAACACATCCACAGGAAAGTCAAATTTATCAACTTTTACCAATACATCTTCTATAACTTCTTTAGGATAGGTAATTGAACGATCAACTAACTGAAGAGTTACAATATTTGGGTAAATTTCTCCTAAACCCAACCTTCTGAAAATAGATAAAGGCATAAGATTAATATTGGCTCCCAAATCACATAAAGTTTTTCCAAAAAATCCAATAGTAAATGGAATAGTAAAACTGCCAGGATATTTAAGTTTCACCAAAAGCATTTTCTGATTTATCGCGATACACGCCGCGCTAAGTGCAACAGCCTCATTATCTATAAACTTCCTTTTTTATTATGTCATTTCTTCTATGGCTTCAACAAATGGAATATTGATAGTGAATTTCTTAAGTATTTCCAAAAAATTTGAAAATTGTTTATCTTTATTTTGTTGTTTCAATCTTTGAGGAAATGGAGGTGGTGGTCTTTCTACAATAATTTTCATTGGTTTGATAGGATATTCTGAATCAAGATGAAAATCTCCACTAGACCTTTGATTTTCCACCCCTTCTTTTTCAACTTGAGTCTCTTTTTAAATTTTTGTTTCTAATTCTCTTACACTTCTCAATTGAATAGCCTTAATTTTCTCTTTATTTTGATCTTTAAGATTAACTTCAACATTAATAGCAAAGTTCTTGGAGGTCTATTGCTAAGTGCAGTAGCAATATGGACCAACTGACTTTCCATGTTTCTAATAGCATCTTCTTGACTTTGTAATTGATTTTTCATTTGCAATACTAATTCTTCCATTGACAATTTCTTTTCCTTAATTTGTGGATTGCTATTAAAACCTGGAGGATAATAAGGCTTATAGTTAAAATTTCCCTGGTTATTTGAATTTCCTATGGAGTTCACAGGATTGCTCCCCATTGCAGATTTACTTCATTAGAGTTATTATTATTCCAACTTAAATTAGGGTAATTTTTCCAACTTGGATTATAATAATTTAAATAAGGATTTTTGTTTTGGTTATTTATTGCATCAAAAGGTTACCTGTGATGATTGAAAATCTATCATTTGTCTCAATGAATTTTCCTCAAGCGCAAAAGGTGTCTGAGAATAATTCATTCCATATTAATATATCTTCTTTGATAATGCAGCAATTTAAGAAGCCATAAAAGATAGTACGTCAGAGTCACGAATACTTGCTACTCTTTTGAAGTCATCCTTTCAGCGGGGCATTGAAAATTACTAATAGTCATCTCTTTAATTAAAAAATACGCTTCATCAATTGGTTTTGAAATTAATGATCCACCAGCAGCAACATTAATTATAGATCTAAGAGATCCAACTAATCCATTATAAAAAGTTTGAATTATTAATCAATCTGGTAACACATGGTGTGGAAACTTCCTAAGGAGATCTTTAAATCATTCCCAAGCTTTATATATTGATTCTCTTTCAAACTGACAAAATAATGTGATATTGTTTCTAAGTTTTGCAGTTTTTTTATGGTGGGAAATACTTAGATAAAATTTTTTGTGATAATTCTTCTTAAGTTCTCATAGAACCAGGTGCTAAAGGGTTTAACCACATCTTAGCTTTATCTCTTAATGAAAAAGGAAAAAAAATTTAAGTCTGACGACATCATTCTACACTCCATCATATTTAAATGTAGCACACAATTCTAGAAAACTAGCAAGATGTAAGTCAGGATCTTCAGCAGGTGTTCCCTCAAACGGATTATTTTGTACCATTTGAATAATAACATGAAGCTCAAATGAATTAGCAGCTATAACAGGATTCTAGATACTCAACTAAATTTCATCTACTATAGGATTGACATAATCTCTTAAAGTTCTATGATGATGTTCATTTTCAACTCCTTGATCATTTAAGTTGTTATTCATTTTGCTCAAATATTCAGATTCTTTTTGTTATTTTCAAATATTTCTAATAATTGTTTCTAACTTTGAATCGTAAGGTACTAAACCTTTAGATCTTAAACTGCTCAAACACAAACACAATAAGCAATTAAAAAAAACACACTAAAATATAAAAAAAATATTATTTTACAAATTTTCTTAATATAAGTTTTTCAGTTCAAACAAAGTCTTCTAAATTATAAAATAATTTACCGTTACCTCCCCAGCAACGGTGCCAAAAACTTGATGCGCCCCTAGTGTGTGTTGTTTTTCTGTGTATTTTATGTCAATTTAATCCCCCTGAAACAGCTAGTATGCAAAATTTAAATCTTAAGTTTGGATCAATTGATGGTTCAAATTGGTTCAAGGGATTTTCATGAAGAGTTTTGGGTATCAATTGGGTGAAAATTGTGGAATTATGAAGACATTTGAATTTTGGGGCAAAATTGGGGTTTTTGATTTGGGTTTGTAATTGGTCTTGAATTTCGGTTCAATTGGGCTTGTATTTGGTTTCAAATAGGTTTGGACATGATGAATTTTGGTTTAACATTGAAATTGGGTGAGATTGACGTTAATTGGGTGGAGATTTGGGGTAATTTAGGGATTTTGGGCCTTTAGGGGCAATTTGAGGATTTTGGACAAATTGGTCAATTTGAGTGCAATTAGGGTCAAGGAGTGGTTCAAATTAATTTTGGGGGCATTTAGAGTGATTTTGGAAGTTTTGTGAATTTTTTGAACTTTTGAGGCATGAAGGGTATTTTGGTAATTTGGGAATTTTAGAAATTTTGGTGGATTTTGGTGAATTTAATAGTGGGGAATGTTTTAAAATGATTTTTGTAGATAATTTGAAGATTTGAGCAATTTTGGAGGTTTTGAAAAATTAGGGTTTCAAAGGCATTTTGATAATTTGGTGAGGGTTTTGGTGGTAAAAGACCAAGGTTGCAAATTTGGTAGAATTGGAATTAATTGGGGATGCTAATCAGGATGTTACCCATTTTTGAGCCATAAGACCAAGTGAGATCCCATTTGGGATCCTCCATGTGCTGGTCCTAGCCACCCTAGCCATAGGCTGGGGATTTTGAGGAACACCCACATGAGTTTCCAAAAGCAATGGGGAACAAGGTTAAGCAGACTTGGTTCTAAGGTTTGAGGTGGTGAGTGAAAGTGTGTTTGTGCAACCTTGATCAAGACCAAACCTCCCAGGGTTAACTCTAAGGCCTGAGCATCTTATGGGGACTCCTCTTGAGCTCTCTCACAATTGGTTCCAACCTACTAAGTGCTAGAGGTTAGAACCAAACATGTGAAACTCCAAGAAGAATAAAGGAGTGTCTTGAATTTCTACTGGGGTAGGGTTGCATTACTAGTATTTTAGGATAGTCACCAGAAGAGTCATATGGCTAAATCTTAGGCTCCTAAAGAAGAAAGACTAGACCTCAGCAAAACTGAGGTCAACACACTCTTGCCTCAACCGACCACCTTAGATAGGTTGGCACAACACTTTAGTTTGACTGAATGCCCCGACCCGGTCGACCAACCACTTGCACCATTGAATGTTTCATGTGTGCATGTGATTGCTTGCTTGCTTGCATGTTGTACCATGCCTTCAATGTGTTTGCGTGCATAGGAATTATCATTTGCTTGAATTGCATCTCTTTTGGGCTGCTGCCACCACGACATGCCCATCTCTTGTGGGTCACTACAACCTCGACATACCCTTTTCGAGTCGCTCCCTGATCCGTCTTAAAATTACATATAATTTTATATTAAATTTTTATTAATATTTTAATGATATTAGCCTTAATGAAAGGTGTTTATTATGATTTGGTTGCAGGTACAACAAAATGAGTTTATGAAGAAAAAGAGTTTAAAAGGAGCAAAAATGAGCTAAAAAGAGCAAATAAGTTGATTATGGCGCCTAGGCGCCAGACACAACAGATTAATTCTAGAGATTTCTTGACGGTTATTAGATGGTTATTGACGCTTTCAAACCAATCAAGAAGCCTCTGGACATTTTCCTACATGTTATAAACCAAATGCAATTAAATTAGACACGGGAGAGCAGTTATTAAACGAAGAGGTGTGACCTAAATGTGAAGGGGTGTGTTCATTCGCGCAGTGATCCTAGCGCCTAGGAGCCATCGTTAAATTCTAGAACATTCCATGAATGTGAATGAATTTTGAAGATGTGCCTTAAGCAACCCTTGGTCATTTCTGGAGATCTATAAATAGAGGACCATTTCTACAGCAAGGTGTGTGTGGAGTGTGGAAAGTGTGTTAGTGTGAGTGAGTAGTGTGTGAGGGAGAATTAATTAATAGTGTTAAGTGTCTTCTTCTTTATTTTAGTGAGTGTTTAGTGTGAATTGAAGAGTTAAAGTCCTATTAGAGTCTGTGGAGTCAGAGAAACATCAAAGGATTGCTTGGATTGCATTCCAGATAAGTATTTATATCTTGTTTCTTAAGTTTAGTGCTTTGGATTTAAGTTTTATGAATATGATTTGTGGTGTAATTTCTATGCTTTCTGAGTAGTCTTCTTTTCTTTCTCCCTACAAATATGAAATGAATTAATAACAGATTTAAATCAGATTTAAGAACTTAATTTCTTTTCTAAAAAAAATGTGATGATATTGTACCTAATCTTTATTTACTTTACAAATTGACCTCTTGTATTGTTAAAAACTATGAAGAATTCTTAAGTTCTGACCGTGGGCTAAGCAATCCTTAACTTGTATGTATCATATTTATCTTAAATGGGAGGTGCAAATAAATAGGGAGATATTCTTTAATGGGCGTAGAATTGATTTTATTTTTAGTGTAACAGACTAAATTTAATCAATTTGGTTTTATAAAAGAGGTGAGGAGTCACTAGTAGGCCTGACCATAGGTAAGCATTCGAGGGAGGGGGGGAACCTAGTAGTGAGAGTCTAGAAATTCGTCCCTTTCTACTAATAATACATCCTAATCCAATCTTTAAAACCTAGCTAATGCTCTTTATGACCTGGACTAAAGGGTAAAGGATATTTATGCTCCAATTTGTCACAAAACCACATTTTCAAGTTCTCAACTAATTTGATCTGCTTATTAATCATGGAATATTTCATATGGGGAAAGAATCTTTGTTTAATGTTTTATCTCTACTTAATTTTCATATTCTGCATATTTTAATTAGTTTTAAATTAAAAGATTTTAAATATTAGTTTTTTTTTTTCTTTTAACTAAATTAATCCTCGTGGGATCAATATCTGGGGTTTTAAAAAGAAAACTCTATATTACTTGAAACGATACATATACTTGTGTAGTACCTCTAGCATGTGATTTATATTTTATTATAAAAAATTTAATCTTTAATTATTGTACATTAGCCGCTTAATCAGATTTGGGGTCAAGTTTAGCCATAATTTAATAAGCTAATTTACTTATGTAATTGCAATCGGGTCAAGTTTTTGGCACTGTTGTCAGGGATTACAATTAATTAGAAGAAAGCAAATTAATATATATAAAAACAAAAATATATATTTAAAAAAATTTAAAAAATCTTTCTTATATTTTTATGTGAAGTTCAAGAACTGAAGGATTAATATCTTACAATTCTGAATTAGAGCGTACTATAAGAAAAATTAAAAAGGAGAATAGATTTCATAATTTGCAAGAAATGACTAATATACCTCAAAATAATATTAATCAAAATATTGAAAATCAAAATCAAAATCAGCAAAGACCTTTAAGAGAATATTCTATCCCTACAACTGATGAAATTCATTTAAGCATTCAATTGCCTGCTGTAGCTGCAAATTCTTTTGAATTAAAACCTGCAATTATACAAATGGATCAAAATAATCAGTTTGGAGGGTCTCCTACTGAAGATGCTAATTTACACCTTGTTAGTTTTCTAGAATTTTGTGCTACCTTTAAATGTGGTCGTGTTTCTGATGATGCTATTAGACTTAGGCTTTTTCCTTTTTCTTTAAGGGATACGACTAAGATTTTGTTAAATTCATTAACAACGGGATCTATTAAAACTTGGGGAGAAATGACTAAAAATTTTTTAGCTAAATATATTCCACAATCGAAAACTGCAAAACTTAGAAATGATATAACTTCATTTGCTCAACTTGATGGGGAAGCTATTTATGAAGCTTGGGAACGATTTAAAGAACATCTTAGGAAATGCCCACATCATTCTTTACCAGACTGGTTAATTATACAAACATTTTATAATGATTTAATAGTTTCTCTTAAATCTATTATTGATGCTGCTACTGGTGGTTCTTTAATGTCTAAATTATTTGATGAAGCTGTTGACCTCATTCTTGGTGAGGTCTTTTCTTTTCTCTTAGTACTTAGGATCTAGCCATAGGACTTCTCCTTGACTATCCTAGAGGACTAGAATTGAGACCCACTCTTTTAGTAATTCATCTACTTCTTGACTCCTCTTGGGTCCCTACTTAGATTGTTGCAAACTTCTAAATCACCTTGGAAGGTTAAAACCACCATATGGGAAACCAATAGTGAGTTCCTATAGGATTATTTGGACTTAAGGTGACTTTAGGTGACTTGAGCTTCTCTTGCACACACACACAACCCTAAGCCACTTAACCTAAACCTTGAACCCTTGTCTTCTACCCTTTATGAAACTCACATGGTTGAACCCAAGCCACTAGTCTTTGATTAAGATGGCTAGGGCCAATATGTGAAGGATCATAAAGTGGTAACCATTCGTCGTACTGGTCCCAAAGTGGTTGGACTTGGCTAAGTCCATGGCTCATGCTTCTAAACCCTAATTCCATCCCAAATCAATTCTATTCAATTTTGACCCCACTAAAATGATCCCATTTCTACCTATTTAAAACCCCATTCATTTTGTCAAAATTTCTGGTTTTGACATTGAGTCCCCTAAACTTACACAAAATTACCTAAATTGCCCTCACAACCACTAAATCATCCAAAAATTCCCAAAAAAATTATCCAAAATTCCTAAAATTTCTAAGAATCATTTTAAAACAATTCCCACCTTTTAAATCTACCAAAAATACCCCAATACCCTCCAAATAACCTCCAAATACCCTAAATACCCCTTTTGACCCAAAAATCTAAAAAATTCAAAAATTCCCAAAAAATTCTAGAAAAATCCCAAATATTCCCAATTTCATTTTACTCAACTACACCATAAGCCTGTTTTGCTAATTTAACCCAATTTTATCAAAATCCTCAATTTGACCTATTTTTAACCCAAATGGACCCAATATCAAACCAAATCAATCCAATTGACCTCAATTTTGCCCAAATACAATTCTAAACTTTAATTCAACTTCCACAATACCAATTTAAACTAAATCCAATCCCAATTTGATTCACACTTGAATTCAATTTCAACTTGAAACCTAAAACCCCAATCTTGGCCTATGATCCAAACTAACCCTATACCAACCCAATTAAACTCAATTTTCCCCAATTTCAATTCCAAACTCTTCCTAATACATCCCTACACTAAGGAAAACATCAATTGGCCCTCAATTTAAACTCAAACCCTACTCAAAATCCCTTTGAAATCAAAATCCCCAAATTTGCCCCAAAGTTGTCACCTACCCCTAATTCTCCAAATTGAATCCCCTAAACCCAAAATCTCCACCCAATTTCTATCCTAAACCTTTCATAACAATTATTTGCAATATTTTGAACTATCAATTCGCCTTGAACCAAACTCTAGCCAAACCTAAATCCAACCTAACCTATGGTGACCAAAATTAATCAAAACTCTAAAGTCCTCCAAATTGAAACTCCAAATGAACTCCAATCCACTTCATGTCTTCATGAAAAATCTTCCTTACAATCATTTACACAATATTGATCAATTAATTTGATCCAATTCAAACCCAAACTCAAGTTAGCCCAACTCAAACCCAAGTAAACCCAATTGAACACATGAGCCAAATTAAAACTAACCAATCCAAATTTGATCAAGCCAACCTTATGACAACCAACCCTAGACCTCCTAAAGTGGGTTTAACGTGACCTAATTCATGCCCATGATCCATGGACCAATGTTCCACCACTTGGGACCATTGGGTTTAGCCATTTGCTAAAAGCCATGTCCCATCCTCTAACTCTCCTTAAGCAACTCCCAGCACCAATTAATGCAGCTGAGCCTCTCCTCCACTCCTCCTTGTTGACCTCATTTCTGGTGAGGTATTTCCTTTCCTCTTAGTGCTTAGGATCTAGCCATAGGTTTTCCCTTTGACTATCCTAGAGGATTAGAAGTGGGACCCACCATTAAAAATTCAAACCAAATCTTGATTCTCTTTGGAATCCTACATAAATGGTCATTAACCTCCTAGTCACTTGGAAGGTTAGGAGCAATGTGCAGGAAGACAAGGATGAATTCCTATAGGATTTTCAAGCCTTAGGACAACCCTGGGTGGCCTGGTCTGGTGATTTCCAGTTCGCACACACCACATTGTTGCACATGTCTGAACCCTAGAACTACTCTTTCCCAACTTGACTTCCTGACTCATGTAGGTAACTCATATGGATGAGCTTCAACCCCTAAGCCCCTGGTTAAGAGAGTTAGGAAAAACATATTGAGTGCCTAAGATGAGTCCTCTCATGGCTCTTGTGAGCTTAACATGGCTTCATGGCTCAACCAAATGGTTTTATTTTACTCACATCTAATCAATCTTCATTTTTCCCAAATTTCAATTTTTGACCCCCGGGGCCCTAAACCCACCAAACATACCAAATATCCTTGAGATTACCCAAAATTTCCAAAATTTCTTAAATTAGCCAAGATTTCTCAAAATCAATCCTAAACATTCCCCACCACTCAAATTGATCACCCATGACTGTTGACCTCATTTTTGATGAGAACTTTTCTCTTCTCTCTCCTTAGTACTTAGGATCTAGCCTTAGGCTTTCCATTTAACTATCTTAGAGGACAAGAAATGGAACCCACCACCTAGAAATTTAAACACTTCTTGAATCCCTTCAAACCCCACAAGTTGGATTGTAAACCCCTAAGTCACTTGGAGGGTTAAGATCAAATGCTGAGGTTTAAAGGACGAGTTCCCTATGTGACTCTTTGGCCTTAAGACTACCCCGGGTGGCCCGGTCCGGTGAGTGGTCGACACCGCACACATTACACTTTCACACACATTCCAAATCTTAAAATCATTCATACCTAGCTTGACTTCTTGACTCATGTAGGTAATCCATATTGATGCTCCTCAACCTCTAAGCCCCTGGCTAAGAGGGTTAAGAACAACATATTGAGTGCCTAAAATGAGTCATCTCATGGATCATGTGAGCTTAATATGGCTTCATGGCTCAACCAAAGTGATTCCATTCTACTCAAACTTGATCAATCTTAATTTTTCCAAAATTTCAATTTTTGACCTTCGGGACCCTAAACCCACCAAGCCCACCAAATGCCCTTGAAATGCCCAAAATTTGCAACATTGCCTAAATTTCCCAAAATTCCTCAAAACTAATCCTAAAAATTTCCCACCATTCAAATTGATTATCCTTAGCCAAATATACCAAAATTTCCAAAAATACCCCCCAATACCCTCCAAATACTCAAAATACCCTTTTAACCCAAAATTCAGAAAATTCCCAAAAAATTCCAGAAAATCCCAAATATTTCCAATTTCATTTCTTTTAACTACACTATGGGCCAATTTTGTCAATTTAACCCACTTTTTCCAAAACCCCAAATTTGACCCATTTTTAACCAAAGTAAGCCCAATGTCAAACCAAATCAACCCAATTGACCTCAATGTTGATCCAATAAAATTCTAAACTTCAATTCAATATCCCCAATATCAATTTAGACCAATTCCAAGCCCAATTTGATTAACATTTGGATCTAATTTCAATTTGAAGCTTAAAGCCCAATTTTGGTCCATGACCTAAACTTAGCCCAAACTAACCCAACTCAACTCCAATTAACCCCAAATCTTTTCCTAAACCTTTCTAAGATCCCCACAAACAAAAAACTAACAAGATTTGCCCCAAATTTGAACCCAAACTACACCCAAACCTAGCCCAAAAACAAAATCTCCAATTTTGGCCCAAACACACCATGAACCCAAATGGGCCCAAATCCCAAAATCAAAGCCCAACCAAAGTTGAAAACTCTTTGTAACACTCCCATAAAAATTTCTCCACATTAATTTTACATCAAATCTAATATTATCCCAACCTTAACCCAAGTTGGCCCAATTTGATCCACTTTGGCCTCATTACCAAAAAATCTCAAATCAAACCCAATTCAACTCCAAATCACCTCAAATTTGCTCATGACACATCCCTAAACTAAAAACAACATTTTTTTGTCCTAATCCTTCACAAAATTTCCATCCACCAATTTGTTTTCAAACCTAAAAGCCCACTTCCTTTAACCATTTTAAAAGCCCATCAAAAATGATTTCAAAAGGCCCAAAGTCAATCCAAAGCATACATGACACTTTCACCTCATCATCCCTTTGATTTAAATCACTCCCTAAGTTTCAAATTCATCATTAAACTTTTCTAAACTAAGCCATGTGCCAAATTACCCCTAAATATCTAAAAGCCTTAAAACCCATTTCCATGAAATTGACTAAGCTTGGCCCCAAGCCAAATGGAGCCATTGAGCCATGCATAAGCCATATGCAAGCCATGAGGAGCTCTTTCCACCTCACCATGCCATTAATGAAAAAAAGTGGGGATCTTTCTTAAACCTTCATTAAGCATTTTTAACCTCATTTATGCAACACTCTAAACCAAGCATAGGCACCTCACCATTGATGGAGACCACACCACCTTCTCTAAGCTGACTCACCTGACCTCCCTCACCCCAAAATCGAGCTTTGGATTGAGTGTACCAAGCCCTAAACCATGGCTAAACCAAAATGAGCCCAAAATGACCCTTCCCCTTACCACTTAAATCAAACCTCTCTTCACACTCGGCATCGTCAATGAACTCCACAAACTTCAAGCCCCGACCCTCTTCGACCGCAGATGGTGACTCGACTGCGGCCTAGCCACTAGGCCGCCGTAAAATGCCATGGCCGAGAGGTCTAAATAGATTCATAAATTCAATTTGAACCAAATTGAGTTGTCCCATGCCCAGCGGCCATCGCAATGTTTCGTCTCTTCACCCGGAGCGGCTGATCCAAGCCATCAAACTCCCCGGGAAGCCCCGTCCATGGCTATTTAAACCAGCCTACCCCTCTCGCCAAAAGGTTGGTTGAAATCAACCTTCATAGAATCCCTCCAAACTCCTCGCAGCAGCTTCCCTTAGCCAAGAGCAATCCATCCCCACTATTCTCCGTCCCAATCCCATCGATCGAGCTCAATTTTCTAGCTCAATTCTCGGGCTGTATCAGGACATCTCTCAAACCTCCACCAAAATCAAATTAAACTCACACACACCCGCACGAACCAAGAGAAGGAGATCCCCGTAGAAAGCCCCCTCACTAGCACTGTACGCATCCTCTCTATCGGCCAAGCTTTAAAATCGACGATTGGTCACTTTCATACTTAGAGCAATTCCCTAGAGCCAGAGACTTCATCTGGAGCTTCCTTGGGTGCAATCGAAGGTGCCACAACTCTCTGATTGAAGCTTCACTTCTCAGATCTAAGGTATGGACCCCTTCTTCCTCCTGAGCTTCCAGAGATTCTCTATTTTTCTTGGCTTAATTTCATAGCACATAAACTGTATGGATGTGTTTGTCTCCTCAAGACGAATCCATAGAGCATAAGAACATGAAAATCCATTGAGAAATGAGAGAGATCTTAGGGTTTGAGTGTGGACGGCTCTAGGGACACACCAGGCGGAGATGATGATCGGCCACCGTTGGATCGAGCGTGTATCAAATCAAAGGTTTAGATCGCGTCGGACGAGTGAACGTGACATGAATCGCGAGCCTCCGGAGTGCTGAATCGGATGGCGGCGTCGAATAGGGAGGCGACACGTGGGCTTTCGGAGCTGCCGAGGATAAGTCAGCGTCGCGTGGATAATTAGATAATTAGGGATATTTTTTATTTATTTAAATTCTCAGAACTTAGAAAATCCATATCTCTGTGTAGAAAAATCACAAAAATAAAATAAAAATACCCTCTTGCTCAGTGAACAGAGGAGAATAATGTGGAAAAAGAATTGAGTTAATTTGATGAGTATTTTATTTTTAATTAATTATTTACTCATTTCAGTATTTTAATTCTCCATTTGCATAGACAATTCACCATGACATGAGACCATAAGGCTTTTGAAGCCTCTGATCTTGGGAACATTTCGTGAATTTTTTAAGATCAGAGGTTATCTCTATGGCAAGTTATGTATTTTTCAAGTTTATGTCACTGTTTTTGGTATTTTAATTCCATTAATTAGCATATTGCTTAGAAAATTATAGGAAAATTTGGGGAAGTTTCTTAGGACCAGAGGACCCTAGGATAATTATATTTTGAGTTAATTCATTAAGAATAACCATAATTGGCCTAATTACTCAAAACTGAGCTTTAATTAATTAGGGTTAACCACACATCAAAAGAACCTGAAAATAATTCTCCACTGATCTTTAGGATCAGAGGGACCTCACATAAAAATTTAGAATCAATTGAAAATGTTTAACCCCACTAAATGGATTAATTAAGTTACATGACCAAAATTAAACTTTGAAAATTCATAACTCCAAAAATACATTTTAAAAATTCACAAAAATGGTTTTGGGGCTTCTCTGATATTAGGGGAGTCTAAAAAAAATTAAAATTAAAATTTTCTAAAAATCTTCATTTTTGACCATATTTTAATATTTTAAATAATTAAAAAGAATAATAAAAATCACAAAGATAATAAAAATCATAAAAATGGCATATTTCGATTCCTAATCACTTAGGAAGTAATCAAATATTTTTTCCAAGTCTCTTGGTTAAGATATTGAATTTTAAATGCTTAAGACAATTTTTAGTATTAAAAAATATATTTTTAAACCTTTTCACCAAATTAATTCTAATAAATCAAAGAAAAATTAGAAAAATATAAAATTTACTTCTATGAACTCCTTGAGATCAGAGAGACTTAAGAAAAATATAAAACTTAATTTTCAACCTTTATTTTATTTTATAATTAATTAACACTCTAAAACTCAAAATAATTATAGTAAATAAATTATAATTCAATCAATCACCAAAATTCGTCCAAGTGGTCCTCTGGTTAGTAGAAACATCTCATAAGTTTCTAAGGACAGAAACCTTACCTTGGTCATGTTGTTGAATTTTCATTGAAAACCCTTATTTTTCACAAAAATAATTATATAAATTAAATTAAATCCAAAAAAATCACATTTTCCCCTCTAATGTCTTAATTGACATGTGAGTGAAGTGACATAAAAATTTTAAGTTCATTTGAGCTTAATTTGATGAGTTATGAAATAAATAAGCCTAAAGGGGCATAAAGGTAATTAAATAATTTTAACCCTAATTAACATTTAGGTCTAATCAAAGGGAGTGTAAAATATCTGATTTTAAAAATTTCATTGGATGATTGAAATCTAGGAAATTAAAGGGGTAGAAACCCATTAATCATCTTGAAAATATTTAAAGTAAATTTTAATTAATTAAACAATTTGAATTTTGGAAGAATAGATTAAAGTTTTGGATTATTAAGATTATGGATATGATTTAAGAAGATATCAATTCTTTAATTTAAAATCCCTAAATGAATCACTTTAATAATATTTAACCTTTAATTAAATTCAAAGTGATAATTGAAATTAGTAATTAAATAATTAAAAGGAAGATAAACCTTAATTAAATTGAAAGCTTAAAACATTAAGTGACTTGATAATCAAATTGAATTAAATTTAAAACATTAAAATTAATTTGAAATTACTTAAAAAACAAATCTAAAATAAATTTGAAACATTAAAGAAAACCAACCTTAAGACAATTCATAATTAAAAAAAACATAAAAAAATCAAATCAATTAAAAAAATTAACCTAAAATATTTCAATTAAATTAAAATTAAATCATTAAAATTTAAATTGAATAATCTAAACACCTCTTTCAATCCAAATTAATCTAATATATTGAGATCATTAAAGATGAAAAGATTTAATTAAATTAAAACAACTTGAACACTATTCCAAACTTAAAATTATTAAAATTTCATAACTAAATTAAATCACTCTAAATCACCAATTCCAACTTTAAATCATTAAATTCTTTAACAAACTGATTTGCCCCCTATTGGTTTTCATTATTATAACTCTTAAGTAAAGAATCAAGTGAAATGTCTCTTTAATTATAGGATAATCAAACATCCTAATTCACTGAGCAAGAAACAAAACTTAATTAAATTCTTGGATGATTGATTCACTTAAACAAAAAAAAATTCATTTGGACTCAAAATAATCTTAGAAGTATTGAAAAGATGTTTAGGACTCATCCTAAGAACTTTCTCAATATGATGAAATGTTTTAGAAGAATAACTGGAATTAATTGTTCTTTGATGAAGAAAATCATCATTAAACAAAATACAAGAAACTAAACGTCATAGGAAATGACTAGCAATAGGATTAGGAACTTGGTAGACAACCAGAACCTTCCCTTAGCTTTACATAGGTACTTGTCATAAATATTTAAATGTCTTAACATGTGTTTTAAGTGCAGCTTGGAATGACGAGAAGACCCTCCATGTATGCTTTTATTTTATTGCAATTTATTTATTTGAGTTACACTTTACTCTTCTTGCATGTTAAACAAGATTGTTGCATGAAAACTAAAACCTTTAGGATAACAACAAAACTTAAACCCAAAACTAAATTAAAATCAACACAAGATAAAATTCACCGCCACAACATTCAAAAGATAAAACAACTCAAAATTTAATCACAACAAAACAACAAAACTATAATTGCAATTAAATTAAAGCATCTCGTTGGATGATCGGAATACCTCTGATGATGTAACCTACATGTTGCTAACGAGGATTTCCACTGGCCTAAATGAAAGTGTGGAACTCATTCAGCAGAGTTTAGCAAATTCATCCGACTAAGTGAATCCGATAAAAATAATGGTGCCGGAATGATGGAACCTTGGGATCTTAACCGATGTTGTTATAATCAACTTTAAGATTCCCCTAATAAAACATTAAAGACATTTAAAATTTAAGATTTTTCTAAACCAAAACACTTTTCTCATCTTCTGATTTTCAGTTTCTAAAACTAAACCTTTGCAACGACAAGAAGCTTGGAGCATAGTGGGAAGCACGACCATCGTCATCTGCAAAACTTGTGTCTACATCAGCTAAACCTTTCTTAGTTTTAAATAACCAAGCCATAGGATTTCGAGGTAGTTTGCCTAGTGCAACATAAATCCTCAACTTTTTGTTAGGCATTTGCATAATCATATTATGTAAATTAAGCCTTAACCGGTCTTAGGATTCCGAGGTACTCACATCTTCGAGGCTGTTTGTGTGATCATATCATACAAGCATAAGTTCTAATTAATTAAAATTGGTAGGATTACAAGATTAAATAAACTCTCAAATTGAAGCCAAACAAATAGGATAGTTGGGAAGTCACCGAGACTTGTCTCGAATCCGTGACATCCCCTACTTCTTCTTCATTGGATTCCTAAAATAACTGTTCCAAATTTGATCCATTCCCAATTGAAATTTCCAAAATCCAATTGTTTGAAAACCTTAAACTTTGAAATTCTTGAGAGCAAAACCATTGATCATTATTGAGAGTTTTCTTAAATGATTCCCGTCATTTAAGATGTAATTAACTATATGGGCTTGCCCTTATAGGGAACTTTAAGAACCTAGGTAATATAAACCCTGCTTAATTCCTTTATATTAAGCAGGGGAAATTGTCGGCTTATAAAAATTGGTTCGTAAACCAAACGGATGTCACAAATCTTCTAGTTTACTTAATCAAGCCCCATCATCAAGCAGTGTGTCTCTTCTTCGGGATAGATACACGGTTTGTGGTGTGGTGCTCGTTTATATAAATTATTCGGGATGTGAGATCGGTTTGATTTCATATCTTAAAATTTTCAAACTTAAAATTATTTTCAAAATCAAATGCTACTTTCCAAATTATATATATTTAAATTAAATTTAAAATATAAAAATTCGCCGACAATTTTTGTAGGCAACCCCTTTTCAAAACATAAACCTAAAAATATGCCGACAATTTCTGGCGACTCCGCTGGGGAGTAGTTCCTCTCTTCATTTTGATCAGATGGTTTTACTTTCATAAATCGGCAGCAAGTCCATGTCCCTAGTGGACCAATCTACCATTCTTCCGTTGAAATACCACGTTCATTTTACATCTCGAACTGGTATAATCAACTCTCTCGGATTTTGGAGCCACCGTTGTTTGAACCGCTAAACGAGAGGTTATGGAATCCTTTTACCTCTTTGAGGTGGGGTGGACCCCAACAGGTGTTAGTTTAGGAGCGGTCCTTCGGGTTGAGAAGTCTTACGAGACATTCTCTCCCTTTTCAATTCTGAACCGGGTCCCTTCCTTTTTCTATAAACCTCTATTCTTTAAACATTTTGTTCCTAACAAACAAGCTCTCTAATAAACAACCTTTTAATAAACGAACTCTTTTCAATCGCGAATACATTAAGATAAACTAAAAAGTGTTAGGACTCTTTATTTTCCATCTTAAGTTTTACGACGAAAGGAAGCATAATTCGGGACTGACATTCGGAATGTACACTGCAGAAAATGACTGCACCAAAGTTAATTTTCTCCTTCACCAATGGAATGGACTTCGCCGTCTATAAGGATGAGCTGCCTGACAATGGGATCATCTGTTTTGGATAAGAATTCGACAATACATATATTAAGTTCTCTGACGTTACTCTTTTCACACTGATGGACAAAGTGTCAGAAACTGAGAAACCCGTGATTGAGTTCAACCTGAAGTCGACTCAAGAATTCCCTCCCCTGCAAAGGGTTCCAGCTGAAAGAAGTACTGCTATTCGTAGGAGGACTTTTGTCTCTACCCCCACCGGTCTAGTCATCTCTGCACCTACCCCGGCTTCTGCCAAACTGAAGGGGAAGGAAATCCAAGACTGTGATGAGTCTGTCACCGTGGAGGGTACAGATTTTGCTACAATACCTCCTGTCTTCAAGATTGGGTCTAGTTCAAGAGTTGCACCCCTAACTCAGACTCAATGGAGAAATAGAAGTTGAAAGATTGCCAGGATCGAGAAAGCCAAAGCTGCTGAAGTTGCTTTTCTAGAGGAAATTCCTGAGGAAAGAGAAGAGCTGCCTGAATATTCACCACTGTTAGGAGGAAGTAGGTTCCACCCTCTCTCTGCTGCAGCTGATGGAGAAGATACCCGGAGGATCACTGCTGCGTTACCCCGACCTGCATATTACAGTGATAACAAAAGAAAAAGAACTAGGGCTACACCGCTCACTCGATTGCAAACTGTAGTAGAAAAGTTAGCAAAGAAAGAGAGATGCTCCGTATCTGAGATTCTGAGGAGAATGGGACGGGTGCTAGCTAAATCCTGCCTTGGGCCTTGATTAAACTCGATCATTGCTAAGGAAAACCCAAGGAAAAAGGCACGAGCCAACGAAAGAAGTTTGCCTGTTGTCGTATCGGGACACCATATTAGGGAGGACACCACCTACCTACGCACAGTCAACCAACCATCTGGTTTTAAGCCACGTACTGCGAGAAGGATGGTGTGGCAACCTATTATTGGTGAACCAAAACCATCGGAGCATTCTGGGAAGAAAAGTCTCGTCAGGAGGCTTGAATATGAAGGAAGTGCCACTGCAATGAAAGATACTCCAGGAAAAGAAGTTCAACAGTCGTCACACGACAACCATGAGACCGTGTGGAAGAGGCCACTAGAGGATGTCATAGGAAATTTAAGGACGGATATCCGCCGGTTGATAAAATAAAGAGGAGAAAAGTTGGAAAATGAAGTTGATTCATCAGAATTTATGGATGAAGAGTATGCCGAGATCAACATGGTTGAAACACTAGCATCGTCAGTTTCACAAGGAGCTCTGACAGCCGCGGAAAGAGATGAGCAGGAAGTAATGAGAGCATGGCTTCAGGAAAGAGATGACACAATTTCCCAGATGACAAAGAGGATGGAAGAGATGACTGCTATTTTAGCCACTCTCCAAAGTCAGGTACAACCTCAGAAAGAAACACCCCCAGAAATCATCCATGTTGTAGATGGAGGAAAAGAGATCACATCCGTCAACAAAGATGAGCCACCAAAGAAAGATTCTGCACAGAGCATGATTCCCGAAAAGGACATTAAAATATGGTAGAACAGCAGGTGCGAGAAGCCTTAGCACAATCTAAGAGCGGAACATCTATTCATACAGGTAGACCTTACCCTGAAGAGTTTGATGCAGTCCAATACCCAAAAGGCTTCGTCCCATCTCTGTTTAAGACTTTTGATGGAACGGGAAACCCCCGGCAGCATGTCGCACATTTTCGTGCTAGTTGTTGCAATGCCGGTGGAAGCGACGTTTACTCTTCCGACAGTTCGTCAGTGGCCTATCGGGGATTGCCTTCGACTGGTACGCAGAATTACCAAATGGTTCAGTCAAGACCTTTTCAGAGTTAGAAAACCTCTTCGTTAAGCGGTTTGCTGGGGCTCGGCACCACATCACTATCGGTGATTTAGTGGTGGAGCAACAGAAGCCAAACAAAACTCTGGTGGGTTATATACTTCGATGGAGAAATTTAAGTATGAAGTGTGAACCACAGCTTCAAGAACAGCATACAGTCGGCATTTTACTTAAAAGTATCCATGGCCCGATAGCACTTCTCCTTAAAGGATTTACAATCAAGACTTTCGAGAAGTTGCTTAGCAAGGCTGGGAGCTTACAAGAGGAAGCAAAGAAGCTAAGTTTCGTGGATAAGACTGATAAACAGAAACCGATGAAAGCATTCGAAAAGAATTTTGGAATCGTCGCGACAGTAGATAAGGGCAAGCAGCCAGTGCAGATACAGCCAGAGCGGCCATAGCGTAGCTATCAACCACCGCAACGTACTTACCAACAACCTCAGTTGGGTTATCAACAACCTCGACCAAGCTATTAGTCGCCTCAGCATTATGAACAACCGCCTCGCCCACAGCGTACCCTGAAAGATTTTTTGAATAAGGAATATCCATTCATGATCGAAGCAAAGTAGTCGAAGATGTTCCGTGATTTAATGAAGACACCCGATTTTCGACTATTAGAGCCCAAGAGGCCGAAGAAGTCAATAAGAAGGATCATCCAAACTATTACCCTTACCACTCGGATGCTCGGGCATAAGATGAGAGGATTGCATCACTTTCAAGATTTGGCTTGACGATAATCTCCAGAAAGGGAACATAACGATCCCGAAGGAATACATGAAGGAACCCCAAAAAGAAGGTTCCGTCAATGTTATCTCAACAGATCCTATTGTTCCGATAAACCCGTATACGACCAATGATGGATGGAATATCATCTGGACAAAGTCTTCAAAGAAAATTTTGGATCACATCCAGACCGCTTCTGTACGCGCTTCAACTCAGAGTTTGAAACCTGCCGAGCGGCACTATCGCTTGCGATCAGAGAACCGCCCCAGAAGGAGGAAAAGATCGTGGAAGAGAAGAAGATCGAGGCTCCGAAGGGTAGACTAGGGGCTGCTTATCCTAGGATGGTTGTTTCCGATTTGGGAGAGAAATCCCTCGAACCTCTGAGTCTGTATGATTATTTGCTCGCTCCGCGGGATCTTATAATGATAAGAGTTTTGGTGTTGGCTACGTTTTGACTGTTTCTAATGATTACGTAACTAACGAAAACCAACCTAATCCGGATCTCGATTCCGATATAAATAACGATTCTCAAATCATACTAAACCTCAATGACCACAACGAAGGAGAAGACGTTCAAAAGGATGGCTACGAAAGCTCAACAAGCAACGAGTCTATTTGTGAATTTCGAGGAGCTCCGATTGCGATAGAATTAGAGTCATTAGATTCCGAAGCAACTGCAGAAGAGCCAGTCAATCCAATTCAAGAGGATACACTGGCAGATTTAGTACTAGTTGTAGAAGAAATAACAGAAGTTAATTTAAGAAGCGGAAAAGTTCTACCCCCGAGAATGGGTCCAAAAGATAAAGGAAAGCAGGTGGTTGCTCAGGAAGAGCCAACCCCAGCAGAAGAATTGACCATTCGGGAAGAAACCGAGGTACATGGTAATAAAGTGGACTATAACGTGCTAGCCCATCTGAGGAAGCTATCAGCCAAACTGAGCATATATGATGCTCTGATCCTGTCAAAGGAGATGAGGGAAGCTCTGATCTAGGCTCTACTTGATCCAGAGATTTGTTTAGCTCAAATGGCAGTTAATTCCTTATACAAGGTTTGCTCGTTAAAAGAACAACTAGGTGTTACATTCACGGACAATGATCTACTACTCGAAACGGCTGATCACAATCGACCGTTGTACATTTCAGTCACATTGGAAAGTTTACGCTCTCCAGGGTGTTAGTTGATCCGGGAGCATCAATCAACATAATGAGCCTTCAAACGTTAGATATTTGGAAATTGATGCTCGTGAACTTGAAGCAGATAAGATGTTACTAAGAGGCTTCAATCAGAAAGGAGAAAGAGCACTCAGATCAATAACACTATTAATGAAGACCGGTGATTTAGCAAAGACAACCGCAAAATTCCATATAATTGATTCTGAGACATCATTCAACGCTCTCCTGGGTCAGCCATGGATCCATGAAAACTGGATGGTACCGTCGTCTCTGCACCAGTGCATAAAATATTACGAAGGAGGAGAACAGTGTATCAAAGGTGCCTTGCAGCCGTTCTCAGTACATGAAATCGGAATTCATGAATATGCATCTTATTACGCGCCTCCGAAGAAAATAATATTCTCCAAAAACACCATACCGAATGAAGCAAAAGAAGTTCGTCCAACAGTTACTCACCACTCCCTTACGGCGAGATGGTGAAGGTTTCTCTAGAACTCGCACCCGAGGTCGAGGCCGGGGACGAGGTCAAGGAAGAGACGTTGGAACAGTTGGACAGAAAAAACCAGTCATCGACGTTGATTGGGAGAACTGTCCCGAAGAAGAAGAAATCAAGAATGAAATAATGCAAATAAATCAAAAGAAACCTCAGTTCAAGATCTCTCTCGAAGATGAAAGGAATGAAGAATACAAATCAATGTACGAAAAGATTAACCATTATGTGCATACTATGACTCTGACCCCGATCCATTCTAATAAGATCGAGGGTATGGTGGTCAAGGAAGTACGTGGTGGTACTAAACCGATCAAATTCTACCGTGGTGCTTCTTCTTCCAATACTGAAAAGGATGTATAATTTGAGATGTTACTTCATCTGAATTAATGGAATTGCCTTTTGAGTTGTACTCTCCCTGTGTTCAAAATTTAATTCAGCGTGGTATTCTATTTAAACAATGGACAAAAGGTCAATCACAACACTTTGAAAAATTATGGAATAATGTCAGTCAGCCTCCCAATTCAAAGCACGGTCTCAGATTCGGCACAGTAGGATCAGTTGATGACACGAGATATTGATTGGTTGTCACTTGCGAGCCTAATGAAGTCTGTTTAGAAGCTTCAGATGATCTCGAAGATCTTCAAATTAAATCTACAATAGACGAGTTAATGGAAGTTAACTTAGGTACTGGCGAAGAGCCTAGGCTGACCTTTGTTAGCTCCTTACTCAATAAAGAAGACTCCGAAGAGATAATCAAGATATTAATGGAATTCAAGGACTGTTTTGCTTGGAGTTACGACGAAATGCCATGATTAGCTTCAGAGGTTGCAGTTCACAGGCTAGGAGTGGATCACTCTGCTGTTTCAGTCAGACAAGCTCCGAGAAGAAAGCGTCTAAAGATTGAACAACAAGTAATAGCTGAAGTTAAGAAGCTAATAGACGCTAAATTTTTCCGTGAGGAATAATATCCAACTTGGTTAGCCAATGTGGTACCAGTTAAAAAGAAGAATGGTCAGATCAGAATCTGCGTGGATTTTAGAGATTTGAACAAAGCATGTTCAAAGGACGAATTCCCGCAACCCATTCTAGAATTGATGATCGGCATTGCTTCAACACATGAAGTCTTCTCATTCATGGATGGATCATCAAGATACAACCAGATAAAGATGGCACCAGAAGATGAAAAGCTTACAGCCTTCAGAACGCCGATCGGGGTATACTGCTACACAGTGATGCTGTTTGGATTAAAGAACGTAGGAGCAACTTATCAAAGAGCAATGACAAGGATTTTTAATGATCTCATTCACAACCAAGTCGAGTGCTACGTGGATGATGTAGTCATCAAAAGCAAACTAAAAGAAGATCATTTGTATGATTTGAGAATTGTTTTTGAGCGGTTAAGACAATATAACCTTAAGACGAATCCCCTAAAATGCGCCTTCGGGGTCACCTCTAGGAAATTCTTAGGATTTGTCGTCCGACATCGTGGAATTGAAATCGATCCGGAGAAGATTAAAGCTATCTTAGAAATGCCACCTCCCAAAACCTTGAAGCAATTACAATCCTTTCAAGGAAAATTGGCATATCTTCGACGCTTTATCTCGAACTTGTCAGGTAGGTGTCAGCCCTTCTCGGCATTGGTTAAAAAGGACGCCAAATTCATTTGGGAAGAGAAATGCCAGTGGGCCTTTGAGGACATTAAGCAGTATTTAACGACACCTCCTATCTTAGAAGCCCAAGTCTCGGGTAGACTGTTGATACTTTATACTACGGCTTTAGACGACTCTCTCGGAGCCCTGCTAGCCCAGGTCAATAATGAGGGAAAAGAAAACACTCTCTACTGCTTAAGTCATCATTTAATTCCGGCGGAAGTAAAGTATCTTCCTATTGAGAAGCATTGTTTGGCCCCGATCTTCGCCGCTCAAAAGCTCAGGCATTACATGCTTTCTCATAAGGTCAACCTTATCTCGAAAGTTAATCCGTTGCAATATTTGATGACCCGACCGATGCTTTCCGGTAGACTTGCCAGGTGGTCGATGATACTATTACAATTAGATATAACTTTCGTTCCTCTTCGTGTCGTAAAGGGACAAGTCCTAGCAGACTTTCTCGCTGCACACCCTTTACCGGCAGAATCACCTCTCAACGATGATTTGCCAGACGAGCAGATAATGAGCCTAGAAGACCCCAAATGATCAGCGTTGGGAATTGTACTTTGACAGAGCATCTTCAGCACAGGAAGACAAAGAATTGTAAACGATAGTGCCAGGTAAGGCAGGAATCAGACTAATCTTTATAACACCGGAGCGGTGGATGTTAAGGTATTCATACCATCTAACAGAACCGTGTACAAACAAAGAGGCAGAATTCGAAGCCCTTATAACTGGACTAGAATTAACCATTCAGATGGGAATAACAGACATCAACATCTATGGAGATTCCCAGTTGATCATTCAACAGATCGCCGGACAGTATAGGATTTTAAAACCAAGACTTGAGCAGTACTTCTAGTATGCCATGAAGTTGTTGGAGCGAATTCCAAATGTAACGATCTACAAGATTCCCAGAAGAGAAAATGCTCTCGCAGACGCGTTAGCCCGCCTCGCAAAATAATTTGCCTCGCCTACGAGATGAGTCGGCTGAAATGTCGGCTCAAGGACGACAGGTCATATCACAGCTCGACATGGATACAATACACAAATCAGAAGGAAAAGAAAAAGAATAAGTTGTAGCAGTAACAGAAGTTACAGAAGATTGGCGGCAACCATTAATAGACTACTTGCAAACAAGAAACCTACCAGACGATAAGTCGATAGCCCATCAAATCAAGAAAAGAACTCTGTCTTACGCATTAATAAACAATACATTATACAGAAGGTCTTTTGATCAGATGTGGCTAAGATGTCTGAGCGGGTTCGAAGCTCGTGAAATTGTTAAAGAAGTACACTCAGGACTTTGTGGCGCTCATCAGTCGGGTCCGAAAATGAAAATGAATCTGAAAGTTGTCACCAGTGTCAAGTGCATGGAGTGGTTTTACATCAACCTCCAAATGTGCTACATCCGACAATCACGTCATGGCCGTTTGAGTGTTGGGGAACAGATATTGTGGGTCCGATAGAACCTCCTTCTTCAAGAGGACATCGCTTCATTCTTGCGCGCTACGATTACTTTTCTAAGTGGGGCTAAGCTATACGCTCAGAGAAGTAAAGGCACATCACGCGCTACAGTTTTTCAAGAATCAAGTTGTCTACCGTTTCAGGGTACCGCGCAGAATCCTTTCAGATAATGGGTCCGTGTTCAAGAGTACGAAGATCAACAATTTTGTCAGAAGACACGGGATCGACTGGCGTTATTCAACAATCTACTACCCAAGAGCGAAATGCTTGGCTGAGGCTTTTAATAAAACTCTCGTCTAAATCCTAAAGAAAACTTTAGACGACAACAAAAGAAATTGGCACGAGAAGTTGTTAGAAGCCTTATAGGCCTACAGGACGACTTTCAGAACTCCTACTCAATCTACACCTTACTCTTTGATGTACGGGTCCGAGGTCATTCTACCCTTAGAGGTTCAGCTTCCGTCTCTCAGAATTGCAGTTGCAAACAAGATCACTACAGAAAAAAATGCCAAACTACGACTAGAAGAATTGGAAAGCTTGGAAGGGAAAATACTTTCAACACAGCAGAATTTAGAACTGTATCAAGCCAAGATGATCTAGGCCCATGATATACTGGTCCGTCCAAGGACATTCAAAGTCGGTGACTTGGTTCTAGTTCTCAGAAGACCTATTCTTGCACACCGCAAGATAGGAGGTAAATTTGAACCAACATGGGAAGGGCCATTCGTGGTTGAGACAGTCTACTCAGGAGGTTCCTACCAACTGGTGAATTGTAGTGGAGAACGACCTATACTTCCAATCAATGGACGATATTTGAAGAAGTATTACACAACCTGATGTTTCGAATGATGGACTTTAAAAGTGGAGTCTCATTCCTAGAAATACGGGTGGAGTAATCATTCGTAACTGAGTCCGAACCCAAAAATATAAAAAAAATGGATGATAAAATAAAAATCATTAACAAAAAAAATGTGTTAAAAAAAAGAAAATATGTGAAATGATAAAATTTTGATCTTTTCTTTTAAATCAATTCATTCCTGATCTTTCCTTATATCTTCCTACTCTCTTTAAAATTTTTAAAAAAAAAGTAAATAAGAATTTTTCATTAAAAAATATTTTTCTTATTGTTCTTGTTCTTAGTACAGCCCCTGATCCTTTCCTTGTTTTTTACATGGAAATGTCGAACGGGCGGTTGGTTCTGAACTTTAAGAACGACGTTAGTCTAGCACTCAATAAAAAAAGGATGAAGGATGGAGCCATGATTGAGATCGACTCTGACTTCACACCAGCCGGGTTACAGTACGAAGAAAATGATTGGACTCCTATTGATCGGGAAGAGCTCCGCAGCTATACAGTGACGAAATTGGGTGGCTCAAGTCAACCATCTACCAGCAAGAAGAGAAAAGTAAATACCGCTCATGCAATGGGAGAGGACAAGAAAGTTAAGTCCGTGGTTGCTACAGCAGAAGGCAGGCTCGTCAGCCCAATGCCCACAGAAATTCAAGAGGTAAGGTGAGCTACTCTCACTCCGACCCAACGAAGAAACAAGAACCGACACATCCGCTAGATGCTAACCCAGCTAGCGATGGATCAACGTGAAGAGACAGCTGCTACCGTCAGTGCAAGCACTTCTAAGAAGCCAGTTCGTCAGGAACCAGAGAAGAGGAGACCAACTCTAGAAAAAACAGAAAAGATAAAAGAAATCCCAAGGAGGTCAGAAACAAAACCTGTGCCACGACGCCAGACAAATGCACCAGTTTTAAAGAGTCTTGTTGCGAAAGCAACCCCGGAGGATGTCCCGACAGAGATTATCTCCGAGGAGCCGAGACATGCAGGAGAATGTGTCGGGGTTGAACCATACATCCCACAGTACGTTACTAGACCTCGCCAGTTGCAGATAATTCCAGAATATAAGCTGGAAAAGATGCATAATGTTGAAATGAAAACTTTTGAATACTTTGAAAGAAGGCAAGAGGATTAACATCTTAGAAGGTCTTGACCTGCATACAGATGTGTTTTCGGACTACGAACAACAGCAAATTGTAGACTGCATTGTTGAACTTCAGAAAATGGTCCGAGTTGGTCGTCTGAGGAAAAAAACTTATTCAGAACCCCGAAGATGGATGCCAGGAAAAGAAAGAGTTACGATCTAATGCGGGTGTTGCTATAACTTCGCAGTAGAAAAAAAAGGAAATCCACTAGGGATACTCCGTCGCAGTGAGGTGGATCTGATGCCGAATATTATGAAAAGAATGGTAAAGAGGATGGTGACAAGGAAGGTGTTGCCCGCAGACTGCATACCCAACAGCTGTGTCATTAACATCCATAAGGAGGGCGACTGCATACCTCCACACATAGACCATCATGATTTCGTTAGACCGTTCTGCACAGTGTCTTTTGTCAACCAGCGCAATATCATGTTCGGATCTGACCTCCGGATAGCAGGACCCAGAGAATTCTGTGGCCGATGGAGATACCACTACCGATAGGTTCCGTCACGGTGTTAAAAGGGAATGGAGCAGACATTGCAAAGCATTTCATTCCAGGAGTGCCTGTTGAGCGGATCTCTGTTACTTTCAGGAGAATGGATGACAGAAAGATTTCTTTTCACTTTCATCCAGATCCAGAGTTAGAAATCCTCCGGCCTTACGAGCTGTGAGTTACATGGGAAATATCACACCTCCAATGCACATCCATACGACATTCCTGTCAAGGATGACTTGGAAGGTGATGTTATTGTCCATGTATCTCACTATTCAGACATGGATTTTGACAGCTGTTGTTAAAAGAAACTTGCAAGAATCTTACACAATCCTTTTTGGATTTATATGGATTGTATGAGACATTAAATTCTCAAAGAAAATAACATCATGTTTTGGATCAAGTTGTATGATGTATTTTCAACAAGATTGGAATGAAAGTGACCATGTCATGTTTTGCCTTCATCTCTTTTTGGGCAAATTGACTGGGAAAAGCCATTAAATTAAAAGAACTTCAAAAAAAGAACAAAGGAAAAATAAAAATAAATGAGAACTCTTAAAAAAAAAATCTGAAAGTCAAAACAAACTACAAATGAACATGAACTCCAGATAAACGTGAACTCTAAATTGAAAATCAAGCTAAAATCAAATCACAAAAAACGATGAAAACGAAACTTTGAATCTGAAATCCCCAGCCTTCGGCTATTCTCAAATCTCTTTTTGAATCTCCATATTTCCTTCCCTCTTTTGAGAAGGTCGACTGAGTCTGCTGACACAGAACCACGAAAATTTTTGATTTGGTTCTGATGACATGGATTCAAATCCTTCGCCAAATAATCAAACTTCCATCAACGCTCCTGGGATGTGCAATGCTTTCATGTCTCATTCCAACCCTCCACTAAACTGAAATTTTCACAAAGAACTTCCAAATTAAATTTCAATTCTCTTTAAACCATCGAGACTGGAACCAGATTCCAGTTCTCTTTAAACCTTCGAGACTGGAACCAGATTCCAGTTCTCTTTAAACCTTCAAGACTGGAACCAGATTCCAGTGCTCTTTAAACCTTCGAGACTGGAACTAGATTCTAGTTCTCTTTAAACCTTCGAGGCTGGTACCTAAATTTCAGTTCTCTTCGCAATCCTGAGGTTGGAACCTAGGTTCTAATTCTCATTTCAAATCCATATTTCCTTGAATTGATTTTAAATTAAACCTCAACCGAAATTGAAACTCAGAACAAATTGAAATCTAAACTCACACATTAAAAAACAAACTTGGAACAGAAAATGAAATGAAATCTAAATCAAATTTCCCCAAATCTTATGATCTGGAATTCACCTCCTTTTCTAATCCTAAGCGAGAGTTCAGAGATCTCCAGTCTTGGAGATATATTCGATACTCTCCAACGGAAATTTATTTCTACTCTGTTCTAAGTGTGTCACTTAGACATCTGTGTTGGTTTTTTTGATCTCTTCGGTCAACGCCAATACGCACGGTGTGCTTGGTCGACACACCACACCTATCGGGGTCCATTTGTCGACCTCATTTTGATGAGGTCTTTTCTCTTCTCTCTCCTTAGTACTTAGAATCTAGCCTTAGGCTTTCCCTTTGACTATCTTAGAGGACTAGAAATGGAACCCACCACCTAGAAATTTAAACACTTCTTGACTCCCTTCAAACCCCACAAGTTGGATTGTAAACCCCTAAGTCACTTGGAGGGTTAAGATCAAATGCGGAGGTTTAAAGGATGAGTTCCCTATAGGACTCTTTGGCCTTAGGACTACCCTGGGTGGCCTGGTCTGGTGAGGATTGACCTGCACACATTACACTTTCACACACATTCTAAATCCTAAAACCATTCATACCTAGCTTGACTTCTTGACTCTTGTAGGTAATCCATATGGATGGTCCTCAACCCCTAAGCCCCTGGCTAAGAGGGTTAGTAACAACATATTGAGTGCCTAAAATGAGTCCTCTCGTGGCTCCTGTGAGCTTAATATGGCATCATGGCTCAACCAAAGTGATTCCATTCTACTCAAACTTCATCAATCTTTATTTTTCCAAAATTTCAATTTTTGACCTCAGGGACCCTAAACCCACCAAGCCCACCAAATGCCCTTGAAATGCCCAAAATTTGCAAAATTGCCTAAATTTTCCTAAATTCCTCAAAACCAATCCTAAAAATTTTCCACCATTCAAATTGATCATCCTTAGTCAAATATACCAAAATTTCCAAAAATACCCACCAATACCCTCCAAATACCCAAAATACCATTTTAACCCAAAAATTCCAAAAATTCAGAAAATTCTCAAAAAGTTCTACAAAATCTTAAATATTTATAATTTCATTTTTTTCAACTACGCAATGGGCCAATTTTGTCAATTTAACCCACTTTTGCCAAAACCCCAAATTTGACCCATTTTTAATCAAAGTAAGCCCAATGTCAAACCAAATCAACCCAATTGACCTCAATGTTGATCCAATCCAATTCTAAAATTAAATTCAATATCCCCAATATCAATTTAGACCAAATCCAAGCCCAATTGGATTAATATTTGGATCTAATTTTAATTTGAAGCTTAAAACCCAATTTTGGCCCATGATCTAAACTTAGCCCAAAAAAACCCAACTCAACTCCAATTAACCCCAAATCTTTTCCTAAACCTTTCTAATATCCCCACAAACAAAACACTAACAAGATTTGCCCCAAGTTTGAACCCAAACTCCACCCAAACCCAACCTAAAACCAAAATCCCCAATTTTGGCCTAAAAACACCATGAACCCAAATGGGCCCAAATCCAAAAATCAAAGCCCAAACAAAGTTGAAAACTCTTTGTAACACTCCCATAAACATTTCTCGACATTAATTTTACATCAAATCTAACATTGGCCCAACCTTAACCCAAGTTGGCCCAATTTTATCCACTTTGGCCTCACTACCAAAAAATCCCAAATCAAACCCAATTCAACTCCAAATCACCTGAAATTTGCTCATGACACATCCCTAAACTAAACTCAACATTTGTTTGGCTCAATCCTTCAAAAAATTTTATCCGCCAATTTGTTTTCAAACCTAAAAGCCCACTTCCTTAAACCATTTTAAAAGCCAATCCAAAATGATTTCAAAAGGCCCAAAGTTAATCCAAAGCCTACATGACACTTTCACCTAATCATCCCTTTGATTTAAACCACTCCCAAAGTTTCAAATTCATCATTAAACTTTTCTAAACTAAGCCATGTGCCAAATTACCCCTAAATATCTAAAAGCCTTAAAGCCCATTTCCACGAAATTGACTAAGCTTGGCCCCAAGCCAAATGGAGTCGTTGAGCCATGCATAAGCCATATGCATGCCATGAGGAGCTCTTTCCACCTCACCATGCCATTAATGGCATGTCGGCATATTTTTAGGTTATGTGTTTTATTTTGAAAAGGGGTCTCCTAACAGAAATTATCGGCGAATTCTAGATTTTAAATTTAATTTAAATATGTATATATGGTTTAAAAAGTAGTGTTTAATTTTAAAAATAATTTTAAGATATGAAATCAAATCGATATCACATCCCAGATAGTTTATATAAACGAGCGCCGCATCACAAACCGTGTATCTATCCCGAAGAATAGACACACTGCTTAATGATGGGGGCTCGGTTAAATAAACTAAGAGATTTGTGACATCCGTTTGGTCTTCGAACCAATTTTATAAGCCGATAAATTCCCCTGCTTAATATAAAGGAATTAAACAGGGTTTATATTACCTAGGTTCTTAAAGTTCCCTATAAGGGCAAGCCCCTATAGTTAATTACATCCTAAGTGACGGGAATCACTTAAGAAAACTCTCGATAATATCAATGGTTTTGCTCTCAAGAATTTCAAAGTTTAAGATTTTCAAACAATTGGATTTTGGAAATTTCAATAGGGAATAGCTCAAATTTGGAACAGTTTTATTTTGAGAATCCAAAGGAAAAGAAGTAGGAGAAGCTAAGGATCCAAGAAGAATCTTGGCAACTTCCCAAACTATCCTATTGTTTGGCTCGGATTTAAGAAAATTCTAATATTATCTCATATTTCAATCTTGCCAATTTTAATTACTTAGGACTTATATTAGTATGATAAAATCATACAAATAGCCTCGAAGATGTGAGGATTTATATCGTATCAAACGACTACCTCGGAGTCCTATGACCGTTTAGGGCTTAATTTACATAACATGATTATGCAAATGCCTAACGAAGAGTTGAGGATTTATGTTGCACTAAGCAAACTACCTCGAAATCCTATGGCTTAGTTATTTAATTCTAGGAAAGGTTTTGTTGAAGTAGACCCGAGTTTGCTTGATGACAAGGGCCGTCTTGCCTACCATGCTCCGAGCTCCTTGTTGTTGCAGAGGTTTAGTTTTAGAAGTCATAAATCGAGGAGATGAGAGAAGTGTCTTGGTTTAGAGAAAATCTTAAAATCCAAGTGTTTTTAATATTTTAATTAAAACAAATCTTAAAGTTGTTTAAACGGAACCGATTAAGATCCCACGGTTCCGTCATCCCGCACCGTTATTTTCATCGAATTCACTTAGTCCGGATGAATTTGCTAAACTCATCCGAATGAGTTCCACACCTTCATTTAGACCGTGGGAAATCCCGTTAGCAACACGTGGGTTACGTCATCTGAGGTATTCCCGATCATTCAACGAGACGTTTTAATTTAGTTGCAATTGTAGTTTTGTGTTCTGTTTGTGATTAAATTTTGAGTTGTTTTATATTTTGAAATGTTATGGCGGTGAATTTTATCTTATAATGATTTTTAATTTAACTTTGGTTTCAGTTTAGGGACTATCCTAAAGGTTTTGGTTTTCATGCAACAGTTATTTATCATTCAAGAAAAGTAAAGTACAGTGCATGTAAGTAAATTGCAATAAAATAAATTGCAACAAATTAAAAGCTTACCTAGAGGGTCTTCCCGTCATCCCAAGCTGCACTTGAACCACGTATAGAAGAATTTAAGTATTCCAACAAGTACCTAGGTAAAGCTAAGGGAAAGGTTTTGGTTGTCTACCAAAGTCCTAATCCTATAGCTAGTCATCTCCTATGACGTCTAGGTTCTTGTATTTTGGTTTAAGGACGATTTTCTTCATCAAAGAACAATTAAGTTCAATTGTTCTTATAAATATCCTATCATATTGAGGAAGTGCTTAAGGACGAGTCTTAAACATCTTTTCAATACCTCTAGGATTGTTTTAAGTCCAAGAGAATTTAATTATACAAGTGAATTGATCATCCAGGAGTTTAAGTTTTGTTATCTTGCTTAGTGAATTAGGACATTTGAATATCCTATAAGTGAAATAACACTTCACTTAATACTCCGTCTAGAAGTTATGACAACAAGAGCTTTTGAGGGCAAATTGATGTTTAAGTGATTTGTGATTTAATTTAATTTTAGTTAATGGGTTTAAGTTTGGAATAATGTTCAAGTTGTTTTAGATTTATTTTGAATTCTTTATGTCTTAAGTGATGTTATATTTAATTCAATTTAATTTAATTTAATTTAATTTGGTTTATTTTTAATTTAATTTTTATTTTATTTTAATTTTATTTTATTTTTTAATTTAATTTAATTTAATTTAATATGTTTTAGTGAAAAGGTTGAAAAATACATTTTAATATTAAAAATACATTAAACCTTTAAAATTCAATAACTTATCCTAGGGACTTAAGAAAAATATTTGATTTGTTTCTAAGTGTTTAGAATTTAAAATATGACATTTTGGTGATTTTTAATATTTTTGTAATTTTTATTATTTTTTAATTATTAAAAATTATTAAAATAATGATAAAAATTAACTTTTTTAGAAAATTATAATTTTAATTTTCCTAAGTTCCTCCGATATCGAGAAGCTCCAAAACCAATTTTGTGAATTTTTGAAAAGTATTTTGTGAGTTATGAATTTTTAAAGTTTGATTTCATTCATGGGGCTTAATTAACCCATTTGGTGAGGCTAACTAAGTCCAATTGATCTCAAATTTTTATGTGTTCTCCTATCCCTAGAGGACAATGGAGAATTTTTTTAAGTTAATTTGATGAATGGTTAACCCTAATTAATTAAAGTTCAATTTTGTGTGTTTAGGCCAATTAGGGTTGTTCAAAGTGAATTAGCTCAAAAATTATTTTTCCTAGGTCCCTACTGGTCATAAGAAACATCACCAAATTTTCCTAGAATTTATTTCTCAACATGCTAATTATTGGAATTAAAACACTCAAATCAGTAACATGCACTTGAAAAATCAATAACTTCTCATAGGGATGGCCTCTGACCTTGGAAAATTCAGGGAATGTTCCCAAGTTCAGAGGCTTCAAAAGCCCTATCGTCTCATGCCATGGTGAATTTCCTATATGTATGGAGAATTGAAATAGTGTAGAGAGTAAATAAATTATTAAAAATAAAATACTTAATGAAATTACATGATTTCTTTTCCACATTATTCTCCTCTGTTCATTGAGCAAGAGGGTATTTTTATTTTATTTTTAAGATTTTCTACACAAATTTATGAATTTTTGAAGTTCTGGGAATTAAATAAATAGAAAAATAACCTTATTTTTCTACTTATCCACGCGGCGCCAGCGCTCGAGCCTCGACGCATGTCTCCGACGGCTCCACGCGTCGTCTCCTGATTCGGCGCCGCCATACGACTCAATACACGTGCGATCCAACGGTTCCCAGTCATCGTCTACGACTGGTGTGAACCCGTGACCGTCAACCTTCTAATCCTAATTTCTCACTCGATTCTCAACGGATTTTTGAGTTCTTATGCTCAATGGATTCATCTTGAAGAGACAAACACATCCATACGGTAAACATGCATTGAAATTGACCCAAACTAAATTGAGAATCTCTGGAAGCTCGGGAGGAAGAGTGAGTCCATACCTTTGCTCAGAGAAGTGAAGCTTCGATCTGAGAGTTGTGTCACGTTCGATTGGGTCCAAGCAAGCTCCAGATGAAGTCCCTTGGCCTGGTGAATTGTTTAGGTATGATTTCGACCAAGCCCGATCACAAAGCTTGGAGGCTGGAAGCAATGGCTGGCCTGGTGAGGGGGCTTTTGCTGGGAAACTTCTCCTCTTGGTCTGGTGAAGGTGTAGGACCAATTAATTTGGAGATTGGCTCACTATGGTGAAGTCTCCTGGTTTTGGGCTTGAATTTTGAACTCTGAAATTGAGCTCACAGAAAGCAAATGGCAGAGGTATTTCAGTGGGGATCAAGTTCTCTATGTGTAGAGAGTGATCTGGGATGATTTTGGCAGGGTTTCAGTAAGTTTTGGTTCAGCACCTCTCATGGCCGAGAGGAGGTGGTGTTTAAATAGGAGAGGGTGGAGGGCCTCCCAGGGGGGTTTAAGGCTTGGTATCAGCTGATCCATGCAAGAGAAGAATAGCCATGGTGTTCAATTGGGCTGGGACAACTCAGCAAGGCATAATTGAGAAGTTTGGCTCCTCCCAAGGTCTCGGCCATGGCGTTTTCTGGCGATCCAGGTGGCTGGCCGGTAGGCATGGGTCACCCTCAGGTCCAGGTGGGTCAGGGCTGGAGGTTTGTGCAGGCAATTGAGCTTTGCCATGTGTAAAGAGGATGGCTTGAAATGGAAAGGGTAAGGGCTCATTTTGGGCTCAAATTGGTCAACCCATGATTTTGGGCTTGGTTCACCTCCCCATGACCTGGTTTTGGGCTTGGTGAATCAATTGGGTCAGCTGGTCTTAAGTGGAGAAGTCTCCATCCAAGAATATTTAGATTAAATTTGGGTTAAGGGGAATCATAAGTAAGGTTAATGGCTTTTAGGAAGTGCTTAAAGGACCTCCTCCTTTTTCCCAATGTGGTAAGGTCACATGTAAACAACTCACATGGCTTGCATGTGGCTTAAGAATGGCTTTATGGCTCATATTTGGCTTGGGAAAAGTTGGCTTGGTTTCATGCAAATGGGTTTAAGGAATTTTGGTATTTTGGTGTAAAATTTGGATGGTTTGTCATATGGCTTTGTTTAGAAAGATTTGATTGTTGATTTAAGACTTAAAAATGATTTTAATTAAGTGAGGATGAGATGAGATTGTAATGTGGGCTTTAGAATGGGCTTGGGCTTTTGAGTTTGGTTAGGAATGGGCTTTTGAATGTCCTTTAGAAGTGGGCTTTTAGATGAAAATTTTGCAAAGGGCCATGCCAAATAAATGTTGGGTTTAGTTTAAGGATGTGTCATGAGTGATTTGAGACAAGTTTGAGGTGGTTTAGGTTTGAATTGGGTTGAATTTGGGTTTCTTTGGTAAATGGGCCAATGTAGGTCAAATTGGCTAATTTGGGCCAATGTTGGGCTAAGGTTGAAGTTGATGTAAAATTAATGTTGGGAAATGTTTATGGGAGTGTTTTAAAGAGGTTTTAACTTTGGTTGGGTTTTGGTTTTGGGACTTGGGCTCATTTGGGTTAGGTTTGGGTTTAGGTCAAAATTGGGCTTTTTGGTTTTGGGTTGAATTTGAGTGGGGTTTGGGTCCAAATTTTGGGCAAATTATGTTAGTGTTTTGTTTATGGGGATGTTAGGGAAGGTTTAGAAAAGGTTTGGGGTCAATTGAAGTTGAATTGGTTTGGTTTGGGCTAAGTTTGGGTCATGGGTCCAAATTGGGCTTTAAGGTCAAAAGTGAAATTGGACCCAAATGTCAATCAAATTGGACTTGGATTTGGTCTAGATTGATATTGTGGATATTAAATTAAAGTTTAGAATTGAATTGGACCAAAATTGGGGTCAATTGGGTAGGTTTGGTTTGACATTGGGTTCACTTGGGTTAAGAATGGGCTGAATTGGGGGTTTTGGTAAAAGTGGGATATATTGACAAAATTGGCCCATGATGTAGTTGGACAAAATGAAATTGAGAATATTTGGGATTTTTTGGAATTTTCTGTGAATTTTCTGAATTTTTGGATTTTTTGGCTAAGAGGGGCATTTTGGGTATTTTGAGGGTATTGGGGGGTACTTTTGGAATTTTTTGTATTTTTGGATATGGATGATCAATTTGATTGGTGAGGAATTGTTCAAGGTTAATTTATGGGAATTTTGGGTGATTTGGAAATTTTGGAGGATTTGGGCAATTTTTAAGGGCTTTTAGTAGGTTTGATAGGTGTAGGGTCCCTAGGGTCAAAAATTGAAATTTTGGAAAAAAGAAGATTGATCAAATATGAGTGAAATGGAAGCACTTTGGTTGAGCCATGAAGTCATATTAAGCCTATATGAGCCATGAGAGGACTCATTTGAGGCATTCACTATGTTGTTCCTAACCCTCTTAGCAGGGGCTTAGGGGTTAAGGTCGATCCATATGAATTACCTACATGAGTCAAGGGGTCAAGTTGGGTATGGGTGTGGTTTTAGGATTTGGATTGTGTGTGTGAGAGTGTAGAGTGTGAGTGTAGTGAGTGTGTAAGTCAACCTTCACTGCACCAAGCCACCTGTGGTGGTCCTAAGGCCAAAGAGTCCTATAGGGAACTCATCCTTTAAACCTTCACATTTTATTCCAACCCTCTAGGTGATTAGGGGTCTACAATCAAGCTTGTGGGGTTTGTAGGGAGGAAAAAAGTGGTTCAAATTTCTAAGGGGTGGGTCCCAATTCTAGTCCTCTAGGATGGTCAAAGGAAAAGCCTAAGGCTAGATCCTAAGCACTAAAGAAGGAAGAGAAGACCTCATCAAAAATGAGGTCAACAAATGGACCCCCAATAGGTGTGGTGTGTTAACCAAGCGCACCGCGCGTATTGGCGTTGACCGAAGAGATCAACAGAACCAAAACAAATGTCCAAGTGACAAACTTAGGACGAAGTGTAAGAAGTTTCCACTGGGGAGTATCAGGTAAATCTCTAAGACTGAAGATTCCAGAACTCTCGCTGGGGAAAAAAAAAGGCGGTGAATTTCAGATCACAAGATTTCAAGAGATTGGATCTTAGATTCGTTTCATTTTTTATTTCAAGTTTTAATTTTGAGTTTGAATTTCGATTCGAGTTTCAATTTTGATTTTATGCGGAGAAAAGAGTAGGGCTAAGGTCCACCCGAATGCATTTGTATGCTGAGAAGGAAGTAGGACTGAACCTATTCCAAATGCCGAGGAAGAATAGGACAAAGCCTATCCGAAATGCGAGTGTTTTAATTTCAATTTCTTGCGAGAGGGTCAAATTTTGAGATTGCTCGAGAAAGGAGTAGGACTGTGCCTATCCCGAGTGCTGAGAATTGCTGAGAAGGGAGTAGGGTGGAAGCCTATCCCGAGTGCTGAGATTGTTGAGACGGGAGTAGGGAGGAAGCCTATCCCGAATGCTGAGATTGCTGAGATGGGAGTAGGGCGGAGGCCTATCCCGAATGCCGAGAGTGCTGAGATGGGAGTAGGGCGGAAGCCTATCCCGAATGCTGAGATTTGCTGAGATAGGAGTAGGGCAGAAGCCTATCCCGAATGCTAAGATTTGCTGAGATGGGAGTAGGGCCGAAGCCTATCCCGAAAGCTGAGATTTGCTGAGATGGGAGTAGGGCGGAAGCCTATCCCGAATGCTGAGATTTGTTGAGATGGGAGTAGGGCGGAAGCCTATCTCGAATGCTGAGATTTGCTGAGATGGGAGTTGGGCGGAAGCCTATCCCGAATGCTGAGATTGCAATGAGATATGAAAGTGTACCATATCCCATGGGAATCAATCAAAGTCTGATTACTTGGTGAAGAGTACGAACCCATGTCAACCGAATCAAATTGAAAATTCTTCGTGATTTTGAAATCATCCCGAGAGAGGGTTTCAAAGGATGTCCGGAATAGATCTTCATTGGAAGAAGGATTGGAGGATTTGAAAAGACGGACTTAAACTGGAATTCAACTTGAGCTTTAGATTTGTTTTGTTTGTTCTTTAACTATCCCATTTTTTTTATTGTTTATTTGGTATTCATGTGGATTTGAAATTCCTTTTAATGCTTGGAATTTTATGAAGAGAGTTTCTTATTTATTCTCCTTTTCTTTTCTGTTCTTTGTTCGAAGTTCATTTAACTTTGATGGCGTTTCCCAGTCAATTTGCACAAAAAGTGGTGAAGGCAAAATGTGACATGGTCACTTTCATTCCAATCTTGTTGAAGATACATCATACAACTCGATCTGAAATATTTCTCATACAATCCATGACTCAAAACGGACTATGTATGATTCTTGTTGATCCATCCAAAAAGTATCTCGTTAAATCCATGTCCGAATAATGAGATACACGGTCAATAACATCACCTTCCAAGCCATCCTTGGCGGGAATGCTCGCATGGATGTGCATCGGAGGTGTGCTTATTTCCCGTGTAACTCACGGCTCATAGTGGCCGAGACTCTCCAATTCCGGATCCGGCCGGAAGTGGTATGGTGCCTTCTCGTCGTCCATCCTTCTAAAAGTGACGAAGATCCGCTCCATCGGTACTCCGGTATGCAATGCTTTGCGATGTTCCGCTCCATTTCCTTGTAATATCATGACGGAACCTACGGCGGTGGTATCTCCACCGGCCCTCGGAACTTACCCGGGCTCGCTATCCGGAGGTCAGATCCGAACATGATATTGCATTGGTTGACGAACGAAACTGTGCAGAAAGGTCTGACGAAGTTATGGTGGTCTATGTGTGGAGGTATGTAGTCGCCCTTCTGATAAATGTTGATGATGCAACTGTTGGGTATACAGTCTGCTGGCAGTACCTTCCATGTTATCATTCTTTTCATCATTCTTTTAATTATTCTCGGCATTGGATCCACCTCACCGTGACGGAGTATCCCTAGTGGATTTCCTTTTCTGTCCTCTGCGAAGTTATAGCAACATCCGCATTGTATTGTGCCTCTTCCTTTTCCTGACATTCATTTCCGGGGTTCCGAATAAGTCTTTTCTCTCAGACGGCCTGCTTGACCCATCTTCTGAAGTTCTAAAATGCAATCCACAATCTGTTATTGCACGTACTCTGAGAATACACCTGTGAGTAACTCAAGGCCTTCCAAAATGTTGATTCTTTTGCCTCTAATCCTCTCAAAGTATTCGAATGTTTTCTTCTCAACATTTTGCATTCTTTCCAGTTCATATTCTGGGATGATCTGCAAGTGACGAGGCCTAGTAACGTATTGCGGGATGTATGGCTCAATTCCATCACGTTCTCTTGCATACCTTGGCTCCTCGGGGATTGTCTCTGTCGGGACATCCTCCGGGGTTGCTCTCGCAACAAGGTTTCTTACCACCGATGGCTCTGTCCGGCGTCGTGGTAATCTTCTCGCCTCTGGTCTTCTTAGAGTTTCGTTTATCCTTTCTGTTGTTTTTGGAACTTATTCTCTCTTTTCAGGTTCCTGGTGAACCGGCATCTTTGAAATATGTGTGTTGGAGAAGGTGGCTGTTTCCTCGTGTTGATCTGCTGCTAGTTTAATCAACATTTTGCGGATACGGTGATTCTTATTCCTTCTTTGAGTAGCAGTGAGCGTAGCTCTCCTTACTTCTTGAATTTCTGCGGGCGCGGCGCTGACGAGCCTGCCCTCTGCCGTGGCAACTACTGACTTAATTTTCTTGCTTTCCTCGGTGTTTGTCTTTCTTTTCTTGTTGCTGGATTGGTGGCTTGGGCCACCCATCTTCATCACTGTCTGGCTATGAAGCTCCTCTCGGTCCACAGGGACCCAATCATTTTCTTCATACTGTAGGCTGGCTGGTGTGAAGTGAGAATCAATTTCTATCACTGCTCCATCCTTCACCCTCTTTTCATTGAGTGCAAGACTCACGCCATTTTTAAAGTTTAGGACCAACCGCCCGTTCGACATTTCCCTGCAAAGAAGACAAGGAAAGGATCAGGGGCTGTACTAAGAACAAGAACATTAAGAAAATATTTATGATTGAAGATTCTTATTCACTTATTCCAATTTTAATTTTTAAGGAAAGTAGGAAAAGATGAAGAAAGATCAGGAACAAGATTTAATTTGAATGGAAGGGTAAAACTTTATTATTATGATTTCACATATTTTATTTTTAGCACATATATTTTTTATCCATTTTTTATGTTTTTGGGTCCGGACCCTGTCACAAAGTGATTACTTTACCCGTGTTTCTAGGGATAAGTCTCTATTTTAGAGGCCACCCTTAGAAATATCAGGTTGCGTAATACTTCTTCAAATATCGTCCGTTGATTGGAAGCATTTGTCGTTCTCCTTAGCAATTCACAAGTTGGTAGGAGCCTCCTGAGTAGACTGCCTCGACCACAAACGGTCCTTCCCAAGTCGGTTCAAATTTGCCTCCTATCTTGCGATGTGCAAGAATAGGTCTTCTGAGAACAAGAACTAAGTCACCAACTTTGAAAGTTCTTGGGCGGACCAGTTTATCATGGGCCTGGATCATCTTAGCTTGGTACAGTTCCAAATTTTGTTGTGCTGCAAGTCTTTTTCCTTCCAAGTTTTCCAGTTCTTCCAGTCGTAATCTGGCATTTTCTTCTGTAGTAATTTTATTTGCAACTGCAATCCTGAGTGATGGAAGTTGAACCTCCAAAGGTAAAACTGCCTCGGACCCGTACACTAAAGTGTAAGGCGTAGACTGAGTAGGAGTCCTAAAAGTCATCCTGTAGGCCCATAAGGCTTCTAACAACTTCTCGTGCCAATTTCTCTTGTTGTCGTCCAAAGTTTTCTTTAGAATTTGAACGACATTTTTATTAAAAGCCTTGGCCAAGCCGTTTGCTTTTGGGTAGTAGATTGTTGAGTATTGCCAATCGATTCCATGTCTTCTGACAAAATTGTTGATTTTTGTGCTTCTGAATGCGGACCCATTATCCGAAATGATTTTGCGCGGTATTCCAAACGGTATACAACTTGATTCTTGAAAAATTGTAGCACGTGGTGTGCCTTTACTTCTCTGAGTGGAGCTGCTTCTGCCCATTTAGAAAAGTAGTTTGTAGCTGCAAGAATGAAGCGATGTCCTCTTGAAGAAGGTGGTTCTATCGGACCCACTATATCTCTGTCCCAACACTCAAATGGCCACGACGCAATTGTCGGATGTAGCACATTTGGAGGTTGGTGTAGAACCACTCCGTGCACTTGGCACTGGTGACAACTCTTGGCGACTTTCATGCAGTCGGTCATCATCAAGGGCCAGTAATACCCTAATCTTTTAATTTTCATTTTCATTTTCGGGCCCGACTGATGAGCGCCACAAAGTCCTAAATGTACCTCTTTGACAATTTCACGAGCCTCGAACCCGCTCAGGCATCTTAACCACATCTGATCAAAAGACCTTCTGTATAATGTACTGTTTATTAATGCGTAAGACAGAGCTCTTTTCTTGATTTGATGTGCTAATGACTTATCGTCTGGTAATTTCCTTGTTTGCAGGTAGTCTATTAGCGGCTGACGCCAATCTTCTGTGTTTTCTATCACTGCTGCAACTGATTCCTCTGCTTTTTCTGATTTCTGTATCATATCCATGTCGAGCTTTGATAGGACCTATTGTCCTTGAATTAGCACTTCAACTGACTCATCTTGTAAGCAGACAAATTCTTTTGCAAGGCGAGCTAGCGCATCTGCGAGAGCATTTTCTCTTCTGGGGATCTTGTAGATTGTTACATTCAGAATTTGTTCCAACAGTTTCATGGCATACCGAAAGTATTGCTCGAGTCTTGGTTTTAAAATTCGTATCGTCCCGCGACTCGTTGAATGATCAACCGAGAATCTCCGTAGATGTTGATATCCATTATTCCCATTTGAATGGTCGGCTTCTAGTCCCGTAATGAGGGCTTCGTATTCTGCCTCGTTGTTCTGTGCACGGCTCGTTAAGTGGTAGGAGTATCTTAACATCCCCCGCTCCGGTGTTATAAAGATTAGTCTGATTCCTGCTTTACTGGGCACTATCGTTTGCAATTCTTTGTCTTTCTTTGATGATGATGCTCCGTTGAAGTATAGTTCCCAACGTCGATCATCGGTGTCTTCTAGGCTCATTATCTGTTCGTCAGGTAAATCGTCGTCGAGAGGTCAATCTGCCAGTAAAGGGTGTGCTGCAAGGAAGTCAGCTAGCACTTGTCCCTTCACGGCACGGAAAGGAACGAAAGTTATGTCGAATTGCAATAGTATCATCGACCACCTGGCAAGTCTGCCAGAAAGTGTTGGACGGGTCATCAAATATTGCAACGGATTGACTTTCGAGATAAGGTTGACCTTATGAGAGAGCATGTAATGTCTGAGCTTTTGAGCGGCGAAGATCAGGGTCAAACAATGCTTCTCAATTGGAGGATACTTTACTTCCATCAGAATCAAACGACGGCTTAAATAGTAGAGAGCATTTTCTTTTCCCTCATCATTGACCTGAGCTAGCAGGGCTCCAAGGGAGTCGTCTAGAGCCGTGGTATAAAGTATCAACGGTCTACCTGAGACTGGGGCTGCTAAGACAGGAGGTGTCATTAAGTATTGTTTAATGTCCTCGAAGGCCCGTTGGCATTTCTCTTCCCAAACGAATTTGGCGTCCTTTTTAACTAATGCCGAGAAGGGATGACACCTACCTGACAAGTTCGAAATAAAGCGTCGAAGATATGCCAGCTTCCCTTGAAAGGATCGTAGCTGTTTTAAGTTTTGGGAGGTGGCATTTCTAAGATAGCTTTAATCTTTTCCGGATCAATTTTGATCCCGCGATGTCGGACAACGAATCCTAAGAATTTCTCGGAGGTGACGCCGAAGGCGCATTTTAAGGGATTCATCTTAAGGTTGTATTTCCTTAGTCGCTCGAAGACAATTCTCAAATCATACAGGTGATCTTCCTTCAGTTTTCTTTTGATGACCACATCATCCACATAGCACTCAACTTGGTTGTGAATGAGCTCATCAAAAATCTTTGTCATTGCTCTTTGGTATGTTTCTCCTACGTTCTTTAGTCCGAATGGCATTACTCGTGTAAGCAATACACTCCGATCGGTGTTCCGAATGTCGTGAGCTTTTCGTCTTCTCGGTGCCATCTTTATCCGGTTGTATCCTCGATGATCCATCCATGAAAGAGAATATTTCATGTGTCGAAGCGATGTCGATCATTAACTCGGAATTGGTAGTGGAAATTCATCCTTCGGACATGCTTTGTTCAAGTCTCGAAATCCATGCGATTCCGATCCGACCATTCTTCTTTCGACCGGTACCACATTGGCTAGCCAAGTCTGGTATTGTTCTTCACGGACAAATTTAGCGTCGATTAGCTTCTTAACTTCAGCTATTACTTGTTGTTCAATTTCTAGACACATTCTTCTGGAAGCTTGTCTGACTGGAACGGAAGTAGGATCCACTCCTAGCCTATGAACTGCAACTTCTGGAGCTAATCTCGGCGTTTCATCGTAACTCCAAGCAAAACAGTCCTTGAATTACATTAATAGCTTGATCACTTCCTCGGAATCTTCTTTATTGAGTAAGGAGCTGACAAAGGTTGGTCTAGGCTTTTCATTAGTACCTAAGTTAACTTCCATTAACTCATCTATCGTAGATTTGATTTCTTCCTCGAATTCCGGTGGAGCGTCTCCAATTTGTATATCTTCATGATCTTCTGTAGTTTCCAAACAGTCTTCATTAGGTTCACAAGTGACAATCAAGCAAAATTTCGTATCGTCAACTGAACCTACTGTGCCGAATCCGAGACCATGTTTTGAATTGGGAGGCCGACCGGCATTATTCCATAATTTTTCGAAGTGTTGTGATCGACCTTTTGTCCATTATCGAGGTAAGACACCACGCTGAATTAAATTTTGAACACAGGGAGAGTACCACTCAAAAGGTAATTCCATTAATTCGGAAGAAGTGACATCTTCAAATTGTACATCGCTTTTAGTATTGGAAGAAGAAGTGCCACGGTAAAATCGATCGGCTTTGCACCGTCGCTATGTACTTCTTTGACCACCATACCTTCGATCTTATTAGACTGGATCGGGGTCAGGGTCATAGTGTGTACATATTGATTAATCTTCTCGTACATCGATTTGTATTCTTCATTCTTCTCATCTTCTAGAGAAATCTTGAATTGTGGTTTCTTCCGGTTTATTGTAGCTACTTCTTTCTTGACTTCTTCTTCTTCCTCAGAGCTGTTCTCCCAATCAACATTGATCACCGGCTTTTTCTGTCCAACTGTCCCAGTGTCTCTTCCACGACCTCGTCCCCGGCCTCAACCTCGGATGCGAGTTCTGGAGAAACCTTCACCATCTCGCCGTAAGGGAGTGGTGAGTGACTGTTGGACTAGAATTTCAGGTTCTTCATCATCTCGAACTTCTTTTGCTTCATTTAGCACGGTGTTTCTGGAGAAGATTGTTCTCTTCGGAGGTACGTAATAAGCTGCATCTTCATGGATTCCAATCTCATGTACGGAGAAAGGTTGCAAATCACCTTTAATGCACTGTTCTCCTCCTTCGTAGTATTTTATGCACTGATGCAGAGACGACGGTACCATTCGGTTTTCATGTATCCACGGCCGGCCTAGTAGAGCGTTGAACGATGTCTCAGAGTCAATTATGTGGAATTTTGCGGTTGTCTTTGCTAAGTCACCGGTCTTCATCAACAGTGTTATTGATTCAAGGGCTCTTTCTCCTTTTTGGTTGAATCCTCTTAGTAACATCTTGTCCGCTTCAAGCTCGCGAGCATCAATTTCCAAGTATGCTAGCATCCGAAGATTCATTATGTTGATCGATGCTCCTGGATCCACCAATACTCTGGAGAGCGTAAATTTTCCGATTGTAACTAAAATGTACAATGGTCGGTTGTGATCGGCCGTCCCAAGTAGTAGATCACTGTCCGTGAAGGTAACACCTCGTTGTTCCTTTAACGAGCAAACCTCGTCTAAGGAATCTCCGGCCATCTGAGCTAAACAAATCTCTGGATCAAGTAAGGCCTTGATTAGAGCTTCCCTCATCTCTTTTGATAAGATGAGAGCGTCGTAGATGCTCAGCTTGGTCGGTAGTTTCCTAAGATGGGCTAGCACGTTATAGTCTACTTTGTTACCATGTGTCTCAGTTTCTTCCCGAACGAGCAATTCTTCTATTAAGATTGATTCTTCCTGAACAACCACCTGCTTTCTTTTATCTTTTGGACCCATTCTCGGAGGTAGAATCCTTCCGCTCCTTAAATTGACTTCTGTGATTTCTTCTGAATCTGGTACTGAGTTTACATGTGTCTCCTTTTGAATTGGCATGACAGGTTCTTCTGGAATCGCTTTGAAATCTAAAAGCTCTAACTCTTTTGTGATTGGAGTTCCTTGAAATTCACAAATGGATTCATCGCTTGTTGAACTTTCGTAGCTTTCTTGGTGAATGTCTCCTTTGTCATCGTGATTGTCGAGGTTATGTATGATTTGAGATTTGTTATTGGTATCGAAATCGAGTTCCGGATTAGATTGGTTGTCGTTAGTTACGTAAACGTTAGAAACAGTCAAAACGTAGCCAACGCCATAACTCTTATCTTTATAAGATCCCGTCGGAGCGAGCAAATAATCATACAGAGTCAGAGGTTCGAGGAATTTTTCCCCCGAATCGGAAACAACCATCCTAGGATAAGCAGCCCCTAGTCTAGCCTTAGGAGCCTCGGTCCTTTCTTCTTCTACAATCTCTTTCTTTTCTACAGTCTTTTCCTCTTGGGGCGGTTCTTTAATTGCAAGCGATAGTGCCGGCTTGACAGGTTTCAAACTTTAAGTTAAAGCACGTGCCGAAGCGGTTTGGATGCGATCCAAAATTTTCTTCGATGACTTCATCCAAGCGGTACTCCATCCATCATCGGTCGTGTAAGGGTCTATCGGAACAATGGGATCCGTTGAAATAACATTGACGGAACCTCCTTTCTGGGTTCTTTCATGTATTCCTTTGGGATCGTTATGTTCCCTTTTCGGAGATTGTTATCAAGCCAACTTTTGAAGGTGACGCAATCCTTTATCTTATGTCCAAGCATCTGGTGGTAAGGGCAGTAGTTGGGATGGTCCTTCTTATTAACCTCTTCTGGCATCTTGGGTTCTGGCAGTCGAAAATCCGAAGTCTTCATCAAACTGCGGAACATCTTTGGCACTGCCTTATTCTTGAATGGATATTATCTATTTATAAGCTCCTTTAACGTGCGCTGTGTGCGAGGCAGTTGCACATGTTGTTGAGTTGGTTGATAACCAGGTTGAGGTTGTTGGTAGTTCTATTGAGGTTGTTGATAGCTGGACTGCGGCTGCTCCTGCTGTATTTGCATTGGCTGCTTGCCCTTATCGACCGCCGCGACGATCCCGCATTTCTTTTCAAATGTCTTCATAGGCTTCTGTTTGTCTGTTTTGTCGACGAAACTTAGTTGTTTCGCTTCCTCTTGCAAGCTTCCGGCCTTGCTTAACAACTTCTTGAAAGTCTTCATTGTAAATCCCTTAAGAAGAAGTGCTATCGGGACGTGAATGGTTTTAAGCAAGATACCGACTGCATGCTGCTCTTGTAGCTGTAGCTCACACTTCATGCTTAGATTTCTCCATCGAAGTATGTAGTCCACTAAAGTTTCGTTCGGTTTCTGTTTCTCCACCACTAAGTCACCGATGGTGATATGGTGCTGAGCTCCGGCAAACCGTTTCACGAAGAGGTTTTCTAATTCTGAAAATGTCTTTACCGAACCGTTCGGTAACTCTGCATACCAATCGAAGGCGATCCCTGACAGGCTGCTGACGAATTGTCGGAAGAGTAAGGCGTCACTTCCACCGGCGTTGCAACAACTAGCGCAAAAATGTGCAACATGCTATCGAGGATTTCCGGTATCATCAAAAGTCTTGAACAGAGGTGGTACGAAGCCTTTTGGGTATTGTACTGCATCAAATTCTTCGGGGTAAGGTCTACCAGTCTGAATAGATGCTCCGCTTTTAGAGTGTGCTAAGGCTTCTCGCACCTGTTGTTCTACCATGTTCTTGATGTCCTTCTCTGGAATCATATTCTGGGTAGAATCCTTCTTTGGCTGATCGTCTCCGTTAACGGATGTAATCTCTTTTCCCCCTTCTATAATATGAATAACTTCTGGAGGCGTCTCTCTTGGGGGTTGAGCCTGACTCTGAAGAGTGGCTAGGGCTGCAGCCATCTCTTCCATCCTTTTTGCCATTTGAGAGATTTTATCATCTTTTTCTCGAATTTGTGCTCTTAATGCTTCCGGTTCATCTCTCTCGCAGCTGCCGGAGCACCTTGCGAAGCTGACGATGCTCGTGTCTCGACCATGTTGATCTCCACATATTCGTCATCCATGAACTCCGACGAGTCAACTTCATCTCCAAACTTTTCTTCTCTTTCTCTTGCTAATCGTTGAATGTCGGTTCTTAGCTTTTCCATAGCGTCCTCCAATGGTCTTTTCGTGTGGTTTCACAGTTATCATGTGATGGCTGTTGGATTTCCTTCTTGAAAGTCCCCTTCATTGCGGTGGCACTCTCTTCGGACTCGAGTTTCCTGATGAGACTTTCCTTTTCAGGTCATTGTTTCGGTCTTAATTGGCCAGTAGTAGGACGCCATACCATCCTTCTAGCAGCAGAAGGCCTAGGACCGGATAGTCTGTCGGCTGAATGCTGGAAGGTGGTATCCTCCCTGATCTGTAAACCTGAAACAACAACAGGTGGACTAGCTTTCATCTTCTTATTCGGCTTTTCTGTGGCGATAACGGGTTCTACTCGCGGCCCAAGACGAGACTTGGCTGGCACCCGCCCTATTCTTCTTAAAATCTCTGATACATGACATTTCTCTTTCTTTGCTAACTTCTCTATCACAGTCTGCAGTCGGGCAAATGGTGCAATCCTAGCCCTTTTCTTTCGGTTGTCGCTATAGTATGCGGGTCGAGGTAATGCAGAAGCAATCTTGTGGACATTTTCCTCGTCAGCTGCGGTGGAGAGGGGATGGAATCTACTTCCTTCCAAAAGTGGTGTATACTCAGGTAATGGTATGTACTCAGGTAGTGGTGTGTACTCAGGGATTTCTTCCAAGAAAGCAACTTCAGCAGCTCTAGCCTTCCTGGCAATCTTTCTACCTCTGTTTCTTCTCTGAGTCCTTGTTAGGGGTGGAACTCTTGAGCTGGACCCAATTTAGAAAATAGAAGGTCTCGCACGGAGATCTGTGCCCTCCACGGTAACATGCTCGTTACAAATTTGAATTTCCTTCCCTTTCGCTTGGCGGAAGCCGGGTAGAGTGCGAAACGACTAGACCGGTGGGGGCAGAGATAACAGTCCTCCTATCGACAGTAGTATTCTTCTCAGCTGGTACCCTTTGCAGGGGAGGGAACTCTTGGGTTGACTTGAGGTTGAACTCGATCAAAGGTCTTTCAGTTTCAGATATTTTGTCTGTAAGTGTGAAAAGGGTAACATCCGTGATCTTGACATTTGCGTTCTCGAATCCTTGCCCGAAACGGATGATCCCATTGTCGGGCAGCTCATCCTTGTAAACAGCGAAGTCCAGTCCGTTGGTGAAGGAGAAAACCAGCTTTGGGGCAGACATCTTCTACAAGGTAGATTCTGATTGTCAGTCCCAAGTTATGCTTCTTCTCATCAGGACGAAAAGAAAGGAGTCGAAAAGAGTCAAAACACATTTTTGTTCATGTATTTATAAAAAGGAGTTATTTGTTAAAAGAGTCATTCATTAGAGGGTTTGTTTATTAGGAACGGAATGTTCAAAGGTGTAGAGAAGGTAAGAAATCCGATTCAGAATTGGGAAGGAAGAGAAAGTCTTATGCAAGACTTCTTGACTCGAAGGACCGCTCCTAAACTAACACCTATTAGGGGTCCACCCCACCTCGAAAAGAGGTAAAAGGATTTCGGAACCTCTCCGTTTAGGGGTGTCTAAACAAGTGGCTCCTAAATCCGAGAGGAGTTGGCTATACTTGTTCAAGACAGAAATGAACGGGGTATTCCAACGGAAGAATGGTAGTTTGGTCCACTAGGGGCATGGGCTCACTACCGATTAATAAAAGCAAAGCCGTCTGATCAAAATGGAGAGAGGAACTTTTCCCCAGCGGAGTCGCCAGAAGTTGTCGGCATATTTTTAGGTTATGTGTTTTATTTTGAAAAGGGGTCGCCTAACAGAAATTGTCGGTGAATTCTAGATTTTAAATTTAATTTAAATATGTATATATGGTTTAGAAAGTAGTGTTTGATTTTAAAAATAATTTTAAGATATGAAATCAAACCGATCTCACATCCCAGATAGTTTATATAAACGAGCGCCGCATCACAAACCGTGTATCTATCCCGAAGAATAGACACACTGCTTGATGATGGGGGCTCGGTTAAATAAACTAAGAGATTTGTGACATCCGTTTGGTCTGCGAACCAATTTTATAAGCCGACAAATTCCCCTGCTTAATATAAAGGAATTAAACAGGGTTTATATTACCTGGGTTCTTAAAGTTTCCTATAAGGGCAAGCCCCTATAATTAATTACATCCTAAGTGACGGGAATCACTTAAGAAAACTCTCGATAATGATCAATGGTTTTGCTCTCAAGAATTTCAAAGTTTAAGATTTTCAAACAATTGGATTTTGGAAATTTCAAATTTGGAACAGTTTTATTTAGAGAATCCAAAGGAAAAGAAGTAGGAGAAGCTAAGGATCTGAGAAGAATCTTGGTAACTTCCGAAACTATCCTATTGTTTGGCTCGGATTTAAGAAAATTCTAATATTATCTGATATTTCAATCTTGCCAATTTTAATTACTTAGGACTTATATTAGTATGATAAAATCATACAAATAGCCTCGAAGATGTGAGTGTTTATGTCATACCAAACAACTACCTCGGATCCTAAGACCGGTTAGGGCTGAATTTACATAACATGATTATGCAAATGCCTAACGAAGAATTGAGGATTTATGTTGCACTAAGCAAACTACATCGAAATCCTATGGCTTAGTTATTTAATTCTAGGAAAGGTTTTGCTGAAGTAGACCCGAGTTTTGCTCGATGACGATGGCCGTGTCGCCCACCATGCTCCGAGCTCCTCGTTGTCGCAGAGGTTTAGTTTTAGAAGTCATAAATCGGAGATGAGAGAAGTGTCTTGGTTTAGAGAAAATCTTAAAATCCAAGTGTTTTTAATATTTTAATTAAAACAAATCTTAAAGTTGTTTAAACGTAACCGATTAAGATCCCACTGGTTTCGTCATCCCGCACCGTTATTTTCATCGAATTCACTTAGTCCAGATGAATTTGCTAAAATCAACTGAATGAGTTCCACACCTTCATTTAGACCGTGGGAAATCCCGTTAACAACACGTGGGTTACATCATCCGAGGTATTCCCGATCATTCAACGAGACGTTTTAATTTAGTTGCAATTGTAGTTTTGTGTTCTGTTTGTGATTAAATTTTGAGTTGTTTTATATTTTGAAATGTTGTGGCGGTGAATTTTATCTTATAATGATTTTTAATTTAACTTTGGTTTCAGTTTAGGGACTATCCTAATGGTTTTGATTTTCATGCAACAGTTGTTTATCATGCAAGAAAAGTAAAGTACAGTGCATGTAAGTAAATTGCAATAAAATAAATTGTAACAAAATAAAAGAGTACCTGGAGCGTCTTTCCGTCATCCCAAGCTGCACTTGAAACACGTATCAGAGCATTTAAGTATTCCAACAAGTACCTAGGTAAAGCTAAGGGAAAGGTTTTGGTTGTCTACCAAAGTCCTAATCCTATAGCAAGTCATCTCCTATGACGTCTAGGTTCTTGTATTTTGGTTTAAGGACGATTTTCTTCATCAAAGAACAATTAAGTTCAATTGTTCTTATAAATATCTTATCATATTGAGGAAGTGCTTAAGACGAGTCTTAAACATCTTTTCAATACCTCTAGGATTGTTTTAAGTCCAAGAGAATTTAATTATACAAGTGAATTGATCATCCAGGAGTTTAAGTTTTGTTATCTTGCTCAGTGAATTAGGACATTTGAATATCTTATAAGTGAAATAACACTTCACTTAATACTCCGTCTAGAAGTTATGACAACAAGAGCTTTTGAGGGAAAATTGTTGTTTAAGTGATTTGTGATTTAATTTAATTTTAGTTAATGGGTTTAAGTTTGGAATAATGTTCAAATTGTTTTAGATTTATTTTGAATTCTTTATGTCTTAAGTGATGTTATGTTTAATTTAATTTAATTTAATTTAATTTAATTTAATTTAATTTGGTTTAGTTTTAATTTTAATTTAATTTTAATTTTTAATTTAATTTTAAATTTTTTTAATTTGATTTTATTTTTTTATTTAATTTAATTTAATTTAATATGTTTTAATTCAATTCAATTTAATTTAATTTAATTTAAATTTTAATTTAATTTTTATTTTAATTTTAATTTAATATTTTATTTTTTTGTTTCAAAGATGATTTAATTTAATTGTTAAAGTATTAATTTAATTGAAATTTTGGAAGGATTTAATTTAAATGCTTTAATTTTAATTTAATTTAATGATTAAGTCTTTTAGCATTTTAAATCTTGAGTTTAGATTATCATTTTAATTAGGAATTAAATATTATTGAGGTGATTAATTTAGGGATTCTTAAATTAAAGAACAAATGTCTTCTGAATAATATCCCTATTTTAATAATTTCAATTTTTACTAATCTTCCAAATTTAATTAATTAAATGATTAAAGTTTACTTTAATTGATCTTGAAAATGATTGATGGGTCTCTATCTTTTAATTATTTAAATTTCAATCATCCAAATCAGATTAGGATCAAACATTTTACTCTCTCATTTTATTAAGCCTAAAGTTTTAATTAAGGGTTAAAATTTTAATTACCATTTTGCCCTTCAAGATTAATAATTCTATAACTCACTAAATTGAGCTTAAATGAATTTGAAATTTTTATGTGGTTTCACTCACATGTCAATTAAGGCATTAGAGAAGAAAATGTGATTTTCCTATATTTAATTTATTTATATAATTATTTTTTGTGGAAAATAGGGATTTTCAAGGAAAATTCAATAAGATGACCAAGAAAAATTTTCTGTTCTTAAGAAAATTATGGGACACTCCTAATGACTAGAGGACCATTTAGAGTAAATTTGGTGATTTTTTGAATTACATTTTATTTATTAAAATTATTTTGAGTTTTGGAGTATTAATTAATTTAAAAATAAAATAAAGGTTGAAAAATGAATTTTATATTTTTCAAAAATCTCTCTGATATCAGAGAAACCAAAAAATCATTTTTTATAATTTTCTGACTTTTCTTTGTTTTATTAGAATTATTTTAGTGAAAAGGTTGAAAAATACATTTTAAATATTAAAAAATACATTAAACCTTTAAAATTCAATATCTTATCCTAGGGACTTAAGAAAAATATTTGCTTTGGTGTTTAGAATTCAAAATATGACATTTTGGTTATTTTTAATATTTTTGTGATTTTTATTATTTTTTAATTATCAAAAATATTAAAATAATGATAAAAATCAACTTTTTTAGAAAATTATAATTTTAATTTTCCTAAGTTCCTCTGAAATTAGAGAAGCTCTAAAACCAATTTTGTGAATTTTTGAAAAGTATTTTGTGAGTTATGAATTTTTAAAGTTTGATTTCATTCATGGGGCTTAATTAACCCATTTGGTGGGGCTAACCAAGTCCAATTGATCTCAAATTTTTATGTGGTGTTCTCCTATCCCTAGAGGACAGTGGAGAATTATTTTTAAGTTAATTTGATGAATGGTTAACCTTAATTAATTAAAGTTCAATTTTGGGTGTTAGGCCAATTAGGGTTGTTCAAAGTGAATTAGCTCAAAAATTATTTTTTCTAGGTCTCTCTGGTCATAAGAAACATCACTAAATTTTCCTAGAATTTATTTCTCAACATGCTAATTATTGGAATTAAAACACTCAAAACAGTAACATGCACTTGAAAAATCAATAACTTCTCATAGGGATGGCCTCTGACCTTGGAAAATTCAGGGAATGTTCCCAAGTTCAGAGGCTTCAAAAGCCCTATCGTCTCATGCCATGGTGAATTTCCTATATGCATGGAGAAATGAAATAGTGTAGAGAGTAAATAAATCATTAAAAATAAAATACTTAATGAAATTACTTGATTTCTTTTCCACATTATTCTCCTCTGTTCACTGAGCAAAATGGTATTTTTATTTTATTTTTAAGATTTTTCTACACAAAGTTATGAATTTTTGAAGTTTTGGGAATTAAATAAATAGAAAAATTGCCTATTTTTCTACTTATCCATGCGGCACCGCGTCAACCTCGGCAGCTTCGAAGCTCCACGCGTCGTCTCCTGATTCGGCACAGCCATCCGACTCAATACACGCACGATCCAACGGTTCCCAGTCATCGTCTACGATTGGTGTGAACACATGACCGTCAACCTTCTAACCCTACTTTCTCACTCGATTCTCAACGGATTTTTGAGTTCTTATGCTCTATGGATTCGTCTTGAAGAGACGAACACATCCATACGGTAAACATGCATTGAAATTGACCCAAACTAAATTGAGAATCTCTAGAAGCTCGGGAGGAAGAGTGAGTCCATACCTTTGCTCAGAGAAGTGAAGCTTCGATCTGAGAGTTGTGTCACGTTCGATTGGGTCCAAGCAAGCTCCAGATGAAGTCCCTTGGCCTGGTGAATTGTTTAGGTATGATTTCGACCAAGTACGATCACAAAGCTTGGAGGCTGGAAGCAATGGCTGGCCTGGTGAGGGGGCTTTTGCTTGGAAACTTCTCCTCTTGATCTGGTGAAGGTGTAGGACCAATCAATTAGGAGATTGGTTCACTGTGGTGAAGTGTCCTAGTTTTGGGCTTGAATTTCAACTCTGAAATTGAGCTCACAGAAAGGAAATGGCAGGTGGATTTTAGTGGGGATCAAGTTCTCTATGTGTAGAGAGTGATCTGGGATGATTTTGGCAGGGTTTCAGTAAGTTTTGGTTCAGCACCTCTCATGGCCGAGAGGAGGTGGTGTTTAAATAGGAGAGGGTGGAGGGCCTCCTAGGGGGGTTTAAGGCTTGGGATCAGCTGCTCCATGCAAGAGAAGAACAACCATGGTGTTCAATTGGGCTGGGACAACTCAGCAAGGCAGAATTCAAAGGTTTGGCTCCTCCCAAGGTCTCGGCCATGGCGTTTTCTGGCGATCCAGGCGGCTGGCCGACAGGCATGGGTCACCCTCAGGTCCAGGTGGGTCAGGGCTGGAGGTTTGTGCAGGCAATTGAGCTTTGCCATGTGTAAAGAGGATGGCTTGAAATGGTAAGGGTAAGGGCTCATTTTGGGCTCAAATTGGTCAACCCATGATTTTGGGCTTGGTTCACCTCCCCATGACCTGGTTTTGGGCCGGGTGAATCAGTTGGGTCAGCTGGTCTTAAGTGGAGAAGTCTCCATCCAAGAATATTTAGATTAAATTTGGGTTAAGGGGAATCATAAGTAAGGTTAATGGCTTTTAGGAAGTGCTTAAAGGACCTCCTCCTTTTGCCCAATGTGGTAAGGTCACAAGTAAACAACGCACATGGCTTGCATGTGGCTTAAGAATGGCTTTATGGCTCATATTTGGCTTGGGAAAAGTTGGCTTGGTTTCATGCAAATGGGTTTAAGGAATTTTGGTATTTTGGTGTAAAATTTGGATGGTTTGTCATATGGCTTTGTTTAGAAAGATTTGATTGCTGATTTAGGACTTAGGAATGATTTTAATTAAGTGAGGATGAGATGAAATTGTAATGTGGGCTTTAGGATGGGCTTGGGCTTTTGAGTTTGGTTAGGAATGGGCTTTTGAATGTCCTTTAGAAGTGGGTTTTTAGATGAAAATTTTGCAAAGGCCCATGCCAAATAAATGTTGGGTTTAGTTTAAGGATGTGTCATGAGTGATTTGAGACAAGTTTGAGGTGGTTTGGGTTTGAATTGGGTTGAATTTGGGTTTCTTTGGTAAATGGGCCAATGTAGGTCAAATTGGGCTAATTTGGGCCAATGTTGGGCTAAGGTTGAAGTTGATGTAAAATTAATGTTAGGAAATTTTTATGGGAGTGTTTCAAAGAGGTTTTAACTTTGGTTGGGTTTTGGTTTTGGGACTTGGGCTCATTTGGGTTAGGTTTGGGTTTAGGTCAAAATTGGGCTTTTTGGTTTTGGGTTGAATTTGAGTGGGGTTTGGGTCCAAATTTTGGGCAAATTATGTTAGTGTTTTATTTATGGGGATGTTAGGGAAGGTTTAGAAAAGGTTTGGGATCAATTGAAGTTGAATTGGTTTGGTTTGGGCTAAGTTTGGGTCATGGGTCCAAATTGGGCTTTAAGGTCAAAAGTGAAATTGGACCCAAATGTCAATCAAATTGGACTTGGATTTGGTCTAGATTGATATTTTGGATATTAAATGGAAGTTTAGAATTGAATTGGACCAAAATTGGGGTCAATTGGGTAGGTTTGGTTTGACATTGGGTTCACTTGGGTTAAGAATGGGCTATATTGGGGGTTTTGGTAAAAGTGGGGTAAATTGACAAAATTGGCCCATGGTGTAGTTGGACAAAATGAAATTAGGAATATTTGAGATTTTCTGGAATTTTCTCGAAATTTTCTGAATTTTTGGATTTTTTGGCTAAGAGGGGCATTTTGGGTATTTTGAGGGTATTTGGGGTACTTTTGGAATTTTTTGTATTTTTGGATATGGATGATAAATTTGATTGGTGAGGAATTGTTCAAGGTTAATTTTGGGGAATTTTGGGTGATTTGGAAATTTTGGAGGATTTGGGCAATTTTTAAGGGCTTTTAGTAGGTTTGATAGGTGTAGGGTCCCCGGGGTCAAAAATTGAAATTTTGGAAAAAAGAAGATTGATCAAATATGAGTGAAATGGAAGCACTTTGGTTGAGCCATGAAGTCATATTAAGCCTATATGAGCAATGAGAGGACTCATTTGAAGCATTCACTATGTTGTTCCTAACTCTCTTAGCCAGTGGCTTAGGGGTTAAGGTCCATCCATATGAATTACCTACATGAGTCAAGGGGTCAAGTTGGGTATGGGTGTGGTTTTAGGATTTGGATTGTGTGTGTGAGAGTGTAGAGTGTGAGTGTAGTGAGTGTGTAAGTCAACCTTCACCAGACCAAGCCACCCAGGGTGGTCCTAAGGCCAAAGAGTCCTATAGGGAACTCATCCTTTAAACCTTCACATTTTATTCCAACCCTCTAGGTGATTAGGGGTCTACAATCAAGCTTGTAGGGTTTGTAGGGAGGCAAGAAGTGGTTCAAATTTCTAAGGGGTGGGTCCCAATTCTAGTCCTCTAGGATGGTCAAAGGAAAAGCCTAAGGCTAGATCCTAAGCACTAAAGAAGGAAGAGAAGAACTCATCAAAAATGAGGTCAACATGGCAAGAAGGGGGGATCTTTCTTAAACCTTCATTAAGCATTTTTAACCTCATTTATGCAACACTCTAAACCAAGATTAGCCACCTCACCATGGATGGAGACCACACCACCTTCTCTAAGCTGACTCGCCTAACCTCCCTCAGCCCAAAATCAGAGCTTTGGATGGTGCACCAAGCCCTAAACCATGGCTAAACCAAAATGAGCCCAAAATGACCCTTCCCCCTTGCCACTTAAATCAAACCTCTTTAGGCCTGGTATTAGCCAAATTAACCCACAAACTTCAAGCCCTGACCCTCCTGACCAGGTTGGTGACCTGACCATGGCCGGCCAGCCACCAAGCCTCCAGAAAACGCCATGGCAGAGAGGTCTAAATGGATTCAAAAATTCAATTTGAACCAGCTAAGTTATCCCATGTTCAATGGCCACTGCAGCGGTTCTCTTCACCAGAGCAGTTGATCCAAGCCATCAAACCCCCCTGGGAAGCCCTGTCCATGGCTATTTAAACCAGCCACCCCCTCTCGGCCAACAGGTTGGTTGAAATCAACCTTCATAGAATCCCTCCAAACTCCTCACAGAGCTTCCCTAGCCAAGAGCAATCCATCCCCACTGTTCTCCTGCCTTAAATCCCATTGATTGAGCTCAATTTTGGAGCTCAATTCTCAGGCCAGAACAGGACATCTCTCAAACCTCCACAAAAATCAAATTAAACTCACCCACACCTACACAAGACCAAGAGAAGGAGTTCCCCAGTAAAGCCCCCTCACCAGGCCAGCCATCCTCTCTATCGGCCAAGCTTTGAAATTAGCATTGGTCACTTTCATACCTAAGAAATTCCCCAGAGCCAGAGACTTCATATGGAGCTTCCTTGGGTGCAATCAAAGGTGCCACAACTCTCTGATTGAAGCTTCACTTATCAGAACTAAGGTATGGACCCCTTCTTCTTCCTCCCGAGCTTCCAACAATTCTCTATTTTGCTTGGCTTAATTTCATAGCACATAAACCATATGGATGTGTTCGTCTCCTCAAGACGAATCCATAGAGCATAAGAACATGAAAATCCATTGAGAAATGAGAGAGATCTTAGGGTTTGAGTGTGGACGGCTCTCGGGACACACCAGGCGGAGATGATGATCGGCTGTCGTTGGATCGAGCGTGTATCGAATGGACGGTGCAGATCGCGTCGGACGAGTGAACGGAACATGAATCGCAGGCCTCCGCAGCGCTGAGTAGGATGGCGGCGTCGAATAGGGAGGCGACACGTGGGCTTTCGGAGCTGCCAAGTATAAGTCAGCGTCGCGTGGATAAGTAGATAATTAGGGATATTTTTTATTTATTTAAATTTCCAGAACTTAGAAAATCCATATCTCTGTGTAGAAAAATCACAAAAATAAAATAAAAATACCCTCTTGCTCAGTGAACAGAGGAGAATAATGTGGAAAAAGAATTGAGTTAATTTGATGAGTATTTTATTTTAAATTAATTATTTACTCATTTCAGTATTTTAATTCTCCATTTGCATATACAATTCACCATGGCATGAGACCATAGGACTTTTGAAGCCTCTGATCTTGGAAACATTCCCTGAATTTTTCAAGTTCAGAGGTTATCTCTATGACAAGTTATGTATTTTTCAAGTTTATCTCACTGTTTTTGGTATTTTAATTCCATTAATTAGCATATTGCTTAGAAAATTCTAAGAAAATTTGGGGAAGTTTCTTAGGACCAGAGGACCCTAGGATAATTATATTTTGAGTTAATTCATTAAGAATAACCCTAATTGGCCTAATTACTCAAAACTAAATTTTAATTAATTAGGGTTAACCACACATCAAAAGAACTTGAAAATATTTCTCTACTGATTTTTAGGATCAGAGGGACCTCACATAAAAATTTAGAATCAATTGGAAATGTTTAACCCCACTAAATGGATTAATTAAGTTACATGACCAAAATTAAACTTTGAAAATTCATAACTCCAAAAATACATTTTAAAAATTCATAAAAATGGTTTTGGGGCTTCTCTGATGTTAGGGGAGTCTAGGAAAATTAAAATTAAAATTTTCTAAAAATCTTCATTTTTCACCATATTTTAATATTTTAAATAATTAAAAAATAATAAAAATCATAAAATGTCATATTTTGATCTCTAATCACTTAGGAACAAACCAAATATCTTTCCCAAGTCTCTTGGTTAAGATATTGAATTTTAAATGCTTAAGACAATTTTTAATATTAAAAAATGGATTTTTCAACCTTTTCACCAAATTAATTCTAATAAATCAAAGAAAAATCAGAAAAATATAAAATTTACTTCTTTGAACTCCTTGAGATCAGAGAGACTTAATAAAAATATAAAACTTAATTTTTAACCTTTATTTTATTTTATAATTAATTAACACTCTAAAACTCAAAATAATTATAATAAATAAATTATAATTCAATCAATCACTAAAATTGGTCCAAGTGGTCCTCTGGACAGTAGGAACATTCCATAATTTTCCTAAGGACAAAAATCTTACCTTGGTCATGTTGTGGAATTTTCATTGAAAACCCTTATTTTTCACAAAAATAATTATATAAATTAAATTAAATCCAAAAAAACACATTTTCCCTTCTAATGTCTTAATTGACATGTGAGTGAAGTGACATAAAAATTCTAAGTTCATTTGAGCTTAATTTGATGAGTCGTGAAATAAATAAGCCTAAAGGGGCATAAAGGTAATTAAATAATTTTAACCCTAATTAACATTTAGGTCTAATCAAAGGGAGGGTAAAATATCTGATTTTAAAATTTTCATTGGATGATTGAAACCTAGGAAATTAAAGGGGTAGAAACCCATTAATCATCTTGAAAATATTTAAAGTAAATTTTAATTAATTAAACAATTTGAATTTTGGAAGAATAGATTAAAAATTTGGATTATTAAGATTATGGATATGATTTAAGAAGATATCAATTCTTTAATTTAAAATCCCAAAATGAATCACTTTAATAATACTTAACCTTTGATTAAATTCAAAGTGATAATTGAAATTAGTAATTAAATAATTAAAAGGAAGATAAACCTTAATTAAATTAAAAGCTTTAAACATTAAGTGACTTGATAATCAAATTGAAATAAATTTAAAACATTAAAATTAATTTGAAATTACTTAAAAAACGAATCTAAAGTAAATTTGAAACATTAAAGAAAACCAACCTTAAGACAATTCATAATTAAAAAACATAAGAAAATCAAATCAATTAAAAAAAATTAACCTAAAATATTTCAATTAAATTAAATTAAATCATTAAAATTTAAATTGAATAATCCAAACACCTCTTTCAACCTAAATTAATCTAATACATTGAGATCATTAAAGATGTAAAGATTTAATTAAATTAAAACAACTTGAACACTATTCCAAACTTAAAATTATTAAAATTTCATAACTAAATTAAATCACTCTAAATCATCAATTCCAACTTTAAATCATTAAATTCTTTAACAAACTGATTTTCCCCCTAAAGGTTTTCATTGTTATAACTCTTAAGTAAAGCATCAAGTAAAATGTCACTTTACTTATAGGATAATCAAACATCCTAATTCACTGAGCAAGACACAAAACTTAATTAAATTCTTGGATGATTGATTCACTTAAACAAAAAAAATTCATTTGGACTCAAAATAATCTCAGAAGTATTGAAAAGATGTTTAGGACTCATCCTAAGTACTTTCTCAATATGATGAAATGTTTTAAAAGAACACCTGAACTTAATTGTTCTTTGATGAAGAAAATCATCCTTAAACAAAATACAAGAAACTGGACGTCATAGGAAATGACTAGCAATAGGATTAGGAACTTGGTAAACAACCAGAACCTTCCCTTAGCTTTACATAGGTACTTATCATAAATATTTAAATGCCTTAACATGTGTTTTAAGTGCAGCTTGGAATGACGAGAAGAGTCTCTAGGTACGCTTTTATTTTATTGCAATTTACTTTATTGAAATTTATTTATATGAGTTACACTTTACTCTTCTTGCATGTTAAACAAGATTGTTGCATGAAAACTAAAACCTTTAGGATAGCAACAAAAATGAAACCCAAAACTAAATTAAAATCAACACAAGATAAAATTCACCGCCACAACATTCAAAAGATAAAACAACTCAAAATTTAATCACAAACAGAACAATAAAATTACAATTGCAATTAAATTAAAACATCTCGTTGGATGATCGGGAATACCTCGGATGATGTAACCTACGTGTTGCTAACGACATTTACCACGGTCTAAATGAAATTCTGGAACTCATTCAGTTGAGTTTAGCAAATTCATCTGGACTAAGTGAATCCGATAAAAGTAACGGTGCCGAAATGATGGAACCGTGGGATCTTAACCGGTGTTGTTATAATCAACTTTAAGATTCCCCTAATAAAATATTAAAGACATTTAAAATTTAAGATTTTTCTAAACCAAAACACTTTTCTCATCTTCTGATTTTCACTTTCTAAAACTAAACCTCTGCAACGATAAGAAGCTTGGAGCATAGTGGGCAGCACAGCCATCGTCATCAGCAAAACTTGTGTCTACATCAGCTAAACCTTTCTTAGTTTTAAATAACCAATCCATAGGATTTCGAGGTAGTTTTCCTAGTGCAACATAAATCCTCAACTTTTTGTTAGGCATTTGCATAATCATATTATGTAAATTAAGCCCTAATCGGTCTTAGGATTCTGAGGTAGTTGTTTGGTACGACATAAATCCTCACATCTTCGAGGCTGTTTATGTGATCATATCATACAAGCATAAGTCCTAATTAATTAAAATTGGTAGGATTACAACATTAAATAAACTCTCAAATTAAAGCCAAACAAATAGGATAGTTAGGAAGTCAACAAGACTTATCTCGAATTCGTGACATCCCCAACTTCTCCTCCATTGGATTCCTAAAATAACTGTTCCAAATTTGATCCATTCCCAATTGAAATTTCCAAAATCCAATTGTTTGAAAACCTTAAACTTTGAAATTCTTGAGAGAAAAATCACTGATTATTATCGAGAGTTTTCTTAAATGATTCTCGTCATTTAAGATGTAATTAACTATAGGGCCTTGCCCTTATAGAGAACTTTATTAACCCAGGTAATATAAACCTGCTTAATTCCTTTATATTAAGCAGGGGAACTTGTCGGCTTATAAAAATTGGTTCGCAGACCAAATGGATGTCACAAATCTTCTAGTTTATTTAATCGAGCCACATCATCAAGCAATGTGTCTATTCTTCGGGATAGATACACGGTTTGTGGTGTGGTGCTCGTTTATATAGACTATTCGGGATGTGAGATCGGTTTGATTTCATACCTTAAAATTTTCAAACTTAAAATTATTTTCAAAATAAAATGCTACTTTCCAAATTATATATATTTAAATTAAATTTAACATATGAAAATTCACCGACAATTTATGTAGGCAACCCCTTTTCAAAACACAAACCTAAAAATATGCCGACAATGACCAAATCTGCCAAAATTTTCAAAAATAGCCCCCAATACCCTTCATGTACCCTCCTTGTACCCTAAATAGCCTAAAATTCCAAAAATTCAAAAAATTCTCAAAAAATCCCAAAAAAAATATTATCCACATCATTTTCTTTAACTACCACCTACCCTAATTTTGTCAATGTAACATAGTTTGATAAAAAATTCCAAATGGGCCCTTATGGCCCAAAGTGACCAATTAACCCAATCCATCCCAAATTGAACCCAAATGTCACCCAATTTTCCCCAAATTTGTTTTGAAACCTTCATAACATCCCCACAAATAAAACTCTAACTTAATTTACCCAATATTTGGACCCAAACTTCACCCAAGCCTAACTCAAACCAAAATTCCCTAAATTGGCCTAAATCAATCATGAACCCAAACAAGCCCAAATCCCAAAATCAAGACTCAACCAAAATTGAAAACTCTTTTTCACAACTCCATAAACATTTTGCAACATTAATTTTACATCAAACCCAACATTAGCCCAACTTTAGCCCAAGTTAGCCTAATTTGATCTACTTTGGTCCTATTACTAAAAGAACCAAATTAAACCCAATTCAACTCCAGATTACCCCAAACTTGTTCCAAATCATTCATGACACATTTTTAAACCAAATGCAATATTTATTTGGCACAAACTTTTACCAAGTTTTCATCCAAGAGTTTATTTTGAATTCTAAAAGCCCACCTCCTTAAAACATTTTTAAAAGCCCATCTTCACCAAATTTAAAAAGCCCAAAATTTATTCCAAAGCCCATATGGCATTTTTCTCATCGTCGCTTTAATTGATATCATCCCCTAAGTCCTAAATCAATCATCAAATAATTCTAAATCAAGCCTTATGCCAAATCACCACTAAATGCCAAAATTTCTTAAACCTATTTCCATGAAATTAAGCCAAGCTACTCCCAAGCCAAATGGAGCCATTGAGCCATGCTTAAGTCACATGATGCCGTATAAGACCCTTTCCACCTCATCAAGCCATAAATGGCAAGGGGAGGGAACCTCTTTCTTAATCCCTCACTAAAGCCTTTAATCCCTTTTTTGTGTCACACTCTAATCCAAGTTGGACACCTCACTTTAGATGGAGACTTCACCACCCTTTTCTAGCTAACCCAACTGATTTCTCTCGGCCCAAAATCAGACCTTGGGGAGGTGCACCAAGTCCATTTACATGACTTAACCCAATTAAGCCCAAAAGAGTCACTCCCCCCATTCTACTTAAATCAAACTTTTAACACACATGTCCAAAGCCAATTGAGCTCACAAACCTCAACCCCTGACCTCACTGGTTGAGATGATGACTGGACCCTGGCCGGACCACCACCCCAGTCACTGGAAACCACCAGGCTGAGAGCCCCATTAGAATTCAAAAAATTCAAAACTCCCTTGCTGAGCTGTCCCATGGCCAGTGGTCACTAGAGCTCTTCTTCTCTTCCCCTTAGTAGCTGATCCCAACCTTCAATTGATCCAGGGAAGCCCTCTAGCCATGGCTATTTAAACACCACCACTTCCACGGCCAAAAGGGTTGATGCACTAGACCTTAGCCAAACTCTTCCAAATTGATCCCGAAGCCTAGAGAAGTTGTTCCCCACTGTTCTCCTGCCGTCATCCTCACTGATTGAGCATAATTCAGAGCTCAATTCTCAGGTCAAAACAGGACATTTCACCACAGTGACCAACCCCAAATTGATGAACTCTACACCATCACCAGACCAAGATAAGAAGTTCCCCAGTGGAAGCCCCCTCACCATGCCAACCATTTGCTCCAGACGTGAAAACACTAAATCTAGTTTGGTGGAAATCATACCTAGACATTTCACCATGACCAGAGGCTTCATCCCTAGCTTCCTCAGAGTCCAACGAACGTGCCAAGCCTCTCTGATTAAAGCCTCACTTCTTAGAGTAAAGGTATGAAACTCCTCCTTCCTGAAAGCTTATTTTGATTCTCCATTTTATTTGGGTCAATTTCAAAGCATCATAGCCATATAGATATGTTAGCCTTGTTGAGACGAGTTCATAGAGCCCAAGATCATGTGATTTGGTTGAGAAATGGGGGAGATCTTAAGGTTTAAGTGTGGACAGTTCTCGGGTTAGGACGCTCGGGGACGATGAGCGAATGCCGTCCATTCGCACGTGTATTGGATGAACGGTGGAGAACAAGCCGGACGAGGAGATGGAACGGGACCATGGGCCGCGTAGCTGCTGAGTCAGATGGGGGCATCAAACAGGTGTGCGCCGCATGGAGCTTTGACTCGGATGAGGATGACGCGGCGCCGACGTGTTTAAGTATATAAATAGGGTATTTTTGAATTATTTAAATGCCCTGATCTTTGAAAATTCATAACTTTGTGTAGAAAAATCCTAAAAATAAACTAAAAATATCCTCTTACTCAGTGAACAGAGGAGATTAATGTGAATAAAGAATTAAGTTATTTTGTTAAGTATTTTATTTTTAATTAATTTAATACTGTTTTGAATATTTTAATTCTCCATCCATGCATATAATTCACCATGGTATTAGACCATAGGCCTTTTGTAGCCTTTGATCTTGAGAACATTCCTTGAATTTTTCAAGACCAGAGGCTATCTCTGTGGTAAGTTATCTATTTTCCAAACTTATGTATCTATTTTGGGATTTTAATTCCAATAATTTGCATATTGTTTAGGAAAATCTAGAAAAATTAGGGGAGGTATCTTAGGACCAGAGGACCCTAAGAAAATTATAGCTTGATTTAATTCCTTAAAAATAGCCTTAATTAGCCTAAACACCTAAAAATGAACTTTAAATAATTAGGAGTAACCGCACATTAAAATCACTTGAAATCAATTCTCTACTGTCACTTAGGATACAGAGAACCCCACATAAAAATTTTAAGTCAATTGGAATTAATTTACCCTATTAAATGAATTAATTAAGTGACATAGCTATTTTGAAAATTAAAAAATTCATAAAATCCAAAATACATTTCAAAATTTCACTAAATTAATTTTGGGAGTTCTCTGTGGTCAGAGGAGTCCAAGAAAAATAAAATTGCATTTTTTATAAAAATTTGATTTTTAATCATTTTTAAATATTTTAATAATTAAAAAATAATAAAAATCACAAAAATAATAAAGTTCACAAAAATATCATATTTTGCCTCCTAATCACTTAGGAACCAATCAAATATTTTTCTTAAGTCTCTAAGTTAAGATATTAATTTTTAAAGGCCTAGGATAATTTTTTAATATTTAAAAATGGATTTTTAACCTTTCCCACTAAAATAATTCTAAAAATTCAAAGAAAAATCAGACAAATATAAAATTTATTTCTTTAAGCTCCTTGAGGCCAGAGAGATTTATGAAAAATATAAAACTTAATTTTTAACTTTAATATTATTTTATAATTAATTAATACTTCATAGCTTAAAATATTTATAGTAAATAAAATAAAATAAAAAAAATCACTAAAATTAGTCCAAGTGGTCCTCTATTCAGTAGGAACATCCCATAATTTTCCTAAGGACAGAAACCTTAAGTTGGTCATGGTATTGAATTTTCATTGAAAAACCTTGTTTTTATTAAAATAATTATATAAATTAAATTAAAAACAGAAAAAATAACATTTTCTCCTCTAATGTCTTAATTGACATGTGAGTACAAGTTCATTTGAGCTCAATTTAGTGAGTTATGAAATGAATATGCTTAAGAGGGCATAAAAGTAATTAAGGATTTTTAACCATAATTAATACCTTAGGCCTAATCAAAGGGAGGGTCAAATATTTGATCTTAACTTTCTCTTGGATGATTGAAACTTAGGGAAATTAAGAGGTAGAAACTCATTAATCACTTTGAAAATATCAAAATGGAACCTTAATTAATTAAATCATTTAAATTTTGGAAGAATAATTAAAATTTTGGATTATTAAAGTTAGGGATATGACTTAAGAAGGTATCAATTCTTTAATTTAAATTTCCTAAATGGATCAATTCAATAATATTCAACTCTTAATTAATTCTAAAAACAATGATGATGATTGAAATTAATAATTAAAAAGGAAATAATCCTTAATTAAATTAAAGCTTAAAACATTAAATGATTTAAAAAATCAATTTAAAACATTTAAAACTAATTTGAAATCACTTACGAACAAACTTAAAATAAGTTTGAAACATTGGATAATCTTGAAAAAATTCATAATTAAAAATGTGAAAATGAAACCAATTAAAGCCAACCTAAAGCACTATAATTAATTCAAATCAAATCATCAAAATTTAATGAAATTAAATGATTTAAACACCTCTTTCAACCTAAGTAATTTTAAAACATTTAAAAATCAACTTGAAACCTTACTATTAAATTGGATTGTTTTAAATCATCAACTCAACTTTAATGGTTAAATTCCTCAAAGAACTAATCTGCCCCTGAAGGCTCTCACATTTATAACCTTTAAATGGAGGATCAAGTGAAATGTCACTTTACTCATCGGATAATCAAATGTCCAAGTTCACTGAGCAAGAAACAAAACTTAATTTTGGATGATTAATTCACCTGTGCAATAAAATTCATTTGGACTCAAAACAATCCCAGAAGCATTCAAAAGATGTTTAGGATTCGTCCTAAGAACTTTCTCAATATGATGGGGTGTTTTAGAAGAACAATTGAACTTAATTGTTCTTTGGTGAAGAAAATCGTCCTTAACAAAACACAAGAGCCTAGACGTCATAGGAATTGACTAGCAATATGATTAGGATTTTGGTAGACAATCAGAACCTTCCCTTAGCTTTACCTTGGTATTTCTTGCAAATATTTGAATGTCCTGGCATGTGTTTTAAGTGTAGCTTGGAATGACGAGAAGAACCACCAGGTACATTTTTATTTTATTGCAATTTATTTTTTATGCACTGTGCTCTACTTCTCTTGCATCTTAAACAACAATGTGGCCATGCATGAAAACTGAAAATTTTAGGATATCCACAAAACTGAAACCCAAAACTAAACTAAAAGTCACAACAAGATAAAATTTACCGCCACAATATTCAAAATATAAGACAACTTAAAATTTAATCACAAACAGAACAACAAAACTACAACTACAACTACATTAAAACGTCTTGTTGGATGATCGGGAATCCCTCAGATGTTGTAACCCACGTGTTGCTAACAAGATTTCCCATGGTCTAAATGAAAGTGTGGAACTCATTCAGTTGAGTTTAGCAAATTCATTTGGACTAAGTGAATCCGATGAAAATAGCGGTGTCGGGATAACGGAACCGTGGGATCTTAATCGGTCCTGCTTAATCAACTTTAAGATTTATTTTAATTAAAACATTAAGACTCTTCTAAAACAAAATACTTCTCTCATCTCTTGATTGAAACTTCTATAACTAAACCTCTGTAACAACAAGGAGTTTGGAGCACAGTGGGCAGCACGACCATCTTCAGCAGGAAAACTTGGGTCTAAATCAGCTAAACCTTTCTTAGAATTAAACAACAAAACCATAGGATTTCGAGGTAGTTTGCCTGGTGAAACATAAATCCTCAACTTCCCGTTAGGCATTTGCATAATCATATTATGCAAATTAAGCTCTAACCGGTCTTAGGATTCTGAGGTAGTCGTTTGGTACGACACAAACCCTCACATCTTCGAGGCTATTTGTATGATCATGCCATACAAATATAAGTCCTAATTAATTAAAATTTGCAGGATTAAAACATTAAATAAAATCTCAAACTGAAGCCAAACAATAGGATAGTTGAGAAGTCACCGAAGTTCACTTTGGGTCCGTGACATGCCCTACTTCTCTTCCTTTAGATTCTCAAAATAACTGTTCCAAATTTGATCCATTCCCTATTGAAATTTCCAAAGTCCAATTGTTTGAAACCTTAAACTTTGAAATTCCTGAGAGCAAAATCACTGATCATTATCGAGAGTTTTCTTGAGTGCCTTCGGACATTTAGGATGTAATTAACTATAGGGGCTTGCCCTTATAGGGAACTTTAAGAACCAAGGTAATATAAACCCTGCTTAATTCCTTTATATTAAGCAGGGGAACTTGTCGGCTTATAAAATTGGTTCGGAGACTAAATGAATGTCACAAATCTTCTAGTTTATTTAATCGAGCCCCATCATCAAGCAGTGTATCTATTCTTAAGGATAGATACACAGTTTGTGGTGCGGAGCTCATTTACATAAACTATTTGGGATGTGAGATCGATTTGATTTCATATCTTAAAATTTTCAAACTTAAAATTATTTTCAAAATCAAATGCTACTTTCTAAATTATATGTATATTTAAATTAAATTTAAAATTTAAAATTCACCGACAAATTTTGTAGGCGACCCCCTTTTTAAAACACTTAACCTAAAAATATGCCGACACTCCTCAACCTGCTCAGCCGCCTGACCGTCCTTGTCAGCCATCCCAGCCACCGCAACAGGCAAACCCGAGCGCCCCTTGTCCTTGAAACCCAAAATTTGGGCTTAGCAGTGGGCAATCCCCTCTCCAGCCACCCGGCCTGCTCAGCCCTCACCCTAAGCGGTCCAGGGCACTCATTGCCTGGCCCTGAGCTCCCCTCTCCGGCCATGGCTATAAAATCCCCTCCTTTCGGCCCTGAATGAGGTGCTGAATTTTTCCTCACAATACTCCTCCAAACTACTCCCAGAACTCCTCCTAGCCAAGAGAAGTTCATCCCCACTGTCCTCCTGCCTTGAATTCCCCTAGCTGAGCTCAATTTCTCAGTCAAAATGCAGGACAAAAACAGGACATCCCCAGAACCCCCACCAAAATCAAATTAAACTCACCCACACCTTCCCAGCACCAAGAGAAGGAGTTCCCCAGTGAATGCCCCCTCACCAGGCCAGCCAATTGTGCCAGACGTGAAAACACCAAATCGGGTTTCAGCATTTTCATACCTATGCATTTCACCAGCACTCGAGGCTTCATCTATAGGCTTCTCCAGCTCCAATAAACGTGTCGAGCATCTCTAATTGAGGCCTCACCTCTCAGAGCAAAGGTATTGAACTTTCCTTCCTCCCGAGCTTCCAACGATTCTCCATTTTATTTGGCTTGATTTCAATACATGTTAGCCATATAGATAGCTTCGTTTAGGCTAAACGAGCATATAGAAACAAACCGCACTTGATTTGATTGATTATAACTCGAGATTTTAAGGTTTTATGGTGGATGGCTCTCAGGTTGAACCAGACGGAGACGATGGCCAGCCACCGTTGGATCGAGCGTGTATCGGATGGACGGTGGAGATCGAGCCAGACAGAACCGCTGAACGAAAAGAGCGCGCTGACTCAGATGGCAGCATTGAATGGGGGGACGACGCGTGGAACTTCGGATCTGCCTAGGTTAAGATGGCGCCGAGTGGTTAAGTAGGAAATTAGGGTATTTTTGATTTATTTAAATATCAGAACCTTTAAAAATGAATATCTTTGCATAGAAAAATAATAAAAATAAATTAAAAATATCATCTTGCTCAGTGAACAAAGGAGATTAATGTGAAAAAAGAATTAAGTTATTTTGTTAAGTATTTGATTTTTAATTAATTTAATACTATTCTGAGTATTTTAATTCTCCACTTACACACACAATTCATGATGGCATGAGAACATAAGGCTTTTGTAGCCTCTGATCTTGGGGACATTCCCTGAATTTTCCAAGGCCAGAGGCTATCTCTGTGGCATGTTATCTATTTTCCAAGTTTATGTGACTTTTTTTGTATTTTAATTCCAATAATTAAGATGTTGATTAATAAAATCTAGAAAAATTAGGGGAAGTTACTCTGGACAAGATGACCCTAGAAAAATTGTAACTTGGCCTAACTCATTTAAATGGACTATAATTTGGTCAAAACTCCAAAATTAAGATTAAATTAATTTGAAACAACCACTCATTAAAATAACACAAAATCAATTCTCCACTGATCTTTAGGGTCAGAAGAGTCTCACATAAAAATTTGAAATTAATTGAAAATGATTTAACCCACTAAATGGATTATTCAAATCACATGACAACTTTTAAACTTTAAAAATTTATAAAACTCAAAATATATTTAAAAAATTCTCCAAATTAGCTTTGAGGCCTCTCTGGGATCAGAGAAGTCTAAGAAAATTAAAATTAGATTTTTTTCTAAAAATTTCATTTTTTAACTTTTTTTTTATATATTAATAATTAAAAAATTAAAAAAATTACAAAAATAATAAAATTCACAAAATATCATATTTGGTCTCCTAATCACTTAGAAACCGACCAAATATTTTTCCCAAGTCCTTAGGTAAAGATATTGAATTTTAAAAGCTTAATGCAATTTTTAATATTAAAAATGGATTTTTCAACCTTTCCCACTAAAATAATTCTAAAAATTCAAATAAAAATTAGAAAAATATAAAATTTATTTCTCTGAGTTCCTTGAGGTCAGAGAGATTTAAGAAAAATATAATACTTAATTTTCAACTATAAATTTATTTCATAATTAATTAATACTCTAAAATTTGAAATAATTATAATAAATAAAATAAAATTAAAAAAATCACCAAAATTGGTCCAAGTGGTCCTCTGGTTAGTAGAAACATCCCATAATTTTTCTAAGAACAGAAACTTTACCTTGGTCATGTTGTTGAATTTTCATTAAATACCCTTACTTTTTATTAAACTAATTATATAAATTAAATTAAAAATAGAAAAAATCACATTTTCTCCTCTAATGTCTTAATTGACATGTGAGTGAAGTAACATAAAAAATTTCAAATTCATTTGAACTCAATTTAGTGAGTTATGGAGTGAATATGCTTAAGAGGGCAAAAAGGTAATTAAGGATTTTAATCCTAATTAATATTTTAGGCCTAATCAAGGGGAGGGATGAACATTTGATTTTAAATTTTCTCTTGGATGATTGAAACTTAGGGAGTTAAGAGGTAGAAACCCATTTAACCAACTACTACATCAAAAATGAAACTTTAATTAATTAAACCATTTACGTTTTGGAAAAATAATTAAAAATTTTGGATTATTAAGATTAGAGATATGACTTAAGAAGATATCAATTCTTTAATTTAAAGTCCCTAAATGGATTAATAATATTCAAATCTTGAATAATTTAAAAAAAATGATGATTGAAATTAATGATTAAAAGAGAACAATCCTTAATTAAATTAAAGTTTAAAACATTGAATGATTTAATCATCAAGCTAAAATAAACCTAAAATATTAAAGCTAATTTGAAATCACTTAAAACTTAACCTAAAACAAACTTGAGGTGTTAAAAACAATCTCAAAAAATTTACAATATGATAATCCAATTAAATTAAAAATCAATCTAAAATGTTATAATTAAGTTAAAACAAATTCAAATCATTAAATTTTTTTTTCAAATAATTCAAATAACTTCTTTAACCTAAGTAACCTAAAACTTATAGAAATCAATATGAAATTTTATAACTAAACTAAACTGTCTTGAAACAACGATTCAACTTTAATGGTTAAATCCTTTAACAAACTAATTTGCCCCTGAAGGCTTCCACCTTCATAACCTTTAAATGAAGTATCAAATGAAATCCCACTTCACTCATCGGATAATCAAATGTCCAAGTTCACTGAGCAAGAAATAAAATTCAACTAAATTCTTGGATGATCAATTCACTTGAGTAATGAAATTCATTTGGACTCTAAATAATCCCAGAAGTATTGAAAAGATGTTCAAGATTCGTCCTGAGCACTTTCTCAATATGATGGGATGTTTTAGAAGAGCAATTGAGCTTAATTGTTCTTTGGTGAATAAAATTATCCACAAAATACAAGAACCTGGATGTCATAGGAATTAACTAGCAATAGGATTAGGATTTTGGTAGACAACCAGAACCTTCCCTTAGCTTTACCTAGGTATTTCTTGCAAGTCTTTAAATGTCGTAACATGTGTTTTAAATGCAGCCGGGAATGACGAGAAGACCCATCAGGTACGCTTTTATTTTATTGCAATTTATTTACATGTGTTGTACTTTCTTTCTTGTAAAACTTGCATGATAAACAACAATGTCACCCTACATGAAAACTGAAACCTTTAGGATAGCCACAAAACTGAAACTCAGAACTAAATTAAAAATCAACACAATATAAAATTCACCGCCACAATATTTAAAAGATAAAATGACTCAAAATTTAATTATAAACAGAACAACAAAACTAAAACTACAACTAAATTAAAATGTTTCATTGGATGATCGGGAATCCCTCAGATGATGTAAGCCCAGATCAATGATGAGGGTAAGAAAATGCTCTCTAGTACTTAAGTCGCCGTCTAATTCCGACGGAGGTAAAGTATCCTCCTATTGAGAAGCATTGTTTGGCACTGGTCTTTGCAGCTTAAAAGCTCAGACATTACATGTTTTCTCATAAGGTCAACCTTATTTCGAGAGTTAATCCATTGCAATATTTGATGACCCGACCAACGCTTTCCAGCTGTCTTGCCAGGTGGTCGATGATATTGTTGCAATTCGATATAACTTTTGTTCGTCTTCGTGCCATAAAGGGACAAGTCCTAGCAGACTTCTTCACAGCGCGCCCTTTACCTGTAGAATCGCTTCTCAATGACGACTTGCCAGACGAGCATATAATGAGCTTAGAAGACCCCGATGGTTGACGTTGGAAATTTTACTTCGATGGAGCATCATCAGTACAACGAGATGAAGAATTGCAAATGATAGTGCCCGGCAAGGCAGGAATCAGACTAATATTTATAACACCAGAGCGAGGAATGTTAAGGTACTCTTACCATTTGATAGATCCCTGTACAAATAATGAAGCAGAATATGAAGCCATTATAACCGGACTGGAATTGACCATTCAGATGGGTATAACAGATATCAACATCTACGGTGACTCTCAGTTGATCATACAACAGGTCGCAGGACAGTACAAGATTCTGAAACCAAGACGCAAGCAGTATTTTCAGTATACAATGAAGTTGCTAGAGCAGATTCTGAATGTGACAATATACAAGATTACCAGAAAAGAGAATGCCCTTACAGACGCTTTGGCCCGACTTGCAAAAGAGTTCGCATGTCCACAGGAAGAGTCAGTTGCAATAACAGTGCAGGGACGACAGGTCCTATCGCAGATTGACATAGACACTTTGCGCAGACTGGGAAATGAAGAGACAGGCTGAAACTACAGAAGATTGGCGGCAACCATTAATAGATTACCTGTAAACAGGGAACCTACTAGACGATAAGTCCGTAACCCATCATAGCAAGAAAAGAACTCTGTCATACACATTAATAAACAATACATTATACAGAAGGTCTTCTGACCAGATGTAGCTAAGGTGCCTGACTGGGTCTGAGACTCATGAAATTGTTAAAGAAGTGCACTCAGGACTTTGTGGCGCTCACCAGTCAGGTCTGAAGATGAAAATGAAAATTAAGAGACTAGGGTACTACTGGCCCTCAATGATGACCAACTGCATGAAAGTTGCCAAAGGTTGTCACCAGTGCCAAGTGCATGGAGTGGTTCTACATCAACCTCCAAATGTGCTACATCCGACAATCGCATCGTGGCCATTTGAGTGTTGGGGCACAGATATCGTAGGTCCGATAGAACCGCCTTCAAGAGGACATCGTTTCATCCTTGCAGCGACGGATTACTTTTCCAAGTGGACAGAAGCAGTACCGCTCAGGGAAGTGAAAGCACATCACGTGTTACAGTTCTTCAGAAATCAAGTTGTCTACCGTTTCGAAATACCGCTCAGAATTATCTCAGATAATGAGATTGCTTTCAAAAGCACAAAGATCAACAACTTTGTCAGAAGACACGGGATAGATTGGTGCTATTCAACGATTTATTACCCAAGAGCAAACGGCTTGGCCGAGGCTTTTAATAAAACTCTCGTCCAAATCCTAAAGAAAACTTTTGACGACAACAAGAGAAATTGGCACGAGAAGTTTTTAGAAGCCTTATGGGCCTACAGGACAACTTTCAGAACTCCTACTCAGTCTACATCTTATGTTCTAGTGTACGGGTCTGAAGCCGTCTTACCCCTGGAGGCTCAGCTTCTGTCACTCAGAATTGCTGTCGCAAATAAGATTGCTACAGAAGAGAACGCCAGATTAAGATTGGAAGAATTGGAAAGCTTGGAAGGAAAATGATTTTCAGTGCAGCAAAATCTCAAACTATATCAAGTCAAGATGATTCAGGCCCACGACAAGCTGGTCCGCCCAAGAACTTGCAGAGTTGGTGAATCAGTTCTCATTCTCAGAAGACATATTCTTGCACACCGCAAGATAGAAGCTAAATTTGAATCAACTTGAGAGGGACCATTTGTAGTAGAGAAAGTTTACTCAGGAGGCTCTTACCAACTCATGGATTGCCGTGGAAAGACCAATGCTTCCCATTATCCGACGATATCTAAAGAAGTATTACGCGACGTGATGTTTCGAGGAGCAGTCCTTTTGCTCGTAGATGCACCGGCGTAATAATTATGTGCAACTGGGTTCAAACCCAAAATAATAATAATAATAATAATAAATTTTTAAAACCAAAATTCAAAAGATATTTTCTAAAATAAAATAAAATAAAAAATCAAAACTTGTTCCAATTTCAAAAATCCAAATCAAATCTTCCCTCTCCTAATAAACTTACGAAATAAAATAAATTACAATGAATTTAAAATTCTTATTGTTCTCGTTCTTCTTTGGTTTGGCCCCTGATCCCTTCCTTGTTTTCGCAGGAAGATGTCGAGTGGGAGGCTGGTCCTTTCTTTTAAAGATGGCGTAAGTCTTACACTTAACGAAGAAGAGCTGAAAGCTGGTGCTGTGATCGAGGTTGACTCATACTTTGTGCAGCTGAAGCTAGAGTATGAAGAGATTGCTTGGAATACTGTAGACCTCAGGGAGTCCCATGGAAAGACAGTGATGAAACTCAGCGAGAAAGTTCAGCAAACTGCAAACCAGAAAAGGAAGATCAACGCGATCGATGACTACAAAGTGAAATCAGTGATAACTGTCGCAGGAGGGAAGCTTGTCAGTGTCATCCCTACAGAAATTCAAGGGGAGAGGAGAGACACTTTGACCCCAACTCAAAGAAGAAACAAGAACCACTATATCCACAAATTGCTGAAGAAATTGACGGAAGAACAGAACAAAGAAGAAATTTCGACGACCGCAGCAGTTTTCCCAAGGAGTCCAGTCCTCAGGAGCACCATAGCAAAGGTTGTTCCAGAGGAGGTTACTATAGAGCCTGCACCTGAGACAATGATGATTCCAGGAGAGCATGCTGGTGTGGAGCCGTACATCCCACAGTACGTCACTAGAACCCAACAGTTCCAAATAATTTCAGAGCACGAGTTGGAGATGATCTAGAGGGTGCTGAAATAGAATTTTGAATACTTTCAGAGAATCTAAGGCAGGTATGTCAACATCCTGGAAGGACTGGAGTTGCATACAGATGTCTTCTCTCACTATGAGCAGAGTGAGATTGTGGACTACATCTTCGAGCTGAAGAACTAGGGTCGTGTAGGATGACTGCGAAGCAAGACTTACTCCGAGTAGAAGAGATGGAAGAAATAGTATTTTTATGCACATTTTTACACCTATTTTTAATGATATTACACTTTAATGGAAGGTATTTTGTATTTTTCTTGCAGGTATGATGAAAATGAATGGTCATGATGAAAGGACCAAAATTGGATCAAATTTGGAGCAAAAAAATGAAAAATAAAAAATTTGGCACTGGCGGCTAAGCGCCGCTGGCTGCGCTTAGCCGCCACAGTTAAAAATCGAGATTCAAATGGATTTGGTGCCAATTTCAAAGGGGATGGGATGCAACTCTTGGTGGTAACGTCCATAACTTCCTCTGGGCGGCAGGTTTGAATGAAGGGGTGCTTTCCTTGGTAGATACATCGAATCTGGACACATTTTGAAGAGACACCAAGGCACCTTTTGGTTTACTCTTTAAAGAGAGTCTTAGGAAAGATTTAGGGGAGGCAATTTAAGGAGACTCTTCCACTGCATTTTGAAGAGTACTTCCATTATTCTTCCACTGCATTTTAAAAGTTTTTATTTAGAGTAGGAGTAGAGAGTACAAAGGAGAAAAGGGTCGGAGTGAAGTATTCTTCTTCCCACTTCTTTTCTTTCTTTTAGATTAGTTTTTATCGAAGTCCGAAGTCCGTATTCCGAGTCAACGGAGTTGGAGACTTGCTCGAGAAGTAGTTTAGCGAAGAGTCAAAGTTTCAGAGGAACTTCCTTAGTCTTGTGGAGAGGATTTTCAGATAAGTGTTAACTTTTATTTAGTTTATTAATACTTGTTTTCGTTTATTATTTTTTTATCATTGATTTTAATTTCATATTAATGTGTTTTTATATTTTCTCAATGCATTCTGAGTAGTTTACTTTATCTTTTTCTTTCTTAAATGGAGAAGTAGTTAATTTAAAGAGAATTGTTGTGGAGAGTATAAGTGTTTAAAAGTTTGAAGAAGTTGTGAAGATTGATTCTAAAAACTTTGTTTACTTCTTAATTTGGCATGTTAAGTTGTAAAATTTATTGAGATTATGTAAGATCCAATGCAGTATTGTTTCATAAAAGTTAGTAAGAATCACATGAAAATATATGGGTGAGAACTGTAGTCCATATAATTGAATGTAATATTAGAAGATATTTTTATAAAAGGGAGTAAAATTAGAGGATTTTAGAGTGACAAAGCTAAAAACCCCTAATTTGGTTTGAAGTTTTGAGTTTTGTTATGAGAAGTTAGCCCCTGTGTGGTGGGAATCGAGGGAACTCTAGAGTGAGAGACTCGGTATCTTCCCCGCCTAACGATGTTCAAAATAATATAAATTTTAAATTAACTTATGTTCTTTATAGAACCAAGTAAGGGTAAAGAACACATTTGCTTCTATCTGTCACAACAAAAATTTAAATACTTTCACAACAATATTTTAAGAATTATTACTACTTCATGAAAGGAAAGAAAAATATATTCTAGTTAATAGTATTTTACATCAAGTGTTATTAGTTATTGTAATTTTAATTTCTTGTTTAGCATTTTATTAAGAAAATTTTAAAAGACATATCAACCTTCAAAACTTTTCAAAATCAAGACATACTTTTTCGAAAACAATTAAAGAAAGTAAAAAGATAATTTCTCTGATTCCTTTAAAGATTTCACATTTTCCCCGTGGGTTCGATATCTCGGGCTTAATCGAAAGTCCTATATTACTTGATAAACGATACGTATACTTGCGTAGTATCCCATATTATAAAATTATAATTTTCATATCTTAAATCATCAGCGCATTTATCCAGCGGAACCAAGTTTCTGGCATCCGTTGTACTTATATCTATCGGGGATCAACCATCACAATTTTGTGAGACCCTTTTGCAATGTATCATTCATTAACCAATGCAACATCATGTTTGGGACATAACTCCAGATAGTCGGCCCCGAAGAATTTTGAGGGCCAGTAGAGATACCTCTACCGGTAGGCTCTGTCCTTGTACTACAAGGAAATGGTGCAGATGTGGTGAAGCACTGCATACCAGGAGTTCCCTATGAGCGGGTCGCCATCACTTTTAGAAGGATGGATGAAAGCAAGATTCCGGTCTACTTCCGACCAGATCCAGAATTAGAGAATTTACAACCCTACGAGCTGTAAGCTACATAGTAGTAGCACACTTCTAAAGCACACTTGCGTGGGATTCTCCTCTGGAAAGTGGCTTAGAAGGTGATGTTATTACCTATGCAGTTTACTTTTCAGATATGGGGGAATCAAACAGACATTTTTGTCAGATGACATGAAGATACCAATATAGTTTGTGTTCAGATATACATGGATTTTGTAAAAGTCTGTTTTTGGAAAGATGTCATCAGAAATGTTTTGATGGAATCACCTGATGTACTTTCGACATTTTTAATGGAAACGACTGTGTCGTGTTTTGCCTTTAGTTTTGTGCAACTGACTGCAAGCGCCACTAAATCTAAGTTTAAGTCAATTTAAAGAAAAGTTGAACGAAGAACTATTTGAATGAAATATAATAAAAAAATGGAATTCATCGAAATACGGTAAAATAATAACAACGAAATGAAAATTCAAATTCAAAATCCAAATAAAACACAAAACTGAAACTCAAAGTAAATTAACTCAAAATCTCAAGTTGCAAACAAAAGAAACGAATGAAAATCTAAATCAAAATGAAATTTAAATCAAAACAAAATTTAAATCAAAACAAAATCAAATCACTAAAAACAAAAACAATGAAAACGAAACTCCGAATCTGAAATCCCCAGCCTCCGGATGTACTTAAACCTTTTTGACCCTCCGTGATTTCTTCCCTCTTTTGAGAAGTCGACTGAGTCTACTGACACAGAGCCACGAGATTTTCGATTTGGTTCTGATGGCATGGATTCATATCCTTCATCAAACAATCAAACTTTGATCAACTCTCGTGGGATGTGAAGCACTCTCACATTCCTTCTCAACCTTCTACTACACTAAATTTTTCGCAGAATCTTCAAAATCAAATCAAACGTTAACTTTTGGGATTGGTACTTAAATTCCAGTCCCCTTTCCGAGGTCAGTACCTAGATTCTGACTCTCTCCTTTTGGGATCAGTACATAAATTCTGATTCTCATCTCTTTTGAGGATGGTACCCAAATTCCAGTCCTCATTCCGAGGTCAGTACCTAAATTCTGACTCTCTCCTTTTGGGATCAGTACCTAAATTTTGATTCACATCCCTTTCAAGACTGGTACCTAAATTCCAGTTCTCTTCTTCTGAGGTCAGTACCTAAATTCTGACTCTCATCTTTCTGAGATCGATACCTAAATTTTGATTCTCATTCCGAGGCTGGTACCTAAATTCCAGTTCTCTCCTTCTGAGGTCAGTACCTAAATTTTGACTCTCATCTTTCCGAGATCGATACCTAAATTTCGATTCTCATTCCGAGGCTGGTACCTAAATTCCAGTTATCTCCTTCTGAAGTCAGTATCTAAATTCTGACTCTCATCTTTCCGAGATCGATACCTAAATTTTGATTATCATTTCGAAGCTGGTACGTAAATTCTAGTTCTCTCCTTCTGAGGTCAGTACATAAATTCTGACTCTCATCTTTCTGAGATCGAAACCTAAATTTTGATTCTCATTCTGAGGCTGGTACCTAAATTCAAGTTATCTCCTTTCTGAGATCAGTACCTAAATTTTGATTCTCATCCTTTTCAAATGGTACCTAAATTCTGATCCTTACCTCGAGGCTGGTATTCAAATTTCAGTCCTCACCCCTTTCCAGTTTGGACTCTGCTTTTGTCATTTCCATGTTCTCTTTCACTTCTAATCTCAAACCAATTTCAAACCCAAATTTAATAAAAAAAAATTCAAAACTCTGAAATCAAATTTCAATCAACTTCAAAATTAATCATAAACCAAACAATCAAACTTATATCAATCAAAATTAAAATTTGAAACCTCAATCTAAATCAAGCTTGAATTCGATCAATTGAAGCTTACCACTTCCTCCCCAATGAGAGTTCCTGAATCTTCAGTTTCGTAGATTTACCTGATACTCCCCAGCGGGAACCTTATCTTTCTCTGCTCTGTTCCAAGTTTGTGGACTTGGACTGTCTGTGTTGGTCCGTTGAACTCTTCAGTCAACGCCAATATGTACGGTGTGCTTGGTTAGCACACTACACCTATTGGGGGTCCATTTATTGACCTCATTTTTGGTGAAGTCTTTTCTTTTTTCTTAGTACTTAGGATCTAGCCATAGGACTTCTCCTTGACTATCCTAGAGGACTAGAATTGGGACCCATCCTTTTAGCAATTCGAGCCTACTTCGACTCCTCTCGGGTCCTCACTTGGATGGTCGCAAACCTTTAAATCACCTTGGAAGGTTGAAACCACCATATGGGCAACCAATAGTGAGTTCATATAGGATTGTTTGGACTTAGGGTGACTTTGGGTGACTTGAGCTTCTCTTACACACACACATAACCCTAAGCCACTTAACCTAAACCTTGAACCCTTGTCTTCTACCCTTTATGAAACTCACATGGTTGAACCCAAGCCACTAGTCTTTGATTAAGATGGCTAGGGTCAATATGTGAATGATCATAAAGTGGTTAACATTTAGCTAGACTTGGTCCCAAAGTGGTTGGACTAGGCTAAGTCCGTGGCTCATGCTTATAAACCCTAATTCCATCCTGTTGACCTCATTTTTGATGAGGTCTTCTCATCTTTTTTTTTAGTACTTAGGATCTAGCCTTAGGCTTTTCCTTTGACTATCTTAGAGAATTAGAATTGAGACCCACCACCTAGAAATTCAAACCACTTCTTAACTCCCTGCAAAATCCACAAACTTGACTATAGATCCCTAATCACCTAGAGGATTAAAATCAAATGTGGAAGTCTAAAGGATGGGTTCCTATAGGACTCTTTGGCCTTAGGACTGCTCTGGGTGGCCTGGTCTGGTGAAGGGCTGACTTACACACACACTACACTCATACATTACACTTGCACACACCTCCTAAAACCACACCTATACCCAACTTGACCTCCTGACTCATGTAGGTGATTCACATGGATGGTCCTTAACCCCTAAGCCCTTGGCTAAGAGGGTTGGGAACAACATAGATGAATGCCTCAAACGAGTCCCTTCATGGCTCATGTGGGCTCGATATGGCTTCATAGCTCAACCAAAATGATTTCATTCCACTTACATTTACCTAATCTTCAATTTTCCAAATTTTCAATTTTCCAAATTTTCAATTTTTGACCCCCGGGACCCTACACCCGCCTAGCCTACCCAAAACCCTTGAAACTGCCCAAAATTTGCAAAATCACCTAAATTACCCAAAATTCCTCAAAATTATTCCCAAAAATTTCCACATCACTCAAATTGATCATTCATAGCCAAAAATACCAAAAATTCCAAAAATACCTCCCAATACCCTCCAAATACCCAAAATACCCCTCTTGACCCAAAAATCCAAAAATTCAGAAAATTCCCAGAAAATTCCAGAAAATCCCAAATATTCTCAATTTCATTTTATTCAACTACACAACCCTCAGATTGAAGCCACACTTCTCTGAGCAAAGGTATGAGCTAATTCTTCATCCCGAGCTTCTGGAGATTCTCCATTTCAAATGCTTTAATTTCAATGCATAATCACCGTATAGATGTGTTCGTCTCTTCAAGACGAATCCATGGAGCACAAGAACACGAAAATCCGTTAAGTATCGAGTGAGTTCTTAGTGGTTTTAGTGTGGACGGCTATCGGCGAGGATGCTTCGGGGACGATGAACGGATGCCGTCCATTTAATACACGCGCGGACGGACGGCTCGCATTAGGTCGGATCAACGGATGATACGCCGAAGGCGGGACCCGGCCGCCGACTCGAGTGGCGGCGTCGAATGGGAGCGCGCCACGCGGCACTTCGAAGATGTTAAGGTCGACGCGGCGCCGACTCTGATAAATAGAAAATTAGGATTTTCTCGATTTATTTAATTCCCTAAACTTCAAAAATGCATAACTTTGTGTAGAAAAATCGTAAAAATAAAATAAAAATACCCTCGCTCAGTTGAACGTAGGAGAATAATGTGGAAAAGAAATCATTTAATTTCATCAAGTATTTTATTTTTAATGATTTATTTCCCTTCGCATTGTTTTAATTCTCCATGCATATAGGAAATTCACCATGGCATGAGACCATAAGGCTTTTGAAGCCTCTGAATTTGGGAACATTCCCCGAATTTTCCAAAGTCGTAGGCCATCTCTATGAGAAGTTATTGATTTTTCAAATTCATGTTACCGTTTTGAGTATTTTAATTCCAATAATTAGCATGTTGTGAAATAAATTCTAGGAAAATTTGGTGATGTCTCTTACGACCAGTAGGACCCTAGGAAAAATAGGTTTTGAGTTAACTCATTTAAAATAACCCTAATTGGCTTAAACACCCAAAATAGATCCCTAATTAATTAGAGCTAACCATACATCAAATTGACTTGAAATCAATTCTCCACTGACCTTTAGGATCAGAGGAACCCACCATAAAAATTTGAAGTCAATTGACTCGGTTAGCCCTACTAAATGGGTTGATTAAGCCATTTAACCATTTTAAACTTCAAAAATTCATAACTTTCAAAATACCTTTCAAAAATTCACCAAATTGGTTTTAGAGACTCTCTGATATTAGGGGAATTTATGAAAATTAAAATTTCAATTTTCTAAAAAAGTTGATTTTTTGTATTATTTTAATATTTTAATGATTAAAAAATAATAAAAATCATAAAAATAATAAAAATCACCAAAATGTCACATTTTGAATTTTAATCACTTAGGAACAAACCCCATATTTTTCTTAGGTCTATTTAATGAGATATTAAATTTTAAAGCCCTAAGGTAATTTAAAAATTAAAAAATACATTTTTTTGGCATTTCCACTAAAATAATTATAATAAATCAAAGAAAAAATCAGAAAATTGCAAAAATTGATTCTCTGATTTCCTTGATATCAGAGAGATTTTTGAAAAATATAAATTTCATTTTTCAACCTTTATTTTATTTTTAAATTAATTAATATCCAAAACTTAACATAATTATAATAAAAATAATATAATTCAAAAAATCACCAAAATTGGTCCAAGTGGTCCTCTGGTCATTAGGAATGTCCCATAATTTTCTTAAGGACAGAAACTTTCCCTTGGTCATATTATTAAATCTTCCTTGGAAATTCCTATTTTCCACTAAAAATAATTATATAAATAAATAAAATACAGAAAAATCACATTTTCTCCTCTCATGTCTTTATTGACATATGAGTGAAGTCACATAAAAATGTAAAATTCATTTGAGCTCAATTTAGTGAGTTATGAAATTATTAAGCTCAAGGGCAAAATGGTAATTAAAATTTTAACCCTTAATTAAAACTTTAGGTTTAATAAAATTAACAAGTAAAATATTTGATCTTAATCTGATTTGGATGATTGAAATTCAAATAATTAAAGGGTAGAAACCTACAAAACAATTTAAAATAATTGAAATAAACCTTAATTAAATAATCGATTAAATTTCGAAGAATAATAAAATCGGAATTATTAAAATAGGGATATTATTAGGAAGAGATTTATTCTTTAATTTAAAAATCCCTAAATTAATCATCTCAATAATATTTAATTCTTAATTAAAATGATAATTCAAATTTAAGTTTTAAAATGTTAAAGGACTTAATCATTAAAATTAAATTAAAAAAGTTAAATTATTTAACTCTTTTTAAATTCTCAATTAAATTAAAATTAAAAAATAAAATTAAATTAAAAAATTAAATTAAATTAAATCAAACAAATAAATTAAATTAAATTAAATTAAATAAATAAAATTAAATTAAATTAAATTAAATAAATAAATTAAATTAAATTAAATTAAATTAATTAATTAAGTTAAATTAAATTAAACTAAATTAAATTAAAAAATGTTAAATTAAATTAAATTAAATTAAATTAAAACAAATTAAATTAAATTAAATTAAATTAAATTAAATTAAATTAAAACTAAATCAAATTAAATTAAATTAAAAGAAATTAAATCAAATTAAACTAAATTAATTTAACATCAAATCAAACTAAATTGAATTAAATTAAATTAAATTAAAATTAAAATTAAATTAAATTAAATTAAAGTTAAATTAAATTAAAAATAACATCACCTAAGACATGAAAGAAATTAAATATAAAGCAACTCGAACACTATTCCAAATTTAAACCCTTTAACTCGAAGTTAAACTAAATCACAAATCATTCAACACCAATTCGCCCTCGAGAACTTTTATTATCATAACTCCTAAATAGAACATTAAATGAAATGTTACTTCACTTATAGGATATTCAAATGTCCTAGTTCACCGAGCAAGATAACAAAGAAAATTGAATTCCTTGACGATTAATTCATTTATATAATTAAATTCATTCTGACTTAAAACAATCCTGAAATATTGAAAAGATGTTTAAGATTTGTCTTAAGCACTTCCTCGATATGATAGGATGTTCATAAGAACAATTGAACTTAATTATTCTTTCGATGAAGAAAATCGTCCTCAAACCAAAACACAAGAACCTAGACGTCATAAGAAATGACTAGCTATAGGATTAGGAACTTAGTAGAAAACCATAACCCTTCCCTTAGCTTTACCTAGGAACTCGCTTAAATATTCTAATTGTGTTTTAAGTGCAGCTTGGGATGACGGGAAGACCCTCCAGGTACGCTTTTATTTTATTACAATTTACCTTATCAGCAATTTATTTAATCGCATCGCACTTACTTTTATTGCATGATAAACAACCGTTGCATGAAAACCCACACCTTTAGGATAGTCCCTAAAACTCGAAACCAAAACTAAATTAAAATTCATTGCAAGATAAAATTCACCGCCACAACATTTCAAAATATAAAACAACTCAAAATTTAATCACAAACGTAACACAAAACTACAATTACAACTAAATTAAAACGTCCTCGTTGGATGATCGGAATACCTCTGATGATGTAACCTACGTGTTGCTAACGGGATTTCCCACGGTCTAAATGAAAGTGTGGAACTCATTCGAGTCGAGTTTAGCAAATTCATCCGGACTAAGTGAATCCTATAAAAATAACGATGCCGGAAGGATGGAACCGTGGGATCTTAACCGGTGTCGTTATAATCAACTTTAAGATTTATTTTTAATTTAAACCCAAAAACACTTGGAAATTAAGACTTCTCTAAACCAAAACACTTTTCTCATCTCCTGATTTATGATTTCTAAAACTAAACCTCTGCAACAACAAGGAGCTTGGAGCATGGTGGGCAAGACGCGCCATCGTCATCAGCAAAACTTGAATCTACATCAGCAAAACTTTCCTAGAATTAAACAACAAAGCCATAGGATTTCGAGGTAGTTTGCCTAGTGCAACATAAATCCTCAACCTCTTCGTTAGGCATTTGCATTGCAAATTAAGCCCTAACCGGTCTTAGGATTCCGAGGTAGTCATCCGATATGACATAAACCCTCATTCTTCGAGGCTATTTGTGTGATCATGTCATACGAACATAAGTCCTAATTAATTAAAATTGGAAAGATCAAAACATTAAATAAATATTAGGACTTTCCTAAATTCAAGCCAAACAATAGGATAGTCGGGAAATTACCGAAGTTCGCTTCGAATCTGTGATTTATCCTACCTTTCTTCCTTTGAATTCCCAAAATAAAATCTTCCAAATTTGATCCATTCCCTATTGAAATTCCAAAATTCAATCCTCGAAAAGTTAAACTTCAAATTCTCGAGAGCAGAATTATCGATTATTATCGAGAGTTTTCTTAGGTGAATCCCGTCACCTAAGATGTAATTAACTATAGGAGCTCGCTCTTATAGGGAATTTTAAAGAACCCAAGTAATATAAACCCCGTTTAATGCTTTCATATTAAATGTGGGAACTTGTCGTGCTTATAAAATTGGTTCGTGCACCAAACGAGATGTCACAAATCTTCTAGTTTATTTAATCGAGCCCCATCGTCAAGCAAAGGTGCCTATTCTTCGGGATAGATACACGGCTTGTGGTATGGTGCTCGTTTATATAAACTATTCGGGATGCGAGATCGGTTTGATTTCATATCTTAAAAATCTTCAAATTTAAAAAATTATTTTTAAAATCAAATACTACTTTTCAAATTATTTATTTAAATTAAATTAAAAATTCGCCGACAATTTCTGTAGGCGACCCCTTTTCAAAATACAACACAACCCTAAAAATAAGCCGTACAACAGTTCGTCAGCAGCCTGTCAGGGATCGCCTTTGATTGGTATGCAGAATTACCGAATGGTTCAGTGAAGACGTTCTCAGAACTAGAAAACCTCTTCATCAAGTGATTCGTCGGAGCTCAGCACCACATCACTATAGTGATTTAGTAGTAGAGAAGCGTGAGTCGAACGAAACTTTGGTGGATTACATACTTCGATGGAGGAACTTAAGCATGAAGTGTGAACCACAACTACAAAAACAACATGTAATCGGCATCTTACTTAAAAGCATTCACGGCCCGATAAGCACTTCTCCTCAAAGGATTCACTATTAAGACTTTCGAGAAGTTGTTAAGCAAGGCCGGGAGCTTGCAAGAGGAGGCGAAGCAATTAAGTTTCGCCGACAAGACGTACAAGCAAAAGCCCGTAAAGACTTTTGAAAAGAAATCCGGATCGTTGCAAAGCAACTCGACAAAGGCAAGCAACCGATACAAATATCGTCCGAAAGGCCACGACAACCTCAACGGAATTATCAACAACCCCGACCTAGCTATCGATCATCTCCACGCGTATGAACAACCGCCTCGTCCGCAATGTACATTAAGGGAGCTTTTGACAGGTGGAATATCCATTCAAGAATGAGGCAAGACTAAAATGTTCCGTAGTCCGATGAAGACTCCAGATTTCCACTGCCGTAGCCTAAGAGACCGTAAGAAGTTAACAAGAAAGGAGATCCCAACTTTTGCCCTTACCACCGGATGCTTGGGCACAAGATAGTAAGATTGCATTACCTTCAAAAGTCTGGCTCAACGACAACCTTCTGGAAAGGGAATATAACAATCCCGAAGGAGTACATGAAGGAACCCCAGAAAGGAGGTTTCGTCAATGTTGTCTCAACTGATCTCATTGTTTCGATAGATCCTTATGCAACTGACGATGGATGGACTACCGCTTGGACGAGGTCTTCAAAAAAGATTTTAGACAGCATCTAAACCGCCTCGGTACGAGCTTCAATTCAAAGTTCGAAACCTGTCAATTCGGCACTATCACTTGCGATAGAAGAACCACCTCAACAGGAGACGATTGAAGAGAAGAAGAAAATCGACGAAGAAGAGAGGATCGAGGCTCCTAAGGCTAGACTAGGGGCTGCTTATCCTAGGATAGTTGTTTCGGATTCGGGGGAGAAATCCCTCGAACCTCTGACTCTGTATGATTATTTGCTCACTCCGGTGGGATCTTATAATGATAAGGGTGATAGCGTTGGCTACGTTTTGACTGTTTCTAACGATTACGTAACTGGCGACAATCCGGACATCGATTTCGATACCAATGACAATTCTCAAATCATACACAATCTCGACGATCACGATGACGAAGAAGACATATATCAAGGAGGCTACGAGAGTTCAACAAGCAACGAATCTATTTGCGAGTTTCGAGGAGCTCCAGTCACAATAGAATTAGAGCCTTCGTACTCGAAGCTAATTCGGAGGAACTCCGTTATTCCGATTCAGGAAGAAACACCAAAGAAACTCAATACTAGATTCGAAGAAATTACGAAGTCAACTTAAGAAGTGGAAGAGTTTTACCTCCGAGAATGGGTCCAAAGGACAAAGGAAAGCGTGTGGTTGTTCGAGAAGAACCAACCCCTAGCAGAAGAAATACTCATTCAAGAAGAAGCCGAGACACATGAAAACAAAGTAGACTACAACGTGCTAGCCCATCTTAGGAAACTACCGACCAAACCGAGCATCTACGACGCTCTCATCTTATCAAAGGAGATGAGAGAAGCTCGATCAAGGCCTTACTTGATCCGTAAATTCGCTTAGCTCAAATGGCCGGAGATTCCTTAGATGAGGTTTGTTCGTTAAAGGAACAGACGAGGTGTTACCTTCACGGACAACGACCCATCGCTTGGATCCGCACCACAACCGACCGTTGTATATTTCAGCTTACAATCGGGAAGTTTACGCTCTCCGCAGTATTGGTGGATCCAGGAGTGTCAATTAATATAATGAGTCTTCGAACACTAAGCATACTTGGAAATTGATGCTCGCGAGCTCGAAGCCGACAAAATGTTATTAAGAGGATTCAACCGTAAAGGAGAAAGAGCTCTCGATCAATAACACTACCGATGAAGACCGGTGACTTAGCAAAGACAACTCGCAAAATTTCACATAATCGATTCGAAACGTCGTTCAACGCTCTATCGGGCCGACCATTGATACATGAAAACAGGATGGTACCATCATCCCTACACCAGTGCATCAAATACTACGATGGAGGGGAACAGTGCATCAAAAGTGACTTACAACCATTCTCCGTACATGTAATTGGAATCCATGAAGATGCAGCTTATTATGCACCTCCGAAGAAAACAATCTTCTCCAGAGATACCATAACAAATGAAGCAAAGAAAGTTCGGGACAACGAAGAACCCGAAGTTCTAGTCCAACAGCTCACTCACCACTCCCTTACGGCGAGATGGTGAAGGTTTCTCCACAACTCGCATCCGAGGTCGAGGCCGGGACGAGGTCGTGGTAGAGACGTTAGGACGAGCTGGACGGAGAAAACCAGCCCTCAATGTCGATTGGGAAGATAATTCTGAAGAAGAAAAAGAAATCAAACAAGAAGCAGAGACAATAAGTCGGAAGAAGCCGCAATTCAAGATCTCTCTCGAAGATGAGAAGAACGAAGAATACAAATCGATGTACGAGAAGATTAACCACTATGTACATACTATGACCCTGACCCCGATCCATTCTAATAATATCGAGGGTATGGTGGTCAAAGAGGTACGTAGCGGCGGTGCAAAGCCAATCAAATTCTACCGTGGTGCTACTTCCTCCAAAACCGAGAATAATGTACAACTTAAGATGTCACTTCATCGAATTAATGGAATTACCTTTCGAGTGGTACTCTCCTTGTGTTTAAAATTTAATTCAACGTGGTTTCTTACCTCGACAATGGACAAAAGGTCAATCACAACATTTTGAAAAATTATGGAATAACTCCGGTCGTCCACCCAATTCAAAGCATGGTCTCGGATTCAAGACACAGTAGGATCAGCTGACGATACCGAATTTTGCTTGGTTGTCACTTGCGAGTCTAATGAAAACTCGCATGGAAACTACGAAGAATTCGAAGATTTACAAATTGGAGACGCTCCACCAGAATTCGAAGAAGAAATTAAATCTACAATAGATGAGTTAACGGAAGTTAACTTAGGTACTAGCGAAGAGCCTAGACCTACCCTTGTTAGCTCCTTACTCAATAAAGAAGACTCCGAAGGAATAATCAAGTTATTAATGGAGTTTAAAGACTGTTTTGCTTGGAGCTACGATGAGATGTCAGGTTTAGCTCCAGAGGTCGCGGTCCATAAGCTAGGAGTGGATCCTACTTCGTCCCGCCGGACAAGGTCCCGTGAAGAATGCGTCTAGAAATCGAACAACAAGTCATAGCTGAAGTTAAAAAGCTAATAGACGCTAAATTTGTCCGTGAAGAACAATACCCAACTTGGTTAGCCAATGTGGTACCAGTCAAGAAGAAGAATGGTCAGATCAGAATTTGTGTGGACTTCAGAGATTTAAACAAGGCATGTCCAAAGGATGAATTCCCTCTACCGATCCAAAAACTAATGATCGACATTGCTTCGACACATGAGATATTTTCATTCATGGATGGATCTTCAGGATACAACCAGATAAAAATGGCTCCAGAAGATGAAAAGCTTACAGCATTCAGAACGCCGATCGGAGTATATTGCTACACAGAGTGATGCCATTCGGACCGAAGAACGCAGGAGCAACATACCGTAGAGCGATGACAAAAATTTTTGATGATCTCATCCACAATCAAGTCGAATGCTACGTGGACGATGTGGTCATCAAAAGCAAAGTAAAGGACAACCACTTGTATGATTTGAGAATTGTTTTCGAACGATTAAGACAATTTAACCTTAAGATGAATCCCTTAAAATGCGCCTTCGGCGTCACCTCCGGAAATTCTTAGGATTCGTTGTCCGACATCGTGGAATTGAAATCGACCCGGAAAAGATTAAAGCTATCTTAGAAATGCCGCCTCACAAAACCTTAAAACAACTACGATCTTTTCAAGGGAAGTTGGCATATCTTCGACGCTTTATCTCAAACTTGTCAGGTAGGTGTCAGCCTTTCTCGGCACTAGTTAAAAAGGACGCCAAATTTATTTGGGAAGAGAAATGCCGAAGGCCTTCAAGGACATTAAACAATATTTAATGACACCTCCCGCCTTAGCAGCCCTGGGCTCAGTGTAGACCGTCGATACTTTATACAAGCGGCTTTAGACGACTCTCTCGGAGCCTCGTTAGCCTGGTGTCAATGATGAGGGTAAAGAAAATGCTCTTTACTATTTAAGCCGTCATTTACTTCTGACGGAAATAAGGTATCCCGCAATAGAAAAGCATTGTTTGGCCCTGATCTTCGCCGCTCAAAAGCTCAGCCACTACATGCTTTCTCATAAGGTCAACTTGATCTCGAAATTTAATCCATTGCAATACTTGATGACTCGTCCAACACTTTCCGGCAGACTTGCCAGATGGTCAATGATATTATTGCAATTCGATATAACTTTCGTGCCTCTTCGTGCCGTAAAGGGACAAGTCTTAGCGGACTTCCTCGCAGCACACCCTTTGCCTGCAGAATCTCCTCTCAATGACGATTTGCCAGATGAACAAATAATGAGCCTAGAAGACCCTGATGATCGACGTTGGGAATTATATTTCGACGGAGCATCTTCAGCACACAAAGACGAAGAATCGCAAGTGATAGTGCCCGGTAAGGCAGGGATCGGGTTAATTTTTATAACACCGGAGCGGGGGATGTTAAGATACTCCTACCACTCGACGTAACCGTGTACAAACAACGGCGGAATACGAAGCCCTCATAACAGATCGGAATTAGTCGTTCAAATGGGGATACCGTGACATCAACATCTACGGGGATTCGCAGTTAATCATTCAACGGATCGCCGGACAAGACAGAATTTTTAAACCAAGACTCGAGCAATACTTCCAAGTATGCCATACAATTGTTGGAACAAATTCCAAATGTGACAATCTACAAAATTCCTGTAAAAGAAAATGCCTTAACAGATGCGTTAGCTCGCCTAGCAAAAGAATTTGCCCGTTTGCAAGATGAGTCGATAGAAGTGTCGGCTCACTGGACGTCGAGTCCTATCACAGACTCGACATAGACACAATACACAAATCAGAAAAGAAGAAAAATCAGCTGCAACAGATGACGTAAAACACGATAAGATCGGTGACAAACCATTAATAGACTACCTACAAACAGGAAAACTACCAGACAATAGGTCGCTAGCCTCATCGGATCAAGAAAAGAACTCCGTCCTACGCATTAATAAACAACACGTTATACGAAGGTCATTCGATCAAATGTGGCTAAGGTGCCTAAGCGGGTCCGAGGCCCGTGAAATTGTTAAAGAGGTGCGATCGGACTCCGTGGCGCTCACCGCCGGGTCCGAAGATGAAAATGAAAATTAAAAGATCGGGAGTACTACCGGCCCTCGATGATGACCGACCGCATGAAAATCGCCAAGAGCCGTCACCAATGCCAAGTGCACGGAGTGGTTCTACACCAACTTCCAAATGTGCTACATCCGACAATTGCGTCGTGGCCATTCGAATGTTGGGGCACGTATATAGTGGGTCCAATAGAACCACCATCTTCAAAAGGACATCGCTTCATTCTTGCGGCTACGATTACTTTTCCAAGTGGCAGAGGCGGCTCCACTTAGAGAAGTGAAAGCACACCACGTGCTACAGTTTTTCAAGAACCAAGTTGTCTACCTTTTCGGAGTGCCACGCAGGATTATCTCAGATAATGGGTCAGCATTTAGAAGCACACAAATCAACAATTTTGTCAGGAGACACGGAATCGACTGGCGGTATTCAACAATTTACTATCCAAGAGAAAACGGCCTCGCTGAGGCTTTTAATAAAACTCTCGTTCAAATCTTAAAGAAAACCTTGGACGATAATAATAGAAATTGGCATGAGAAGTTATTAGAAGCCGTATGGGCCTACCAGACAACCTTCAGAACTCCTACTCAAGCTACACCTTACGCTCTGGTGTATGGGTCCGAGGCAGTGTTACCTTTAGATGTTCAGCTTCCTTCACTCAGAATTGCAGTCACAAATAAGATCACGACAGAAGAGAATGTCAAATTATGACTAGAGGAATTAGAAAGCCTGGAAGGGAAAAGACTTGCAGCGCAGCAGAATTTAGAACTGTACCAAGCCAAGATGGTTCAAGCCCATGACAAACTGGTCCGCCCAAGAACCTTCAAAGTTGGTGACTTAGTTCTCGTTCTCAAGAGACCTATTCTTGCACACCGCAAGATAGGAGGAAAATTTGAATCCACTTGGGAAGGGCCGTTTGTGGTTGAGGCAGTCTACTCAGGAGGCTCCTACCAGCTAGTGAATTTCCAGGGAGAACAACATATGCTTTCGATCAATGGACGGTACTTGAAAAAGTATTACGCTACCTGATGTTTCGAAGGAATGAATTCTTCATCCCTAGAAGCACGGGCGAAGTAATTACTTATGACTGGGTCCGAACCCAAAAATAATAATAATATGTGCTAAAATGATAAAATCATAATAATAAAGTTTTCCTTGTTTTCTCTTCCAAATCAAAATCTCTTTCCCCGATCTTATCCCACTTCATTCCCGTTAAATTTAAAAATATAAAAAAAGTATAATAAAAAAATGCCTTTAATAAACATTTTCTTAATGTTCTTGTTCTTAGAATGCACCCTCGATCCTTTTCCTTGTCTTTTCGCAGGGAAATGTCGAACGGGCGGTTGGGTCCTAAACTTTAGAAATGGCGTAAGCCATGCACTCGACGAAAAGAGGGTGAAAGATGGAGCGATAATCGAGATTGACTAGGACTTCACACCAGCAGGCCTACTGTACAAGGAAAGTGACTGGGTCCCAGTTGACCGAGAGGAACTGCCCGGGCAGACAGTGATGAAAGTGGGTGGCCCAAGCCACCAATCCAAAGAAGAAGAAAAGAAAGGCAAACACCGAAGAAGATAAGAAAATGAAGTCCGTAGTCGCATACAGCAGAGGGCAAGCTTGTCGCCGCCGCGCCCACGAGATTCAGGAAGTTCGTAGAGCTACTCTTACAGCAACGCAACGAAGAAATAAGAATCGCCGTATCCTTAAGATGTTAACCAAACTAGCAGCGGACCAGCGCGACAAGGCAGTTGCTACTGCCAGCACATACACTTCAAGGACACCGGTTCACCAGGAACCCGAAGAAAGGAGGCCAGCTCCTAGGATAACAGAAAGGACCAAGGAAATCTCACGAAGATCAGAAGAAAGAAGACTACCACGCTACTAGATAGAACCACCAGTAATGCATGACCTTGTTGCAAAAGCAACCCCGGAGGATGTCCCGACGGACATCATCCCCGAGGAGCCGAGGTATGCAGGAGAACATGAAGGGATTGAGCCGTATATCCCACAATACGTCACCGTGCCTCGCCATTTGCAGATTATTCCATAATACGAGCCGGAAAGAATGCGTAATGTCGAAAAGAAAACTTTTGAATACTTCGAGAGAATCGGAGGCCGAAGGATCAATATACTGAAGGCCTCGAGCTACATACCGACGTATTCTCGAATATGAACAACAACAAATCGTGGATTGCATCCCGGATTTGAAAAGAATGGGCCGAGCGGGCCGCCTAAGGGAAAACACCTATTCGTATCCCCGGAGATGGATGCCGTGGAAAGGAAGAATTACAATACAATGTGGATGTTGTTACAACATCGCGGAAGACAGGAAGGGAAACCCACCAGGGATACTCCGTCATGGCCAAGTGGATCCAATGCCATTAGTCATCAAGAGAATGGTAAAGAGGTTGATAACATGGAGGGTACTGCCAGCAGATTGCATACCCAATAGCTGCATTATTAACATCTACAAGCAGGGTGACTGCATACCCCCGCACATAGATCACCACGACTTTGTCGACCTTTCGCACAGTCTCTTTCCCGAACGAGTGTAACATCATGTTCGGATCCGACCTCCGGATAGCAGGCCCAGTGTGAGTTCCGAGGGCCGGTGAAGATACCATTACCGGTAGGTTCCGTCATGATACCGAAGGGCAACGAAGCGGATATCGCTAAGCATTGCATACCGAGAGTACCAAGTGAAGCGGATCTCGGCTACTTTCGGAAGGATGGACGACGGAAGACACCTTACCACTTCCAGCCAGACCCGGAGCTAGAGAGCCTCCGGCCTTACGAGTTGTGAGCTACATGGAAAATATCACACCTCCAATGTACATTCATACGGCACCCTTGCCAACGATGGCTTGGAAGGTGATGTTATTGACCATGTACCCCACTATTCAGACATGGATTTTTGACAGATGCTTCTTTAGATAGATCAATAAAGATCATACATAGTCCGTTTTGAGTCTACATGGATTGTATGAGATGTATTCCAGATCGAATTGTATGATGTATCTTCGACATGATTGGAATGAAAGTGACCATGTCACATTTTTTTGGCCTTCACCTCTTTTGTGCAAATCGATCGGGAAACGCCATTATAGTTAAATAAACTTCGAACAAAGAACAGAAAAGAAATAAAAAAAGAGAATAAAAGAAAACTTTCCTTAAAAATTTAAAAATGACGAACACCAAATTCACATGGACATTAAATAAATAAAATAAATTTGAATCATTAAAAGACAAACAAAATGAACATAAATTTCAAATCAAATCTAAATCAAATTCAAATTCAATCTTTCCAGATCCCAAATCTCAAATCAAATCTCAATCGAGTTCAAACTCAACCTTCCAAATCTGAAATCCAATCCGTTCTATCCTCTCCCTTGTCTAGGATGGGAGCGGTTGATTCCATTGATGCGGATCGAATCTGATGGCGAGGAATTATATCCAATCCAAACCAGCAACTTTCGATTAACTCTTTTGAACGGGGTATGTAACATCTACATATTCCCTCCTAATCTATTTCCTTCCATGAAAGTCTTTTACAACTTTCATGAAATTCTCGAAACACCAAAATTCCACACTTTTCAAATCAACACTACAAACCTTTGCAAAGTCAATGACTATTCAAATTCAAATTCTTGGGTTGAGGATTTTACATCCGAGACTGCATTGCTTCAGGAGCCTTTCCCTATCGCAATGAAATACATCAAATTCAAACTTTTGGAGTTGAGGATTTTACATCCGAAACTGCATTGCTTCAGGATTCTTTCCCTATTGCAATGAAATACATCAACATCAAATTCAAACTTTTGGGTCGAGGATTTTACATCCGAGACCGTATCGCTTTAGGATCCTTTCCCTATCGCAATGAAATACATAAAATTCAAACTTTTGGGTCGAGGATTTTACATCCGAGACTGCATTGCTCTAGGATCCTTTCCCTATTGCAATGAAATACATCAAATTCAAACTTTTGGGTCGAGGATTTTACATCCGAGACTGCATTGCTTTAGGATCATTTCCCTATCGCAATGAAATACATCAAAATCAAACTTTTGGAGTTGAGGATTTTACATCCAATACCGCATTGCTTTAAGTTTTCTCCCTATTGCAATGAAATACATCAAAAAATCAAACTTTTGGAGTTGAGGATTTTACATCCGAAACTGCATTGCTTTAGGATTCTTTCCCTATTGCAATGAAATACATCAAAAATCAAACTTTTGGAGTTGAGGATTTTACATCCGAGACTGCATTGCTTTAGGATCATTTCCCTATCGCAATGAAATACATCAAATTCAAAATTCCTGGGGTTGAGGATTTTACATCCGAGACTACATTGCTTTAGGATTCTTTCCCTATTGCAATGAAATACAACAAAATCAAACTCTTGAGGTTAAGGATTTTACATCTGATACCGCATTGCTTTAGGTTCTCTCCCTATTGCAATGAAATACATCAAAATCAAACTCTTGAGGTTAAGGATTTTACATCCAATACCGCATTGCTCTGAGATCTCTCCTCATTGTAATGATTTAATCCAATCAATTCAATTTTCTTTTGAAGTTGAAGATGTTACATCTAAAACCACAAAATTCCAATCCTCATTTCAAATCAAATCCCTTCAAATTAATCTTAACGAAACATCAATCTAAATTAAAACTCCAAACTAAAATCTAAGCTCACACATCAAAACTTAAACTGAAATAAAATAAAATCTAAATTGAAATTCCCCCAGGTCACGTGATTTGGTATTTACCTCCTTTTCCTTCCCCCAGCGAGAGTTCGAGAATCTCCAGCCTCGTAGATATACTTGATACTCCCCGACGGAAATTCTTCTACTTCGTCCTAAGTTTGTCACTTGACATCCGTGTTGGTTTTGTTGATCTCTTCCGTCAACGCTAATACGCGCGGTGTGCTTAGTTAGCTCACCACACCTATTGGGGGTCCATTTGTTGACCTCATTTTTGATGAGGTCTTCTCTTCTTCTTTTAGTACTTAGGATCTAGCCATGAGCTTTCATTTGACTATCTTAGAGGATTAGAATTGAGACCCACCACCTAGAAATTCAAACCACTTCTTACCTCCCTGCAAACTCCACAAACTTGACTATAGATCCCTAATCACCTAGAGGGTTGAAATCAAATGTGGAAGTTTAAAGGATGGGTTCCTATAGGACTCTTTGGCCTTGGGATCGCTTCCGGGTGGCCTGGTCTGGTGAAGGGCTGACTTACACACACACTACACTCATACACTACACTTGCACACACCTCCTAAAACCACAGCCATACCCAACTTGACCTCCTGACTCATGTAGGTGATTCACATGGATGGTCCTTAACCCCTAAGCCCTTGCTAAGAGGTCGGAACAACATAGTCGAATGCCTCAAATGAGTCCCTTCATGGCTCATGTGGGCTTGATATGGCTTCATAGCTCAACCAAAATGATTTCATTCCACTTACATTTACCCAATCTTCAATTTTCCAAATTTTCAATTTTTGACCCCCCGGACCCTACACCCGCCTAAACTCTACCCAAAACCCTTGAAACTGCCCAAAATTTGCAAAATCACCTAAATTACCCAAAATTCCTCAAAATTATTCCCAAACATTTCCACATCACTCAAATTGATCATTCATAGCCAAAATACCAAAAATTCCAAAAATACCTCCCAATACCCTCCAAATACCCAAAATACCCCTCTTGACCCAAAAATCCAAAAATTCAGAAAATTCCCAGAAAATTCCCGAAAATCCCAAATATTCCCAATTTCATTTTGTTCAACTACACCATGGGCCAATTTTGTCAATTTACCCTACTTTTGTCAAAATCCCCAATTTGACCCATTTTTAACCTAAAGTGAACCCAATGTCAAACCAAACCTACCCAATTGACCCAAATTCTGGTCCAATTCAATTCTAAACTTCAATTCAACATTCCCAACACCAATCTAGACCAAATACAAGTTCAATTTGATTGACATTTGAATCCAATTCCACTTTTGGCCTTAAAGCCCAATTTGGACCCATGACCCAAACCTAACCCAAAATCACCCAATTCAGCTCCAATTGACCCCAAATCTTTTCTAAACCTTCCTTAACATCCCTACAAACAAAAAAATAACATGATTTACCCAAAATTTAGACTCAAACCCCACTCAAATTCAACCCAAAACCAATAAGCCCAATTTTGACCTAAACCCAAACCTAACCCAAATGAGTCCAAACCCCAAAATCAAAGCCCAACCAAAGTCAAAACCTCTTTGAAACACTCCCATAAACATTTCCCAACATTAATTTTACATCAATTTCAACCATAGCCCAACATTGGCCCAAGTTAGCCCAATTCGACCTATATTGGCCCATTCACCAAAGGAGCCCAAATTCAACCCAATTCAAACCCAAATCACTCCCAATTTGCTCCAAGTCACTCATGACACATCTGTGAGCTAAACCCAACAATTATTTGGCCCAAGCCTTTACCAAAATTTCATCCCAAAATCCATTTTAAAATCCAAAAGCCCACTTGCCTAAACCATTCTAAAAGCTCATTTCCACCAAATACAAAAGCCCAAAATTGGCCCTAAAGCCCACATGGCAATTTCTTTTCATCATACCTCTAATTGATATCACCACTAAGTTTCAAAATCATCATCAAACCATTCCAAATCAAGTTTCATACAAATTCCCATCAAAATACCAAAATTTTCTTAAACCCTTTTTCATGAAATTGACCAAGCTTTTCCCCAAGCCAAAGACAAGCCATGCAAGCCATGGACAAGCCACATGAAGCCATGGAAGGTTTGACATGTGATCAAGCCATTAATGGCAAAAGGAGGAGCCTCTTTTAAGCCCCCTTAAAAAGGTTTTAACCCTTTTAATGCTTCACCTTAATCCATGATTAATCAAAATATTCATGGATGGTGACTTCTCCACCCTTTCCTAGCTGATCCATCTGATCCTCCCTCAGCCCAAATCAGCCATGGGGAGGTGAACCAAGCCTAAAAGGTGGGTTGACCCATTTGGACCCAAAATGAGCTCCTCCCTCATCCATTTCAATTCAACTCCTTTACACATGTCCATGGCCAATCGATCGCACTAAGCCCCACCCGACCTCCCCGACCTCGAGGGTGACCCGACCCCGGCCGGCCAGCCACTACGCCCGCCGGAAACCACTGTGCCGAGAGCTCACATGTGAGCCTAAACTTGGAATTCTCACCGCCGAGTCGCCCCATCCCCGCTGGCCATTGTAACCGTTCTTCTCTCGCCAAGAGCAGCTCGATCCCAAGCCCCGACTCTCCCCGGGAGGCCCTCCACCCTCTCATATTTAAACACCACCCCCTCTCGGCCATGAGAGGAGCCGAACCGTACCTTACCGAAACTCGCCAAAATTGCTCCGCATCACTCTCCATACTTAGAGCAGCTTGATCCCTCGTGCCAATTTGCCCTAATCCCCACCAACGAACCCAATTTCTCGCCCAAAATTCCACCCAAAACCAGGACACTTCTCCACAGTGGATCAATCCTCAAATTGATTGGTCCTACACCTTCACCAGACCAAGGGAAGGAGTCCACCAGCAAAAGCCCCCACTCCAGGCCACCCAGTCGCTCCAGCCTCCAAGCTTTGTGATCCGCTGTGGTCGAAATCATACCTAGGTGATTCACCAGACCGAGAGACTTCATCTGGAGCTTGCTGGGATCCAATCGAAGGTGACACAACCCTCAGATTGAAGCCACACTTCTCTGAACAAAGGTATGAGCTAATTCTTCATCCTGAGCTTCTAGAGATTCTCCATTTCAAATGCTTTAATTTCAATGCATGATCACCGTATAGATGTATTCGTCTCTTCAAGACGAATCCATGCAGTATAAGAACATGAAAATCCATTGAGTATTGAGTGAGATATTAGGGATTTAGTGTGGACGGCTCTCGGGTGAGGACGCTTGGGGACGATGAACGGATGCCGTCCATTTAATACACGCGCGGACGGACGGCCAGGATCGCGTCGGATCAGGAGAAGTTATTGATTTTTCAAATTCATGTTACTGTTTTGAGTATTTTAATTCCAATAATTAGCATGTTGTGAAATAAATTCTAGGAAAATTTGGTGATGTCTCTTATGACCAGAGGACCCTAGGAAAAATAGGTTTTGAGTTAACTCATTTAAAATAACCCTAATTGGCTTAAACACCCAAAATAGATCCCTAATTAATTAGAGCTAACCATACATCAAATTGACATGAAATCAATTCTGCACTAACCTTTAGGATCAGAGGAACCCACCATAAAAATTTGAAGTCAATTGGACTTGGTTAGTCCTACTAAATGGGTTGATTAAGCCATTTAGTCAATTTGAACTTTAAAAATTCATAACTTTCAAAATACTTTTTAAAAATTCACCAAATTGGTTTTGGAGCCTCTCTGATATCAGAAGAATTTTAGAAAATTAAAATTTCAATTTTCTAAAAAAGTTGATTTTTTGGAATTATCTTAATATTTTAATAATTAAAAAATAATAAAAATCATAAAAATAATAAAATTCACCAAAATGTCACATTTTGAATTTTAATCACTTAGGAATAAATCCTATATTTTTCTTAGGTCTATTTAATGAGATATTAAATTTTAAAGCCCTAGGGTAATTTTAAAATTAAAAAAAATGTATTTTCTAGCATTTTCACTAAAATAATTATAATAAATCAAAGAAAAATCAGAAAATTACAAAAATTGATTCTCTGATTTCCTTGATATCAGAGAGATTTTTGAAAAATATAAATTTCATTTTTCAACCTTTATTTTATTTTTAAATTAATTAATACTCCAAAATTTAAAATAATTATAATAAAAATAATATAATTCAAAAAATCACCAAAATTGGTCCAAGTGGTTCTCTGGTCATTAGGAATGTCCCATAATTTTCTTAAGGACAGAAACTTTCCCTTGGTCATATTATTAAATTTTCCTTGGAAATTTCTATTTTCCACCAAAAATAATTACATAAATAAATTAAATACAGAAAAATCACATTTTCTCCTCTCATGTCTTTATTGACATATGAGTGAAGTCACATAAAAATTTCAAGTTCATTTAAGCTCAATTTAGTGAGTTATGGAATTATTAAGCTTGATGGGCAAAATGGTAATTAAAAATTTTAACCCTTAATTAAAACTTTAGGTTTAATAAAATTAACAAGTAAAATATTTGATCTTAATCTTATTTGGATGATTGAAATTCAAATAATTAAAGGGTAGAAACCTACTAAACAATTTAAAATAATTGAAATAAACCTTAATTAAATAATTGATTAAATTTGGAAGAATAATAAAATTGGAATTATTAAAATAGGGATATTATTAGGAAGAGATTTATTCTTTAATTTAAAAATCCCTAAATTAATCATCTCATTAATATTTAATTCTTAATTAAAATGATAATTCAAATTTAAGTTTTAAAATGTTAAAGGACTTAATCATTAAATTAAATTAAAATTAAATTATTAAACTCTTTTTAAATTTTCAATTAAACTAAAATTAAAAATAAAATTAAATTAAAGATTAAATTAAATTAAATCAAATAAATTAAATAAATTAAATTAATTAAATTAAATTAAATTAAATTAAATTAAATTAAATTAAAAAAATAAATAATTAAATAATTAAATTAAATTAAATTAAATTAAAACATATTAAATTAAATCAAATTAAATTAAATTAAATTAAAGTAAATCATAATTAAATTAAATTAAATTAAATTAAATCAAATTAAAATTAAATCAAATTAAATTAAATTGAAGGAAATTAAATTAAATTAAATTAAATCAAGTTAAATTAAATTAAATTAATTAATATCAAATCAAACTAAATTGAATTAAATTAAATTAAATAATAAAATCAAGTTAAAATTAAAATCAAGTTAAATTGAATCAAAATTGAAACTAAACTAAATTAAATTAAATTAAAGTTAAATTAAATTGAATTAAATAACATCACCTAAGACATAAAGAAATTAAATATAAAGCAACTCGAACACTATTCCAAATTTAAACCCTTTAACTGAAGTTAAACTAAATCATTGGAACACCAATTTGCCCTCGAAAACTTTGGTCATCATAACTCCTAAATAGAACATTAAATGAAATGTTACTCCACTTATAGGATATTCAAATGTCCTAGTTCACTGAGTAAGATAACAACAAAACTTGAATTCCCGAATGATTAATTTATTTGTATAATTAAATTCATTTGGACTTAAACAATCCTATCAATATTGAAAAGATGTTTAAGGTTCTTCTTAAGCACTTCCTCAATATGATAGGATATTTACAAGAACAATTGAACTTAATTGTTCTTTGATGAAGAAAATTGTCCTCAAACCAAAACATAAGAACCTAGACGTCATAGGAAATGACTAGCTATAGGATTAGGAATTTGGTAGAAAATCATAACCCTTTCCTTAGCTTTACCTAGGAACTTGCTTAAATATTCTAAATTGTGTTTAAGTGCAGCTTGGGATGACGGGAAGACCCTCCAGGTACGCTTTTATTTTGTTGCAATTTACTTTATTGCAATTTACTTAATCGCATCGCACTTACTTTTCTTGCATGATAAACAACTGTTGCATGAAAACCCACTCCTTTAGGATAGTCCCTAAAACTGAAACCAGAACTAAGTTAAAAGTCATTGCAAGATAAAATTCACCGCCACAACATTTCAAAATATAAAACAACCTAAAATTTAATCACAAACAAAACACAAAACTACAATTACAACTAAATTAAAACGTCCTGTTGGATGATCGGGAATACCTCGGATGATGTAACCTACGTGTTGCTAACTGGATTTCCCACGGTCTAAATGAAAGTGTGGAACTCATTCAGTTGAGTTTAGCAAATTCATCTGGATTAAGTGAATCCGATAAAAATAACGATGCCGGAAGGATGGAACCGTGGGATCTTAACCAGTGTCGTTATAATCAACTTTAAGATTTGTTTTAATTAAAACACAAAAACACTTGGAAATTAAGATTTTCTCTAAACCAAAACACTTTTCTCATCTCCCGATTTATGACTTCTATAACTAAACCTCTGCAACAACAAGGAGCTTGGAGCATGGTGGGCGACACGGCCATCGTTGTCGACGAAAACTTGAATCTACATCGACTAAACATTCTTAGAATTAAATAACTAAGCCATAGGACTTCGAGGTAGTTTGCCTAGTGCAACCTAAATCCTCAACCTTTTGTTAGGCATTTGCATTGCAAATTAAGCCCTAACCGGTCTTAGGATTCCGAGGTAGTCGTCCGATACGACATAAACCCTCATATCTTCAAGGCTATTTGTGTGATTCTATCATATGAATATAAGTCCAAGTTAACTAAAATTGGCAAGATGAAAACATTAAATAAACATTAGGACTTTCCTAAATCCAAGCCAAACAATAGGATAGTCGGGAAATTACCGAAGTTCGCTTGGAATCCGTAATTTCTCCTACCTTTCTTCCTTTGAAATCCCAAAATAAAATCTTTCAAATTTGATCCATTCCCTATCGAAATTCCAAAATTTGATCCCTTGAAAACTTAAACTTTGAAATTCTTGAGAGTAGAATTACTGATTATTATCGAGAGTTTTCTTAGGTGATTCCCGTCACTTAAGATGTAATTAACTATAGGGGCTTGCCCTTATAGGAATTTTAAGAACCCGTGTAATATAAACCCCGTTTAATGCTTTCATATTAAGCAGGGGAATTTGTCGGCTTATAAAATTGGTTCGCAGACCAAACGGATGTCACAAATCTTCTAGTTTATTTAATCGAGCCCCATCACCAAACAAGTGTGTCTATTCTTCGAGATAGATACACAGTTTGTGATGCGGTGCTCGTTTATATAAACTATTCGGGATGTGAGATCAGTTTAATTTCATATCTTAAAATTTTCAAATTTTAAATTATTTTCAAAATCAAATACTACCTTTCAAATTATTTATTTAAATTAAATTAAAAGTCCGCCGACAATTTCTGTTAGACAACCTCCTTTTCAAAATAAAATACTTAACCTAAAAAAATAATGCCGACACATCCCAAATCAACTCTATTCAATTTTTACCCCACTAAAATGATCCCATTCCTCCCTATTTAAAGCCCCATTCATTTTGTCAAAATTTCTGGTTTTGACATTGGGTCCCCTAAACTTACCCAAAATTACCTAAATTGCCCCCACAACCACTAAATCATCCAAAAAATCCCAAAAAAATTACCCAAAATTCCTAAAATTCTTAAGAATCATTTTAAAATAATTCTCACCTTCTAAATCTACCAAAATACTCCAATACCCTCCAAAAACCCTAAATAACCCTTTTGGCCCAAAAATCCAAAAATTCCAAAAATTTCCAAAAAAATTTAGAAAACCCCAAATATTTCCAATTTCATTTTGTTAAACTACACCATAGGCCAGTTTTACCAATTTAACCCAATTTTATTAAAATCCCCAATTTGGCTTATTTTTAACCCAAATAGACCCAATGTCAAACCAAATCAATCCAATTGACCTCAATTTTGCCCAAATCCAATTCTAAACTGAAATTCATCATCCACAATACCAATTTAAACTAAATCCAATCCCAACTTGATTCACACTTGAATTCAATTTCAACTTGAAACCTAAAACCCTAATTTTGGCCTATGATCCAAACTTACCCCAAACCAACCCAATTCAACTCAATTTTCCCCAATTTCAATTCCAAAATCTTCCTAATACGTCCCTACACTAATCACAATATCAATTGGCCCTCAATTTAAACTCAACCCTACTCAAAATCCCTTTGAAATCAAAATCCCCAAATTTGCCGCAAAGTTGTCACCTACCCCTAATTCTCCAAATTGAATCCCCTAAACCCAAAATATCCACCCAATTTATATCATAAACCTTTCATAAAAATCATTTGAAATATTTTAAACCATCAATTGGCATTGAACCAAACTCTATCCAAACCTAAATCCAACCTAACCCATGGTGACCAAAATTAACCAAAACTCCAAAGTCCTCCAAATTGAAACTCCAAATGAACTCCAATCCACTTCATGTCTTCATGAAAAATCTTCCTTAAAATTTATTTACACAATGTTGATCAATCAATTTGATCCAATTCAAACCCAAACTTAAGTTAGCCCAACTCAAACCCAAGTAAACCCAATTGAACACATGAGCCAAATTAAACCTAAGCAATCAAAATTTGATCAAGCCAACCCTATGACAGCCAACCCTAGACCTCCTAGAGTGGGTTTGACCTGACCTAATCCATGCCCCATGAGCCATGGACCAATGGTCCACCACTTGGGACCATTGGGTTTAGCCATTTGCTAAAAGCCATGTCCCATCCTCTAACTCTCCTTAAGCAAGCTCCCTGCCCCAATTAATGCAACTGAGCCTCTCCTCCACTCCTCCTCAGCCTGCTCAGCCACCTGACCATCCTGGCCAGCCATCCCAGCCACCGGAACAGGCACGCCTGAGCGTCCCTTATCCTTGAAACCCAAAATTTAGGCTTGACAGTGGGAAATCCCCTCTCCAGCCACCTGGCCTGCTCAGCCCTCACCCTAAGCAGCCCAAGGCACTCATTGTCTGTCCCTGAGCTACCCTCTCCGGCCATGGCTATAAAATCCCCTCATTTTGGTCATGAAAGAGGTGCTGAATTTTTTCTCTCACAGAACTCCTCCTAGCCAAGAGAAGTTCATCCCCATTGTCCTCCTGCCTTGAATCCCCCTAGCTGAGCTCAATTTCTCAGTAAAAATTCAGGCCAGAAATAGGACATCCTCAGAACCTCCACTAAAATCAAATTAAACTCACCCACACCTTCCCAGCACAAAGAGAAGGAGTTCCCCAGTGAAAACCCCCTCACCAGGCCAGCCAACTGCTCCAAACGTGAAAACACCAAATCGGGTTTCAGCATTTTCATACCTAGGCATTTCACCAGCGCTTGAGGCTTCATCTGTAGGCTTCTTCAGCTCCAACAAAGGTGTCGAGCATCTCTGATTGAGGCCTCACCTCTCAGAGCAAAGGTATTGAACTTTCCTTCCTCCCGAACTTCCAGTGATTCTCCATTTTATTTGGCTTAATTTCAATACATGTTATCCATATTGATAGCTTCGTTTAGGCTAGACGAGCATGTAGAAACAAACTGCACTTGATTTGGTTGAGTATAGCTCAAGATTTTAAGGATTTAGGGTGGACAGCTCTCGCGTTGAACCAAACGGAGACGATGACCAGCCACCGTTGGATAGAGAGTGTATCGGATGGACGGCGGAAATCGAGCCGGACAAAACCATGGAACCAAAAGAGCGCGTTGACTCAGATGGCGGCTCCGAATGGGGGGACAACACGTGGAACTTCGGATCTGCCTATGTTGAGGTGGCGTCGCGTGGTTAAGTAGGAAATTAGGGTATTTTTTATTTATTTAAATACCAGAACCTTTAAAAATGCATATCTTTACAAAGAAAAATTCTAAAAATAAACTAAAAATACCCTCTTGCTCAGTGAACAGAGGAGATTAATGTGAAAAATAAATTAAGTTATTTTGTGAAGTATTTGATTTTTAATTAATTTAATACTGTTTTGAGTATTTTAATTCTCCACTCACACACACAATTCATCATGGCATGAGACCATAGGGCTTTTGTAGCTTCTGATCTTGGGGACATTCCTTGAATTTTCTAAGGCCAGAGGCTATCTCTGTGGCAAGTTATCTATTTTCCAAGTTTATATGACTGTTTTCGTAATTTAATTCCAATAATTAACATGTTGATTACTAAAATCTAAAAAAATTAGGGGAAGCATCTCTGGACTAGAAGACCCTAAGAAAATTGTAACTTGGCTTAACTCATTTAAATGAACCCTAATTTGGTCAAAACTCCAAAATTAAGATTAAATTAACTTGAAAAAATCACTCATTAAAATAACACAAAATAATTTCTCCTTTGATCTTTAGGGTCAGAAGAGTCTCACATAAAAATTTGAAATCAATTGAAAATGATTTAACTCACTAAATGGATTATTCAAATCACATGGCCACTTTTAAACTTTAAAAATTCATAAAACTCAAAATATATTTCAAAAATTCACCAAATTAGTTTTGAGACCTCTCTGGGATCAGAGAAGTCAGAGAAAATTAAAATTGTATTTTTTTCTAAAAATTTCATTTTTGACCTATTTTTAATATTTTGATAATTAAAATTTTTAAAAATCACAAAAATAATAAAATTTACAAAAATGTCATATTTGGTCTCCTAATCACTTAGGAACCAACAAAATATTTTTCCTAAGTCCTTAGGTAAAGATATTGAATTTTAAAAGCTTAATGCAATTTTTAATATTAAAAATGAATTTTTCAATCTTTCCCACTAAAATAATTCTAAAAATTCAAATAAAAATCAGAAAAATATTAAATTTATTTTTTTTGAATTCCTTGAGGTCAGAGAGATTTAAGAAAAATATAAAATTTAATTTTCAACTTTAATTATATTTCATAACTAATTAATACTCCACGACTTGAAATAATTATAATAAATAAAATAAAATTTAAAAAATTACCAAAATTGGTCCAAGTGGTCCTCTAGTCAGTAGAAAGATCTCATAATTTTCCTAAGGACAAAAAATTTACCTTGGTCATGTTGTTGAATTTTCATTGAAAACCCTTACTTTTCATTAAACTAATTATATAAATTAAATTAAAAGTAGAAAAAGCACATTTTCTCCTCTAATGTCTTAATTGACATGTGAGTGAAGTGACATAAAAATTTCAAATTAATTTGAACTCAATTTAGAGAGTTATGGAGTGAATATGCTTAAGAGGGCATAAAGGTAATTAAAGATTTTAACCCTAATTAATATTGTAGGCCTAATCAAGGGGAGGGATGAACATTTGATCCTAAATTTTCTCTTAGATGATTGAAACTTAGGGAGTTAAGAGGTAGTAACCCATTTAATCACCTACAACATAAAAAATGAAACTTTAATTAATTAAACCATTTAAATTTTGGCAGAATAATTAAAAATTTTGGATTATTAAGATTAGGGATATGACTTAAGAAGATATCAATTCTTTAATTTAAAGTCCCTAAATGGATTAATAAAATTCAACTCTTTATTAATTTTAAAAAATGATGATTGAAATTAATGATAAAAAGAGAACAATCCTTAATTAAATTAAAGTTTAAAACATTGAATGATTTAATCATCAAGCTAAAATAAACCTAAAATATTAAAGCTAATTTGAAATCACTTAAAACTTAACCTAAAACAAACTTGAGGCGTTAAAAACAATCTCAGAAAATTTACAATATGATAATCAAATTAAATTAAAAATCAATCTAAAATGTTATAATTAAGTTAAAACAAATTCAAATCATTAAAATTTTTTTTTCAAATAATTTAAATAACTTCTTTAACCTAAGTTACATAAAACTTTTAGAAATTAATTTGAAATTTTATAACTAAACTAAATGGTCTTGAAATAACGATTCAACTTTAAAAGTTAAATCCTTTAACAAACTAATTTGCCCCTGAAGGCTTTCACCTTCATAACCTTTAAATAAAGTTTCAAATGAAATCTCACTTCACTCATCGGATAATCAAATGTCCAAGTTCACTGAGCAAGAAATAAAATTCAACTAAATTTTTGGATGATCAATTCACCTGTACAATGAAATTCATTTGTACTCAAAATAATCCCAGAAGTATTGAAAAGATGTTCAAGATTCGTCCTGAGCACTTTCTCAATATGATGGGATGTTTTAGAAGAACAATTGAGCTTAATTGTTCTTTGGTGAAGAAAATTATCTACAAAACACAAGAACCTAGACGTCATAGGAATTGACTAGCAATAGGATTAGCATTTTGGTGGACAACTAGAATCTTCCCTTAGCTTTACCAAGATATTTCTTGCAAGTATTTAAATGCCTTAACATGTGTTTTAAGTGCAGTCGGGAATGACAAGAAGACCCGCAGGTATGCTTTTATTTTATTGTAATTTATTTACTTGTGTTGTACTTTCTTTCTTGTAAAACTTGCATGATAAACAACAATGTCACCCTGCATGAAAACTGAAACCGTTAGGATAGCTACAAAACTAAAACCCAAAACTAAATTAAAAATCAACACGAGATAAAATTCACCGCCACAACATTCAAAAGATAAAACAACTCAAAATTTAATCACAAACAGAAAAATAAAACTACAACTACAACTAAATTAAAACGTCTCGTTGGATGATCGGAAATCCCTCGGATGATGTAACTCACATGTTGCTAACAAGATTTCCCACGATATAAATGAAAGTGTGGAACTCATTCAGTTGAGTTTAGCAAATTCATTTGGACTAAGTGAATCCGAGGAAAATAGTGGTGTCGGGATGACGGAAACGTGGGATCTTAATCGGTTCTGCTTAATCAACTTTAAGATTTGTTTTAATTAAAACATTAAGCCATCTCAATTTCCAACTTCTCTAAATCAAAACACTTCTCTCATCTCTTGATTGTCACTTTCTAAAACTAAACCTCTGCGACGACAAGGAGCTTGAAGCACAGTGGGCAACACGACCGTCTTCATCAGCAAAACTTGTATCTACTTCAACAAAACCTTTCTTAGAATTAAATAACTAAGCCATAGGATTTTAAAGTAGTTTGCCGAGTGCAACATAAATCCTCAACTTTTTGTTAGGCACTTGCATAATCGTGTTATGCAAATTAAGCTCTAACCGGTCTTAGGACTCTGAGGTAGTCATTTGGTACAATATAAACCCTCACATCTTAGAGGATGTTTGTATAATCATGTCATACTAATATAAATCCTAATTAAATAAAATTGGCAAGATTAAAATATTAAATAATTCTCTCAAATTGAAGCCAAATCATAGGATAATTTGGAAAGTTTCCAAGATTCCTCTTGGATCCTCAGCTTCTCCTACTTCTCTTCCTTTGGACTCTAAAATAACTGCTCCAAATTTGATTGATTTCCTATTGAAATTTCCAAAAATCCAATTGTTTGAAAAGCTTAAAATTTGAAGTTCTTGAGAGCAAAACCACTAATCATTATCGAGAGTTTTCTTAAATGATTTCCGTCATTTGAGATGTAATTAACTATAGGGGCTTGCCCTTATAGGGAACTTTAAGAACCCAGATAATATAAACCCTGCTTAATTCCTTTATATTAAGCAGGGGAACTTGTCGACTTATAAAATTGGTTTGCAGACTAAACGGATGTCACAAATCTTCTAGTTTATTTAATCGAGCCCCATCATCAAGCAGTGCATCTATTTCTCGGGATAAATACACAGTCTGTGATGCAGTGTTTGTTTATATAAACTATTTGGGATGTGAGATCGGTTTGATTTCATATCTTAAAATTTTCAAACTTAAAATTATTTTCAAAATCAAATGATACTATATATATATATATATATATATATATATATACATATAACATTCAACTTAAAAAGAAATAATAAGCCGTATAGAAGCTCATTCTTTAATTGAAGAAATGGAAACTAATAATTTTCAATGGCCTTATGATAAGATTAATCCTAAAAGATTGGCTAGTATTCAAGAAAATGAATCCTTTCAATTTTAGTTTCTCAAGTGGCTGCTATATCAAAGAAATTGGATAACTTGTCTCATTTATCACACTTAAATGATAATTCGAGAAATACTGAAGAATATCAAACTTTAGAAACATTACAAGCTATTGCTAGCAAAATTAATAACCCATATTCTAATTATTATAATTTAGGTTGGAAGAATCACTCTAATTTTAATTGGAATAATGCAAATCCTCAATGGGGTAGCAACCAACCTATCATAACTGGAAATTAGAATAATCAAAATAATTCTAATTATCAACCTTCTTATCCTCCTGGCTTTAATAATCAACAATTTAAAGAAAAGAAATTGTCGATAGAAGAATTAATTTTACAAATGGGAAGTCAATTGCAAAGTTAAAATGCTACAACAAGAAATATTGAAAACCAAATGGGGCAAATTGCAAATGTTATAAATAATAGACCACAAGGAACATTACCTAGCACTATTGAAGTAAATCTAAGAGAAAATGGAAAAGATCCTGAGCAAATTAAAGTTGTGTTACTTAGAAGTGGAAAAGAACTAAAGAATCGAAAAGAGACTAAGATTCAGAAAGAAACTTAAGTGGTAGAAATTGATAAACCTAAAGAACAACTACCTGAAACAGAGAAACAACTACCATCTCAAGATGAATATGAAAAATTTCCACCTCCATTTCCACAACGACTTAAGCAGAAAAAAATTGAATCAATAATTTTCTAAATTTTTTGAGGTATTCAAAAAGCTTACTATTAATATCCCATTTGCTGAAGCTTTGGAACAAATGCCTAAGTATGCAAAGTTTAAGAAAGATATTCTTAACCAAAAAAGAAAATTTGAAGCTGTTGAAACTGTAGCACTAAGTGAAGAATGCAGCGCAATTATGCAGAGAAAACTTCCACAAAATCTAAAAGATTCTGAAAGTTTTACAATACCTTGTGCTATAAGAGATAAATTTCAAGAAAAAGCCTTATGTAATTTAGGAGTGAGTATTAATCTCATGCCTTTATCCATCTATAAGAGATTGGATCTAGGAGAAATTTCTTCTACAACTGTAACCTTGCAATTAGCAGACCGATCTATTACTCTCCCTAGAGGAGTAATAGAAGATGTTTTGGTAAATGTGGATAAATTTATTTTCCCTGTTGACTTTATAATTTTGGATATGGAAGAAGAAAGAGATTCCTATTATCCTATGAAGACTTTTTCTTGTTACCGAAAGAGCTATGATTGATGTGCAAAAAAGGGAGTTAACCATGAGAGTTAATGATCATGAAGTAACAATTAATGTTTTTAAATCAATGAGGTATCCTAACAAAAAAAAGTGATATAGAATGGACATTTTGGATTACATTATTGAATAACATTTTCAAGAAGAATGTCAGATTCATTTTAAAGAAGAAGAATTTATAGACCCTGAAAATTTAAGTGATGAAAGCGATTCTGAAGAAACAGAAGTAAGAGAAATTCATTACATTAATGAAAATTGGGAAATATTAGATACTTCTAAAAGTAACGAATTCAAACCATCTATTGATAAAGCTCTCAAATTGGAATTAAAAGAATTACCCTCTCATTTGAAATATGCCTATTTAGGGAATTCTTTAACTTTTAATGTTATTATTTCTTCTGAATTGATTGCTAATCAAGAAGTAAAACTGCTTGATATATTAAGAGAATATAAAGGAGATTTTGGATGGACTATAGTAGATATTAAAGGAATCAGTCCTTCAGTTTGTATGCACAGAATATTACTAGAAGCTGACAGTAAACCCCGAATTGATCCTCAAAGGAGATTAAATCCAGTTATGAAAGAAGTTGTTAAGAAGGAAATGCTTAAATGGCTGGATGCTGGTATTATATATCCAATATCAGATAGTCCTTGGGTAAGTCCTATTCACTGTGTTCAAAAGAAAGGAGGAGTAATTGTTGTTAAAAATGAGATCATGTTATCACCTTCCAAGCCTTCAAGAGAGATCATGTTATTAACCATGTGTCTCACTATTCAAACATGGATTTTGACAGATGCTTTTGGAAGAAACCTACAAGGACCTTACACTGTTCATTTTTTTATTTATATGGATTCTATGAAAAAACATATTTTCAAGGAAAACATCATCATGTTTTGGATCAAGCTATATGATGTATTTTCAGCAAATTGAATGGAAACGACCGTGTCGAATTTTGTCTTCATTTCTTTTGTGCAAATTGACTGGAAAACGTCATTAAGTTAAATGATCCTCGAACGAAGAAAGATTTGAAAGTAAACAAATAAATAAGATAAAATGTAAATGAACAAACAACAAGAAAAAAAAAGAGAAAGAGAAGAAAATGAAAGAAAAAGAAAATGAATGAAAACTCTTTTAAAAATCTAAATGTTAAAACAAATTCCAAAGTAACATAAACTCTAATTAAACAAAAATAAAATTGAATCACTAAAACAAATGAAAAAAATCTAAACCTCGAATTGAATTCTGATCTGAATCCATTGATTTTAAGCTTTCGATTCTTCTTCAAATTGAAATCAGTTTGAAACTCTTTCGAAGTTCAAATCCTTTCCTCGACTTATCGCTAGGTCGAGTCTTTTCAGCTTGGTACACTTACCAGTTCCTTTCAACTCTTTTCTTCGTGTGCTAGAGGATCGACTAGTTCTATTGACATACCACAAATTTTTATTCGATTTGGTTCTGATGGCATGGAGCTATGTCCCTCCTCACACGGATCTCCTTTTCGTGAAACCCTTCGAGCGGGATTTGAAACACCTTCATATCCCACTTTTAATCTTCTTGGCTGGAGCCTAAATTCCAGTTCTCTTTCAAATTTTCAAGGATGGAGCCTAACTTCCATCTCTCTTGTTGAGGTTAGAGCCTAAATTCTAGTTTTCTTTCAAATTTCTGAGGCTGGAGCCTAAATTCCAGCTCTCTTCTTGAGGCTAGAGCCTAAATTCTAGCTCTCTTTCAAATTTTCGAGGCTGGAGCCTAACTTCTAGCTCTTTTCTTGAGGCTAGAGCCTAAATTCTAGTTCTCTTTCAAATTTCCAAGGCTGAAGCCTAACTTCCAGCTTTCTTCTTGAGGCTAGATCCTAAATTCTAGTTCTCTTTCAAATTTTCGAGGCTGGAGCCTAACTTCCAGCTCTCTTCTTGAGGCTAGAGCCTAAATTCTAGCTCTCTTTCAAATTTCCGAGTCTAGAACCTAACTTCCAGCTCTCTTCTTGAGGCTATAGACTAAATTCTAGTTCTCCTTCAAATTTCTGAGGCTGGAGCCTAACTTCCAGCTCTCTTCTTGAGGGTAGAGCCTAAATTCTATCTCTCTTTCAAATTTCTGAGGCTAGAGCCTAACTTCCAGCTCTCTTCTTGAGGCTAGAGCCTAAATTCTAGTTCTCTTTCAAATTTGGAGCCTAAATTCTAGTCCTCATCTTGAATCCTGAGGCTGGAGCCTAAATTCCAGCTCTCATTTCAAATCCCGAGGTTGGAACCTAGACTACAATTCTCATTTCAAAATCCAGAATTTCCGTGGAACCGATCTTGAAATAAATCTTCTGTCAAACTTGAAATACAAATCCGCCAACCGGTAATTCAAATCAAAATTCAAACTCAAAATTAAAACTTGAAATAAAAAAATGAAATGAATCTAAAATCCAATCTCTTGAAATCTTGTGATTTGAAATTCACCTCCTTTTCCCCAGCGAGAGTTCCGGAATCTTCAGTCTCGAAGAATTACCTGATACTCCCCAGCAGAAATTTTTTACTCTTTGTTCTATGTGTGTCACTTAGACGTCTGCGTTATTTTTTTTTATCCCCTCGGTCAATGTCAATAAGGGCGGTGTGCTTAGTTAGCACACCACACCTATTGGGGGTCCATTTGTTGACCTCATTTTGGTGAGGTATTTTCTTTCCTCTTAGTGCTTAGGATCTAGCCATAGGACTTCTCCTTGACTATCCTAGAAGACTAGAGATGGAACCCACCATTTAGAAATTCTAACCAAATCTTGACTCTCTTTGGAACCCAACAAAGATGGTCAACAACCTGCAAGTCACTTGGAAGGTTAGGAACAATGTGTAGAGAGACAAGGATGAATTCCTATAGGATGCCCAAGCCTTAGGATAGCCCTGGGTGGCCTGGTCTTGGTGAAGTTTGGCTTGCACACACTACACTCCTACACCCATCCTAAAACCTAAACCATTTTTTCCCAATCTTGACCCCTGGTTCACCCCTGGTTCATTAGAGCTCTTATGTGGATAAGTCCAAACCCCTAACTCCTTAGCTAAGAGGGTTAGGAACAATACACATGAGATTTTCAAAATGAGCATCTTCTTGGTCCATGGCTCAGTCTAAGCTTCTTCACTCCATCAGCCATAACCAAATTCCATTTTACCAAAATTTCTGGCTTTGACATTGGGTCCTCAAGCCTACCTAAAATTACCTAAATTGCCCATACAACCACCAAACCCTCCAAACAATTTCCCAAAAATTACCCAAAATTCCCAAAAATCCTAAAAATCATTTTTAAAACAAATCCCACCTCTTAAATCTACCAAAATACCTAATACCCTCTAAATAACCTCCAAATACCCTAAACACCCCATTTGGCCCAAAATTCCAAAAATTAAAAAAAATTCCTAAAAAATTCTAAAAAATCCCAAATATTCCTAATTTCATTTTGTCCAACTACACCATAACCTAATTTTGCCAATTTGACCCAATTTTATCAAAATCCCCAATTTTGCCCATTTTTAACCCAAATGGACCCAATGTCAAACCAAATCAACCCATTTGGCCTTAATATTACCCAATTTCAATCCCAAAATTCAATTTAACATCCCTAATACCAATCTAAACCAATTACAAGTCCAAATTGATTCACATTTGAGTTCAATTCCACTTGAAATCCAAATCCCCAAATTTGCTTAATTAATCCAAAGATTCCCCAATTAACTATTGCCCCCCAAATTTCAATCCTAAACCTCCCATGGAATTCCTATGAAACCCATGCAACATTAAATTGTCTCAATTTGAGCTCAAACCTAACCTAAATCCATTTGAGATCCAAGGTTATCTCATTTTAACTTAAATTGAATTCATGCCCTAAATCTACCAAATTGATTGGCCTAATCCTAAAATTTCCTCCCAATTGATGTTGGGAACTCTTCAATACATTCCCCTAAGATATTTGAAGAATTCACTTGGGTCTAAACCCCACCTTAAACCAACTTAGACCCAAGTTGACCTAACCTTACCCAAATTAACCAAAATCCCAAAATCCACCAAATTGACCCTTCAACTGAACTCAAAACCTTTCCATGTCTTCATGAAAGTTCTTCATGGCAATCATTTGCACAATGTTTCTCAAGACACTTAAACCCAAATAAAACCCAAACCTAAGTTAGCCCAACCTAAACCCAAATGAGCCAAATTGAACCTATGGCCTAACCTAAGCAAATTGAACCAAACGTGTCTAAATCAACCCTTCCACAGCCACCATTTGAACCATAGGAACCATCCTAGATCCACCTAGCCCAAGCTAATTAAGCCATGGACCAAGGGTCCCCCATTTTAAGGGATTCCTTCCCTTAAGTGGATAAATCCTCTTTTGCCTTGCCACAAATCCCCCCACAGTTGGTTATCACCATTAAACCCTACTCCCTAACTCACCTGACTTGAGGGCCAGCTCCCCTGTCCTTGTCGGCCGGCTTAGTCACCGGAGGGAGTCAAAATCGAGAGCCACCACCCACCTAAAATCACCCAAACTTCCCCAACTGGCCACCTCAGCCAAAATTGACCTTGGAGCCTTTCTGCCCTCCACCTAAGCAGTTGAATCCACCCCTCAATTGAGCCCCAACTCAGCCATATGGCCCTGGCCATATAAACACCACCTCTTGGCCATGAGAAGGTTATTGAAAGTTTTCTCATCAAAACTCCTAAATTGTTACCAGAGCTCCTCCTAACCAAGAGAAGCTCAGCTCTACTGTCCTCCTACCCTGAATTCCACTGACTGAGTCCAATTTATCAGTCAAAAATCAGGAAAAAAATAGGACACTCTATGAAACTCTACAAAAATCAAATTAAACTCACACACACCTTCACCAGAGGTAGAGAGGAAGTTCCCCAGTGAAAGCCCCCTCACCAGGCCAGCCATTTGCTCTATCGGCTAGAACACCAAATCGGGCTTGGACGAAGTCACACCTAGGCATTTCACCATCACTTGGGGCTTCATCTGTAGGCTTCTGGGACTCCAGCGAACGTGCTGAGCTCATCCAATTGAGGCTTCACCTCTTGGACCAAGGTATGGAGACTTCTCTTGCTCTCGAGCTTCCAGTGATTCTCCATTTCATTTGATTCAATTTCAATGCATGTTAGCCGTATAGATGTGTTTGTCTAGGCTAGACGTGTTGATAGAGACCAACCGTGCTTGATTTGGTTGAGTCTAGAGCGAGATCTTAGGATTTTAGGGTGAAAAGTTCTCGAGTTGAACTAGGAGGAGACAATGACCAGGGACCGTCAGATCGCGCGTGTATCGAACGGATGGTGGAGATAAAGTCGGACAGAACCATAGAGCGAAAAGGGCGCACTGGTTCAGATGGTGGCGTTGAATGGGAGCACACCGCGTGGAGATTCAGAGCCGTCGCATGTTGAGGTGGCGCCGCGTCGGATAAGTAGGAAATTAGGGTTATTTTGATTTATTTAAATACCCTGAACTTTAAAAATCCATATCTTTGCATAGAAAAATCCAAAAATTAAAATAAAAATACCCTCTTGCTCAGTGAACAGAGAAGAATAATGTGGAAAAAGAATTAAGCTATTTTGTTGAGTCTATGGTTTTTAATTAATTAAACATTGATCTGAATGTTTCAATTCTCCACTCACACACAATTCACCATGGCATGAGACCATAGGGCTTTTGTAGCCTCTGATCTTGGGAACATTCCCTGAATTTTTCAAGGCCAAAGGCTATGTCCATGGCAGGTTATCTATTTTCCAAATTTTTATGCCTATTTTGGTATTTAAATTCCAAAAATTAGTATATTATTTGAAAAATTTCAAGAAAATTAGGATAGGTTCCCTATGACCAGAGAGACTAATAAAAATTATTTCATGAGCTAAAATATTAAAAGTAACTCTGATTGTTCACATGACCTCAACTCAATTTTGATTTAATTAAAGTTAATTAAAATTGGAAATAACCTAAAATCAATCCTCCACTATTCCATAGGATAATAAGAACCCCCATAAAAATTATGAAGTTAATTAAAAATGGTTTAACTCATTAAATGAATTTTCTAAGTTACATAGCCAAATTTGAGATTAAAAAATTCATAAAGCTCAAAATACATTTCAAAATTTCATCAAATTGATTTTGGAGACAGACTGATATTAGAGGAGTCTAAGAAAATTAAAACAAAAATTTTTCTAAATTTTCCATTTTCACCTATTTTTAGTTATTTTAATAATTAAAAAATTACAAAAATCATAAAAATATTAAAATGCATAAAAATGTTATATTGTCTCGTAATCACTTAGAAACCAACCAAATATTTTTCCTAAGTCTCTAAGTAAAGATATTGATTTTTAAAGGCTTAGGGTAATTTTTAATATTAAAAATTAGATTTTCCAACTCTTTCACTAAAATAATTCTAAAAATTCAAACAAAAAATCAGAAAAATATAAAATTTGTTTCTATGAGTTCCTTGGGATTAGAGAAATTTTAAAAAAATATATAAAACTTAATTTTCCACTTCAATTTTATTTTATAATTAATTAATACCCTAAAAGTTAAAATAATTATAATAAATAAATTAAATTCAAAAAATCACCAAAATTGGTGCAAATGGTCCTCTAGTTAGTGGGAACTTCCCATAGTTTTCCTAAGGACATAAACTTCTTCTTGGTCATGTTATGGAATTTTCATTGAAAATATCTATTTTCTACTAAAATAATTAAATAAATTAAATTAAAAATAGAAAATTCGCATTTTCTCCTCTAATGTCTTAATCTACATGTGAGTGAGGTGATATAAAAATTTTAAATTCATTTGAGCTTAATTTAATAAATTATGAGATGAAGAAGGTTAAAAGGGAATAATGGTAATTAAGGAATTTAATTTTAATTTAATTTTAATTAAATTTTAGGCTAAAACCAAAGGGAGGGGTGAACCTTTGATCCTAATTTTCCTATTGGATGATTGAAACATAGGGAATTAAAGGATAGAAACTCATTAATCACTTTAAACATTAAAGAAGGAACTTTAATTAATTAAATCACCTAAACTTTGGAAGATTAATTAAGACTTGAATCATTAAGATTAGGGATGTAATATAGGAGAGTTCTAATCCTTTAAATTGAATCCCTAATCAATAATTTGATCAATATTATTTAAACATCAATTAATGGAGCTCTAAAAATGATAACTGAAACTAATGAAATGGAGATGATCTAAAAATTTTATAATTAAACTAAAACATAAAACATAAAAATCAATTTGAACTAAGAAAAATCAAATTAAAACAAACTTAAAATATTAAGACTAATTTGAAATTGTTTAAAAATTAAATTAAAACAAATTTGAAACATTAAGGTTAATCCGGAATGATTTATAATTGAAATGTTATAATTAACTTAAATCAGTTTAAAATATTTAAAACTAATCTAAAAAGTTAAGACCATTTGAAATAATAAAACTTAATTGAATTAAACAACTGGAACACTTTTCCAAACTTAAAACATTTTAAAACATTTGAAAACGATCAATCAAAATTCCATAATTAAATTAAATCACTTTAAATAATCAATTCAAAACTTCAATTAAGAATGATTAAATTCTTTAACAATTTAACCTACTCCCTAAAGGCTTTCATTATTATAATTCTTAAATGAAGTATTAAATGAAAATGTCATCTTACTCACAAGGATAATCAAACATCCTAATTCATTGAGCAAGAGTCAAAATTCAACTAAGCCTGAGTGATTGATTCATCACCACAATGAAACTAATTAAACTCGAAATAATCCCTAAAGTGTTTAAGAAGGTGTTCAGAATTCAGTTCTGAGCACTTCCCTAACTTGTGAATGTTTTAAAAGAACAGTAAGACTTCATTGTTCTTTAATGAAGAAAATCATCCTTAACAAAACACAAGAACCTAGACGTCATAGGAATTAACTAGCAATAGAATTAGGATTTTGGTTGACAACCAAAACCTTCCCTTAGCTTTACCTAGGTATTCGTTACAAATATATAAAATCCTTGACAGTGTTTTAAGTGCAGATAAAATGACGGGAGTGCCCATCAGGTATGCATTTAAGTTTATTGAAATTTACATCTAGCAATTTATTAAATGTCTTACTTTCCTGTACTTACAAATGCATGAAAATGATTGAACCCAGCATGTTTAAACAACTCAAAATTTAATCACCAAAAAAATAAAACTGCAATTACAACTAAAATTAAAACTTCTCGTTGGATGATCGGGAATCCCTCGGATGATGTAACCCACGTGTTGCTAACGAGATTTCCCACGGTCTAAATGAAGGTGTGGAACTCATTTAGTTAGGTTTAGCAAATTCATCTGGACTAAGTGAATCCGATGAAAACAGCGGTGTCGGGATGATGGAACCGTGGGATCTTAACCGGTTCTGCTTAATCAACTTTAAGATTTGTTTTAATTAAAACAGTAAGCCATCTCATTTTCAACCTCTCTAAACCAAAACACTTCTCTCATCTCTTAATTTTCACCTTCTAAAATCAAACCTCTGCAACAACAAGGAGCTTGGAGCATAGTAGGCAGCACAGCCATTTTCATCAGCAAAACTTGGGTCTACATCAGCAAAACCCTTTCCTAGTTTTAAATAACCAAGACATAGGATTTTGAGGTAGTTTTCCTATTGCAACATAAATCCTCACTTTTCATTAGGCATTTGCATAATCATGTTATGCAAATTAAGCCCTAACTGGTCTTAGGACTCCGAGGTAGTTGTTTGGTACGATATAAACCCTCACATCTTAGACGCTAATTGTATGATTATGTCATATAAATATAAGTTCTAATTAAATAAAATTAGTGGGATTGAAACATTAAATAAACTCTCAAATTGAAGCCAAATCATAGGATAGTCGAGAAGTCATCGAAGTTCACTTCGGGTCTGTGACATCTCCTACTTCTCTTCATGTAGACTCTCAAATAACTGTTCCAAGTTTTATCCAATTCCTTTTGAAATTCCAAAATTCAATCCTTTGAAAACCCTGAACTTTGAAATTCTTGAAAGCAAAACCATTGATCATTATCGAGAGTTTTCTTAAATGTTGCCCACCATTTAAGATGTAATTAAGTATAGGGGCTTGCACTTATAGGAAACTTTAAGAACCCAGATAATATAAACCCTGCTTAATTCCTTTATATTAAGAAGGAGAACTTATTGTCGGCATATTTTTAGGTTGTGTGTTTTATTTTAAAAAGGGGGTCGCCTAACAGAAGTTGTCGGCGAATTTTAATTTAATTTAAATAAATAATTTTGAAAAGTAGTATTTGACTTTGAAAATAATTTTAAATTTGAAGGTTTTAAGATATGAGATTAAACCGGTCTCACATCCGAAATAGGTTATTTAAACGAGCACCGCACCACAAACCGTGTATCTATCCCTAAGGATAGACACACTGCTTGACGGTGGGGCTCGATTAAATAAACTAGAAGATTTGTGACATCCGTTTGGTCTGCGAACCAATTTTATAAGCCGACAAATTCCCTCGCTTAATATGAAAGCATTAAACGGGGTTTATATTACTCAGGTTCTTTTAAAATTCCCTATAAGGGCAAGCCCCTATAGTTAATTACATCTTAAGTGATGGGAATCACCTAAGAAAACTCTCGATAATAATCAATAATTCTGCTCTCAAGGATTTCAAAGTTTAAGTTTTCAAGGGATTGAATTTTGGAATTTCGATAGGGAATGGATCAAATTTGGAACATTTTGTTTTGGGAATCCAAAGGAAGAAAAGTAGGAGAAATCACGGATTCGAAGCGAACTTCGGTAATTTCCCGACTATCCTATTGTTTGGCTTGAGTTTAGGAAAGTCCTAATATTTATTTAAATGTTTTGATCTTGCCAATTTTAATTAATTAGGGCTTATATTTGTATGATAAAATCAAACAAATAGCCTCGAAGATGTGAGGGTTTATTGTCATACCGGACGACTACCTCGGAATCCTAAGACCTAGGTTAGGGCTTAATTTGCAATGCAAGTGCCTAACGAAGAGTTGAGGATTTATATTGCACTAGTGCAAACTACCTCGAAGTCCTATGGCTTTGTTATTTAATTCTAGGAAAGTTTCTTGAAGTAGACTCGAGTTTTCGTTGATGACGATGGCCGTGCTCGCCCACCATGCTCCGAGCTCCTTGTTGTTGCAGAGGTTCAATTTTAGAAGTCATAAATCAGGGGATGAGAAAAGTGTTTTGGTTTAGAGAAAATCTTAATTTCCAAGCGTTTTCAATACTTTAATTAAAACAAATCTTAAAGTTGATTATAACGACACCGGTTAGGATCCCACGGTTCCATCCTTTCGGCATCATTATTTTTATCGGATTCACTTAGTCCAAATGAATTTGCTAAACTCAATCGAACGAGTTCCACACTTTCATTTAGACCGTGGGAAATCCCGTTAGCAACACGTAGGTTACATCATCCGAGGTATTCCCTATCATCCAACATGACGTTTTAATTTAATTGTAATTGTAGTTTTGTGTTCTGTTTGTGATTAAATTTTGAGTTGTTTTATATTTTGAAATGTTGTGGAGGTGAATTTTATCTTGCAATGACTTTTAACTTAGTTTTGGTTTCGGTTTTAGGGACTATCCTAAAGGTGTGGGTTTTCATGCAATAGTTGTTTATCATGCAAGAAAAGTAAGTGCGATGCGATTAATGAAATTGCAATAATGTAAATTGCAAGAAAGTAAATTGCAATAAAATAAAAGCGTACCTAGAGGGTCTTCCCGTCATCCCAAGCTGCACTTAAAACACAATTAGAATATTTAAGCAAGTTCCTAGGTAAAGCTAAGGGAAGGGTTATGGTTTTCTACCAAATTCCTAATCCTATAGCTAGTCATTTCCTATGACGTCTAGGTTCCTTGTGTTTTGGTTTGAAGACAATTTTTTTCATCAAAGAACAATTAAATTCAATTGTTCTCATAAACATCCTATCATATTGAGAAAGTGTTTAAGAATCTTAAACATCTTTTCAATATTGCTAGAATTGTTTTAAGTCCAAATGGATTCAATTACACAAATGAATTAATCGTCCAAGAATCTCAAGTTTTGTTATCTTGCTCAGTGAACTAGGACATTTGAATATCCTATAGGTGAAGTAACATTTCATTAAATATTCTGTTTAGGAGTTATGATAACTAAAGCTTTTGAAGGAAAATTGGTGTTCAAATGGTTTGTGATTTAATTTAATTTCCATTAATGGGTTTAAATTTGGAATAGTGTTCAAGTTATTTTAGATTTATTTTGAATTCTTTATGTCTTTGGTGATGTTATATTTAATTCAACTTAATTTAATTTAATTTAATTTAATTGAGTTTTAATTTAATTTAATTCAATTTAATTCAATTTAGTTTGATTTGATGTTACATTAAATTAATTTGATTTGATTTAATTTTAATTTAATTTGATTTAATTTAATTTAATTTAATTTAATTTAATTTTAATTCATTTAATTTAATTTTTAATTTGGTTTAACTTAATTTAATTTGGTTTCATTTATTTAATTTAATTTAATTTAATTTGTTTATTTAATTTAATTTAATTCAACTTTTAATTTTAATTTAATTTAATTTAATTTAATCCAATTTAATTTACTTAATTTAATTTAATTTTTAATTTAATTTTATTTTTTTTAATTTTAATTGAAATTTTTAAAAGAGTTTAATAATTTAATTTTAGTTTAATGATTAAGTCTTTTAATGTTTTGAATTTGAGTTATCATTTTAATTAAGAATTGAATATTAATGAGATAATTAATTTAGGGATTTTTAAATTAAAGAATAAATCTCTTCCTAATAATATCCCTATTTTAATAATTTTAATTTTATTATTCTTCCAAATTTAATCAATTATTTAATTAAGGTTTAATCATTTTAAATTGCTTAATGGGTTTCTACCCTTTAATTATTTAAATTTCAATCATCCAAATCAGATTAGGATCAAATATTTTACTTGTTAATTTTTTATTAAACCTAAAGTTTTAATTAAGGATTAAAAATTTTAATTACCACTTTACCCTTTAAGCTTAATAATTTCATAACTCACTAAATTGAACTCAAATGAACTTGAAATTTTTATGTGACTTCACTCATATGTCAATAAAGACATGAGAGGAGAAAATGTGATTTTTCTGTATTTAATTTATTTATATAATTATTTTTGGTAGAAAATAGAGATTTCCAAGGAAAATTTAATAACATGACCAAGGGAAAGTTTCTGTCCTTAAGAAAATTAGGGGACATTCCTAATGACCAGAGGAACACTTGGACCAATTTTGGTAATTTTTTGAATTATATTATTTTTATTATAATTATTTTAAGTTTTGGAGTGTTAATTAATTTAAAAATAAAATAAATGTTAAAAAATGAATTTTATATTTTTCAAAATCTCTCTGATATCAAGGAAATTAGAGAATCAAATTTTACAATTTTCTGATTTTTCTATGATTTATTATAATTATTTTAGTGAAAATGCTAGAAAATACATTTTTTAATTTTAAAATTACCCTAGAGCTTTAAAATTTAATATCTCACTAAATAGACCTAAGAAAAATATGGGGTTTGTTCCTAAATGATTAAAATTTAAAATGTGACATTTTGGTGAACTTTATTATTTTTGTGATTTTTATTATTTTTAATTATTAAAATATTAAAATAATACAAAAAATCAACTTTTTTTAGAAAATTGAAATTTTAATTTTCTTAAATTTCCCTAATATTAGAGAGGCTCAAAAACCAATTTGGTGAATTTTTGAAAGATATTTTGAAAGTTATGAATTTTTAAAGTTTAAAATGGCTAAGTGGCTTAATCAACCCAATTAGTAGGGCTAACCAAGTCCAATTGACTTCAAATTTTTATGGTGAGTTCCTCTGGTCCTAAAGGTCAGTGGAGAATTGATTTCAAGTCAATTTGATGTATGGTTAGCTCTAATTAATTAGAGATCCATTTTGGGTGTTTAAGCCAATTAGGGTTGTTTTAAATGAACTAACTCAAAACCTATTTTTCCTAGGGTCCTCTGGTCATAAGGAACATCACCAAATTTTCCTAGAATTTATTCCACAACATGCTATTTATGGGAATTAAAATACTCAAAACAGTAACATGAATTTGAAAAATCAATAACTTTTCATAGGGATGGCCTCTACTTTGGAAAATTCGGGGAATGTTCCCAAATTCGGAGGCTTCAAAAGCCCTATGGTCTCATGCCATGGTGAATTGTATACATGCATGGAGAATTAAAAATATGCAGAGAGTAAATAAATTATTAAAAATAAAATACTTGATGAAATTAAATGATTTCTTTTCCACATTATTCTCCTCTCGTTCATTCGAGCAAGAGAATATTTTTATTTTATTTTTATGATTTTTCTACACAAAGTTATGAATTTTTGAAGTTTAGGGAATTAAATAAATAGAAAATACCCCTAATTTTCTATTTATCCACGTGGCACCGCGTCATCCTCGGCATCTCCGAACGCACACGCGTCGCGCTCCCATTCGACGCCGCCATCTGAGTCAGCAGCCAGGGCCCAGCGGTTCTCGTACCGTCTCCTACTCCGACGCCATCTGAGCCGTCCGTCCGCGCGTGTATTGAATGGACGGCATCCGTTCATCGTCCCCTAGCGTCCTCACCCGAGAGCCGTCCACACTAAATCCCTAAGATCTCACTCGATACTCAATGGATTTTCATGTTCTTATGCTCTATGGATTCGTCTTGAGAAGACGAACACATCTATACGGTTTATGTGGGATGAAATTTATGCAATAAAAATGGAGAATGTTCGAAGCTCGGGAAGAAGAGTGAGGCCATACCTTTGCTCGCAGAAGTGTGGCTTCGATCCGAGAGTTGTTGCACCTTCGATTGGATCCCAGCAAGCTCCAGATGAAGTCTCATGGTCTGGTGAATTACCTAGGTAGGATTTCGACCACAGCCGATCACAAAGCTTGGAGGCTGGAGCAATTGGGTGGCCTGGAAATGGGGCTTTTGCTGGTGGACACCTTCCCTTGGTCTGGTGAAGGTGTAGAACCAATCAATTGGGGATTGGCTCACCGTGGAGAAGTGTCCTGGTTTTGGGCCTAGATTTCAACTCGATATTGAGCTCGCAGAGAAGAAATGGCAGGGGGATCTCGGTGGGGATCAAGTGCTCTGTGTATGGGGAGGAGTCCGGAACAATTTTGGCGAGTTTCCTCAAGGTTTGTTTCAGCACCTCTCATGGCCGAGAGGGGTGGTGTTTAAATAGGAGAGGGTGGAGGGCCTCCCAGGGAGAGTTAGGGCTTGGGATCGACTGCTTAGGTCAAGGGCAGAACAACCACAATGGCCACTGGGGATGGGGCAGCTCAGCAAGGGAGAATTCCAAAGTTGGCTCACATGTGAGCTCTCAGCCTAGTGGTTTCCGGCGGCTGTGGTGGTCGGCCGGCCAGTGGTCGGTCACCCTCAAGGTCGTGGAGGTCGGGTCGGAGGTTTGTGCGATCAATTGACCATGGACATGTGTAAAGGAGTTGAATTGAAATGGAATGGGGGATGATCTCATTTTGGGTCCAAATGGGTCAACCCACCTTTTGGGCTTGGTTCACCTCCCCATGGCTGATTTGGGCCGAGGGAAGATCGGATGGATCAGCTAGGAAAGGGTGGAGAAGTCATCATCCATGAATATTTTGATTAAACATGGATTAAGGTGAAGCATTAAAAGGGTTAAAACCTTTTTAAGGGGGCTTAAAAGAGGCTCCTCCTTTTGCCATTAGTGGCTTGATCACATGTCAAGCCTTCCATGGCTTCATGTGGCTTGTCCATGGCTTGCATGGCTCACCTTTGGCTTGGGAAAAGTGGAGTCAATTTCATGGAAATGGATGTAAGAAAAATTTTGGTATTTAGGGGTGATTTGGCATGAGGCTTGATTTGGAATTATTTGATGATGAATTTAGGACTTAGGTAATGGCTTTAATTAAGTGGATGGCAAATGGAGATGTCATGTGGGCTTTAGGGTGGATTTTGGGCTTTTTTGAAATGGTTTTAGATGGGCTTTTAAGATGGTTTAGGAAAGTGGGCTTTTGGATTTTAAAATGGATTTTGGGATGAAATTTTGGTAAAGGCTTGGGCCAAATAATTGTTCGGTTTAGCTCATAGATGTGTCATGAGTGACTTGAAGCAAATTGGGGGTGATTTGGGTTGAATTTGGGCTCTTTAGGTGAATGGGCCAATCTAGGTCAAAGTGGGCTAACTTGGGCCAATGTTGGGCTAGGGTTGAAATTGATGTAAAATTAATGTTGAGAAATGTTTATGGGAGTGTTTCAAAGAGGTTTTGACTTTGGTTGGGCTTTGATTTTGGGGTTTGGGCTCATTTGGGTTAGGTTTGGGTTTAGGTCAAAATTGGGCCTTTTAGATTTGGGTTGAATTTGAGTGGGGTTTGGGTCTAAATTTTGGGCAAATCATGTTAGTGTTTTGCTTGTGGGGATGCTAAGGAAGATTTAGAAAAGATTTGGGGTTAATTGGAGTTGAATTGGGTGAGTTTGGGTTAGGTTTGGGTCATGGGTCCAAATTGGGCTTTAAGGCCAAAAGTGAAATTGGATCCAAATGTCAATCAAATTGGACTTGGATTTGGTCTAGATTGGTGTTGGGAATGTTGAATTGAAGTTTAGAATTGAATTGGACTAGAATTTGGGTCAATTGGGTAGGTTTGGTTTGACATTGAGTTCACTTAGGGTTAAAATGAGTCAAATTGGGGTTTTGACAAAAGTAGGGTAAATTGACAAAATTGGCCCATGGTGTAGTTGAACAAAATGAAATTGGGAATATTTGGGATTTTCTAGAATTTTCTGGGAATTTTCTGAATTTTTGGATTTTTGGGTCTAGGGGGGTATTTTGGGTATTTGGAGGGTATTGGGAGGTTTTCTTGGAATTTTTGGTATTTTTAGGTATGGATGATCAATTTGAGTGGAGATAAATGTTTAGGAATGATTTTGGAGAATTTTGGGTGATTTGGAAATTTTTGAGAAATTTGGGTAGTTTCAAGGGTTTTAGGTAGGTTAGGCGGGTGTAGGGTCCCTGGGGTCAAAAATTGAAAATTTGGAAAATTGAAGATTGGGTAAATTTGAGTGGAATGAAATCATTTTGGTTGAGCCATGAAGCCACATCAAGCCCACATGAGCCATGAAGGGACTCATCTGAGGCATTCACTATGTTGTTCCTAACCCTCTTAGCCAAGGGCTTAGGGGTTAAGGACCATCCATGTGAATCACCTACATGAGTCGGGAGGTCGAGTTAGGTATGGGTGTGTTTTTAGGAGGTGTGTGAAAGTGTAGTGTATAACTCGTAGTGTGTGTGTAAGTCAGCCCCTTCTCCGGACCGGGCCACCGGGGTAATCCTAAGGCCAAAGAGTCCTATAGGAACTCATCCTTTAAACTTCCACATTTGATTTCAACCCTCTAGGTGATTAGGGGTCTACGATCGAGTTTGTGGAGTTTGCGGGGAGTTAAGAAGTGGTTTGAATTTCTAAAAGGTGGGTCCCAATTCTAGTCCTCTAAGATAGTCAAAGGAAAAGCCTAAGGCTAGATCCTAAGTATTAAAGAGAAGAACGGAAGACCTCATCAAAAATGAGGTCAACAAATGGACCCTCAATAGGTGTGGTGAGCCGACGGAGCACACCGCGCGTATTGGCGTTGACCGAAGCGATCAACAAAACCAACACGGATGTCCAAGTGACAAACTTAGGACGAAGTAGAAGAATTTCCGTCTGGGAGTGTCAAGCATATCTCCGAAGCTGGAGATTCCCGAACTCTCGCCAGGGAAAGGAAAAGGAGGTGAATTCCAAATCACATGATGCTGGGAAATTTCAATTTAGATTTCATTTTGTTTTAGTTTAAGTTTTGATGTGTGAGTTTAGATTTCAATTTGGAGTTTCAATTTAGATTGAAGTTTGTCGAAATTAATTTGAAGGGATTTGATTTGAAATGAAAATTGGAATTTCGTGGTTTTAGATGTAACATCTTCAACCCCAAAAGAAAATTGAATTGATTGGATTGAATCATTACAATGAGGAGAGATCTCAGAGCAATGTGGTATTGGATGTAAAATCCTTAACCTCAAGAGTTTGATTTTGATGTATTTCATTGCAATAGGGAAAGAATCCTAAAGCAATGCGGTCTCGGATGTAAAATCCTCGACCCCAAAAGTTTGATTTGGATGTATTTCATCGCAATAGGGAAAGAATCCTAAAGCAATACAGTCTCGGATGTAAAATCCTCAACCCCAAAAGTTTGAATTGGATGTATTTCATCGCAATAGGGAAAGAATCCTAAAGCAATGCAGTCTCGGATGTAAAATCCTCAACCCCAAAAGTTTGAATTGGATGTATTTCATCGCAATAGGGAAAGAATCCTAAAGCAATGCAGTCTCGGATCTAAAATCCTCAACCCCAAAAGTTTGAATTTGATGTATTTCATTGCGATAGGGAAAGAATCCTAAAGCAATGCGGTCTCGGATGTAAAATCCTCGACTCCAAAGAGTTTGATTTGGATGTATTTCATCGCGATAGGGAAAGAATCCTAAAGCAATGCAGTCTCGGATGTAAAATCCTTAACCTCAAGAATTTGATTTTGATGTATTTCATTGTGATAGGGAAAGAATCCTAAAGCAATGCAGTCTCGGATGTAAAATCCTTAACCTCAAGAATTTGATTTTGATGTATTTCATCGCGATAGGGAAAGAATCCTAAAGCAATGCAGTCTCGGATGTAAAATCCTCAACCCCAAAAATTTGATTTGGATGTATTTCATCGCAATAGGGCAAGAATCCTAAAGCAATGCAGTCTCGGATGTAAAATCCTTAACCCCAAAAAATTTGAATTGGATGTATTTCATCGCAATAGGGAAAGAATCCTAAAGCAATGCAGTCTCGGATGTAAAATCCTTAACCTCAAGAATTTGATTTTGATGTATTTCATTGCGATAGGGAAAAGAATCCTAAAGCAATGCAGTCTCGGATGTAAAATCCTCAACCCCAAGAATTTGATTTTGATGTATTTCATTGCGATAGGGAAAAGAATCCTAAAGCAATGCAGTCTCGGATGTAAAATCCTTAACCTCAAGAATTTGATTTTGATGTATTTCATTGCGATAGGGAAAGGATCCTAAAGCAATGCAGTCTTGGATGTAAAATCCTCGACCCAAAAGTTTGAATTTGATGTACTTCATTGCGATAGGGAAAGGATCCTAAAGCAATGCAGTCTTGGATGTAAAATCCTCGACCTAAAAGTTTGAATATGATGTATTTCATTGCGATAGGGAAAGGATCCTAAAGCAATGCAGTCTTGGATGTAAAATCCTCGACCCAAAAGTTTGAATTTGATTGAGATTTGATTTGAGATCTGGAAGATCGAGTTCGAAATTTGATTGAGATTTGAAATTTGGAAATATTGAATTTGAAATTTGATTTGAAATTTGATTTGAAATTTGATTTGAAATTTATGTTCATTTCGTTTGTCTTTTAATGATTCAAATTTTATTTTATCGTTTGTTTAATGTTTATGTGAATTTGGTGTTCGTCATTTTTAGATTTTTAAGGAAAGTTTTCTTTTATTCTTTTTTTTTATTTCTTTTCTGTTCTTTGTTCGAAGTTCATTTAACTTTAATGGCGTTTCCCGATCAATTTGCACAAAAGAGGTGAAGGCCAAAAATGTGACATGGTCACTTTCATTCCAATCATGTCGAAGATACATCATACAACTTGATCCGGAATATATTTCATACAATCCATGTAGACTCAAAACGGAATATGTATGATCTTCGTCGATCCATCAAAAGAAGCATCCGTCAAAAATCCATGTCCGAATAGTGGGGTACATGGTCGATAACATCACCTTCCAAGCCATCCTTGGCAAGGATGCCGTATAGATGTACATTGGAGGTGTGATATTTTCCATGTAACTCACGGCTCGTAAGGCCGGAGGCTCTCTAGCTTCGGGTCCGGTCGGAAATGGTAAGGTGTCTTCCGTCGTCCATCCTTCGAAAGTAACCGAGATCCGCTTCACTCGGTACTTCGGTATGCAATGCTTAGCGATATCCGCTCCGTTGCCCTTCGGTATCATGACGGAACCTACCGGTAAAGGTATCTTCACCGGCCCTCGGAACTCACCCGGGCCTGTTATCCGGAGGTCGGATCCGAACATGATGTTAATCTCGTTCGGGAAAGAGAGCGTGCGGAAAGGTCCGACAAAGTCGTGGTGATCTATGTGTGGGGGTATGCGGTCACCCCGCTTGTAGATGTTAATAATGCGGCTATTGGGTATGCAATCTGCCGGCGGTACCCTCCATGTTATCAATCTCTTTACCATTCTCTTGATGACTAATGGCATCGGATCCACTCGCCCATGACGGAGTATTCCGGTGGGTTTCCCTTCCGTCCTCCGCAAAGTTGTAACAACATCCACATTGTATTGTGATTCTTCCCTTCCACGGCATCCATCTCCGGGGTTCCGAGTATGTGTTTTCCCTCGGGCGGCTCGCTCGGCCCATTCTTTTCAAATCCCGGATGCAATCCACGATTTGCTGTTGTTCATACTCTGAGAATACATCTGTCTGTAGCTCGAGGCCTTCTAGTATATTGATCCTTCTGCCTTTAATTCTCTCGAAGTATTCAAAGGTTTTCTTTTCAACACTCTGCATTCTCTCCAGCTCGTATTCCGGAATGCTCTGCAGATGGCGAGGCCTGGTGACATATTGTGGGATATACGGTTTAATCCCTTCACGTTCTCCTGCATACCTCGGCTCCTTAGGGATGATGCCTGTCGGGACATCCCCGGGGTTGCTTCGCAACAAGGTCATGCATTGCGGTGGTTCTATCCGGTGGCGTGGTAGCCTTCTTTCTTCTGGTCTTTGTGAGATTTCCCTAGTTCTTTCTGTTATCCTAGGAGCTGGCCTCCTTTCTTCAGGTTCCTGGTGAACCGGTGTCCTTGAAGTATATTTTCTGGCATTAGCAACTGTCTCGTCGCGCTGGTCCGCAGCTAGTTTTGTTAACATCTTACGGATACGGCGATTCTTATTTCTTCATTGCGTTGCTGTGAGAGTAGCTCTTCGAACTTCACGAGTTTACGTAGGCGCGGCGGCGACAAGCTCGCCCTCTGTCGTAGCGACTACGGACTTCATTTTCTTGTCTTCTTCGGCGTTTGCCTTTCTTTTCTTCTTCGTTGGATTGGTGGCTTGGGCCACCCACTTTTATCACTTGTCTGCCGGGCGGTTCTTCTCGGTCAGCCGGGACCCGGTCACTTTCCTCGTCTCGTAGGCTCGCTGGTGTGAAATCCGAGTCGATCTCGATTATCGCTCCATCTTTCACCCTCTTTTCATCGAGTGCAAGGCTTACGCCATTCTTAAAGTTCAGGACCAACCGCCCGTTCGACATTTCCCTGCGAAAAGAAAAGGAAAAGGATCAGGGGCTGTACTAAGAACAAGAACATTAAGAAAATTTTTATTAAAGACATTTTTTTTATTTCTTTTTATTTTTATATTTTTAAATTTAACAGGAATGAAGTAGGATAAGATCAGGGAAGAGATTTTGATTTGGAAAAGAAAACAAGGAAAACTTTATTATCATGATTTTATTTATTTTAGCACATTTTATTATTTTTGGGTTCGGACCCGATCATAAGTAATTACTTCGCCCGTGTTTCTTAGGGATGAAGAATTCATTCCTTCGAAACATCGGGTAGCGTAATACTTTTCAAGTATCGTCCGTTGATCGGAAGCATATGTCGTTCTCCCGGAAATTCACTAGGCGGTAGGAACCTCCCGAGTATACTTGCTTCGACCACAAACGGTCCTTCCCAAGTGGGTTCAAATTTTCCTCCTATCTTGCGGTGTGCGAGAATAGGTCTCTTGAGAACGAGAACTAAGTCACCAACTTTGAAGGTTCTTGGGCGGACCGGTTTGTCATGGGCTTGAACCATCTTAGCTTGGTATAGTTCTAAATTTTGTTGCGCTGCAAGTCTTTTCCCTTCCGAGGCTTTCTAATTCTTCGAGTCGTAATTTGGCGTTCTCTTCGTCGTGATCTTATTTGCAACTGCAATTCGAGTGAAGGAAGCCGAACCTCTAAAGGTAACACTTGCCTCGGACCCATACACCGGAGCGTAAGGTGTAGCTTGAGTAGGAGTTCGAAGGTTGTCCGGTAGGCCTATAAGGCTTCTAACAACTTCTCGTGCCAATTTCTCTTATTATCGTCCAAGGTTTTCTTTAAGATTTGAACGAGAGTTTTATTAAAAGCCTCGGCGAGGCCGTTTGCCCTTGGGTAGTAAATTGTTGAGTATCGTCGGTCGATTCCGTGTCTCACGACAAAATTGTTGATTTACGTGCTTCGAATACGACCCATTATACGAGATGATCTGCGCGGCACTGCGAAACGGTAGACAACTTGGTTCTTGAAAAATTGTAGCACGTGGTGTGCTTTCACTTCTCTAAGTGGAGCCGCCTCTGCCACTTGGAAAAGTAATCTGTAGCCGCAAGAATGAAGCGATGTCCTTTTGAAGATAGTGGTTCTATTGGACCCACTATATTTGTGCCCCAACATTCAAATGGCCACGACGTAATTGTCGGATGTAGCACATTTGGAGGTTGGTGTAGAACCACTCCGTGCACTTGGCATTGGTGACAGCTCTTGGCGATTTTCATGCGATCGGTCATCATCGAGGGCCGGTAGTACCCTAGTCTTTTAATTTTCATTTTCATCTTCGGACTCGGCCGGTGAGCGCCACGGAGTCCTGAATGCACCTCCTTAACAATTTCACGGGCCTCGGACCCGCTTAGGCACCTTAGCCACATTTGATCAAAAGACCTTCTGTACAATGTGTTGTTTATTAATGCGTAAGCCAGAGTTCTTTTCTTGATTTGATGGGCTAGAGACCTATCGTCCGGTAGCTTTCTGTTTGCGGGTAGTCCATCGATGGTCGTCGCCGATCTTCCGTGTTTTACGTCACTGTTGCAGCTGATTCTTTTTCTTTTTCGATTTGTGTATTGTGTCCATGTCGAGTCGTGATAGGACCCGACGTCCGTGAACCGACACTTCTACCGATTCATCTTGCAAACAGGCAAATTCTTTTGCGAGACGGGCTAAAGCATCTGCTAAAGCATTTTCTTTTACGGGAATTTTGTAGATTGTCACATTTGGAATGCGTTCAACAATTGTATGACATACTTGGAAGTATTGCTCGAGTCTTGGCTTTAAAATTACGTATCTGTCCAGCGATCCGTTGAATGATTAACTGCGAATCCCCGTAGATGTTGATGTCCGTTATCCCCATTTGAATAGTTAATTTCGAGTCCGTTATGAGGGCTTCGTATTACGCTTCATTGTTTGTATACGGTTCTATCAAGTGGTAGGAGTATCTTAACATCCCCCGCTCCGGTGTTATAAAGATTAGCCCGATTCCTGCCTTACCGGGCACTATCACTTGCGATTCTTCGTCTTTGTGTGCTGAAGATGCTTCGTCGAAATATAATTCCCAACATCGATCATCAGGGTCTTCTAGATTCATTACTTGTTCATCTAGCAAATCGTCATTGAGGGGAGATTCTGCCGGCAAAGGGTGTCTTTGCGAGAAAGTCCGCTAAGACTTGTCCCTTTACGGCACGCGGAGGCACGAAAGTTATATCGAATTGCAATAATATCATTGACCATCCGGCAAGTCCGCCGGAAAGTGTCGGACGAGTCATCAAGTATTGCAATGGATTAAATTTCGAGATCAGGTTGACCTTATGAGAAAGCATGTAGTGCATGAGCTTTTGAGCGGCGAAGATCAGGGCCAAACAATGCTTTTCAATTGCGGGATACCTTATTTCCGTCGGAAGTAAACGACGGCTTAAATAGTAAAGAGCATTCTCTTTACCCTCATCATTGACCTGGGCTAACAGGGCTCCGAGAGAGTCGTCTAAAGCCGCGGTGTAAAGTATCAGCGGTCTACCTGAGACTGGGGCTGCTAAAACAGGAGGTGTCATTAAATATTGCTTAATGTCCTCGAAGGCCTTCTGGCATCTCTCTTCCCAAATAAATTTGGCATCCTTTTTAACTAGTGCCGAGAAAGGCTGACACCTACCTGACAAGTTTGAGATAAAGCGTCGAAGATATGCCAGCTTCCCTTGAAAGGATCGTAGTTGTTTTAAGGTTTTGGGAGGCGGCATTTCTAAGATAGCTTTAATCTTTTCGGGTCGATTTTAATTCCACGATGTCGGACAACGAATCCTAAGAATTTCCGGAGGTGACGCCGAAGGTGCATTTTAAGGGATTCATCTTAAGGTTAAATTGTCTTAATCGTTCAAAAACAATTCTCAAATCATACGAGTGGTTTTCCTTTACTTTGCTTTTGATGACCACATCGTCCACGTAGCATTAGACTTGATTGTGGATGAGATCATCAAAAATTCTTGTCATTGCTCTCCGGTAGGTTGCTCCCGAGTTCTTCGGTCCGAATGGCATCATCTGTGTAGCAAAATACTCCGATCGGCGTTACGAATGCTGTAAGCTTTTCATCTTCTGGAGCCATTTTTATCTGGTTGTATCCTGAAGATCCATCCATGAATGAAAATATTTCATGTGTCGAAGCAATGTCGATCATTAATTCTGGGATCGGTAGAGGGAATTCATCTTTTAGACATGCCTTGTTTAAATCTCCGAAGTCCACACAAATTCGATCCGACCATTCTTCTTTCGATCGGCACCACATTGGCTAACCAAGTCGGTATTGTTCTTCATGGAAAAATTTAGCGTCTATTAGCTTTTTAACTTCGGCTATGACTTGTTGTTCGATTTCTAGACGCATTCTTCCGGGACCTTGTCCGGCGGGACGAAGTAGGATCCACTCTTAGCTTATGGATTGCGACCTGCGGAGCTAATCCCGGCATCTCATCGTAGCTCCAAGCAAAACAGGTCTTTAAATTCCATTAATAACTTGATTATTTCTTCGGAGTCTTCTTTATTGAGTAAGGAGCTAACAAAGGTAGGTCTAGGTTCTTCGCTAGTACCTAAGTTAACTTCCGTTAACTCATCTATTGTAGATTTAATTTCTTCTTTGAATTCTGGTGGAGCATCTCCAATTTGTAAATCTTCGAGTTCGTCTGTAGTTTCCATGCAGTTTTCATTAGACTCGCAAGTGACAACCAAGCAAAATTCAGTATCGTCAGCCGATCCTACTCGTGCCGAATCCGAGACCATGCTTTGAATTGGGTGGACGACCGGAATTATTCCATAATTTTTCAAAACGTTGTGATTGACCTTTTGTCCATTGTCGAGGTAAGAAACCACGTTGAATTAAATTTTGAACACGGGGAGAGTACCACTCAAAAGGTAATTCCATTAATTCTGATGAAGTGACATCTTCGAATTGTACATTATTTTCAGTTTTGGAGGAAGTAGCACCACGGTAGAATTTGATTGGCCTTGCACCGTCGTTACGTACCTCTTTGACCACCATACCCTCGATCTTGTTAGAATGGATCGGGGTTAGGGTCATAGTATGTACGTAGTGGTTAATCGTCTCGTACATTGATTTGTATTCTTCATTTTTTTCATCTTCGAGGGAGATCTTGAATTGCGGCTTCTTCCGACTTATTGTCGCTGCTTCTTGTTTGATTTCCTTTTCTTCTTCGAACTCGTCTTCCCGATCGACATTGATGGTCGGTTTCCTCCGTCCAATCGTCCTAACGTCTCTACCACGACCTCGTCCCCGGCCTCGACCTCGGATGCGAGTTGTGGAGAAACCTTCACCATCTCGCCGGAAGGGAGTGGTGAGTGATCGTTGGACTAGAACTTCGAGTTCTTCGTTGTCCCGAACTTTCTTTGCTTCATTCGTTATGGTATCTACTGGAGAAAATTGTTTTCTTCGTAGGTGCATAATAAGTCGCATCTTCATGGATTCCGATCTCATGTACGGAGAATGGTTGTAAGTCACCTTTGATGCATCGTTCCCCTCCATCGTAGTATTTGATGCACCGATGTAGAGATGATGGTACCATCCTGTTTTCATGTATCCATGGTCGGCCCGAGTAGAGCGTTGAACGACGTTTCGAATCAATTATGTGAAATTTTGCGGTTGTCTTTGCTAAGTCACCGGTCTTCATTAGTAGTGTTATTGATCCGAGGGCTCTTTCTCCTTTACGGTTGAATCCTCTTAATAACATTTTGTCGGCCTCGAGCTCACGAGCATCAATTTCCAAGTATGCTAGTGTTCGAAGACTCATTATATTGATTGATGCTCCTGGATCCACCAATACTCTGGAGAGCGTAAACTTCCCAATTGTAACTGAAATGTACAACGGTCGGTTGTGATTAGCTGTCCCAAGTAGTAGGTCATTGTCCGTGAAGGTAACACCTCGCTGTTCTTTTAACGAACAAACCTCATCTAAGGAATCTCCGACCATTTGAGCTAAGCGAAATTTCGGATCAAGTAAGGCCTTGATCGAGCTTCTCTCATCTCCTTTGATAAGATGAGGGCGTCGTAGATGCTCGGCTTGGCGGTAGTTTCCTAAGATGGGCTAGTACGTTGTAGTCCACTTTATTTCCATGTGTCTCGGCTTCTTCCAGAATGGGTATTTCTTCTGCCGGGGTTGGTTCTTCTTGAACAACCACCTGCTTTCCTTTGTCCTTTGGACCCGTTCTCGGAGGTAGAACTCTTCCACTTCTTAAGTTAACTTCCGTAATTTCTTCGAATCTAGTGTTGAGTTTGCGGTGTCTCCTCCTGAATCGGAATGACGGGCTCTTCCGGATTATCTTCGGAATCCGAAGGCTCTAACTCTATCGTGATCGGAGCTCCTCGAAACTCGCAGATAGATCCGTTGCTTGTTGAACTCTCGTAGCCTCCTTGATGGATGTCTTCTTCGTTATTTTGCTCATCGAGATTGTGTATGATTTGAGAATTGTCGTTGATGTCGAAATCGATATCCGGATTGTCTCTAGTTACGTAATTGTTAGAAACAGTCAAAACGTAGCCAACGCCATCACCCTTATCATTATATGATCCCACCGAAGTGAGCGAGATAATCATACAAAATCGGAGGTTTGAGGGATTTCTCCCCGAATCGAAACAACTATCCTAGGATAAGCGGCCCCTAGTCTAGCCTTAGGAGTCTCGGTCCTCTCTTCTTCGTCGATTTTCTTCTTATCTTCAATCGTCTCATGTTGAGGTGGTTCTTCTATCGCAAGTGATAGTACCAGCTTAGCAGGTCTCGAACTCTGAATTGAAGCTCGCACCGAGGTGGTTTGGATGCTGTCTAAAATCTTTTTTGAAGACCTCGTCCAAGCGGTAGTCCATCCATCGTCAGTTGCATAGGGATCTATCGGAACAATGAGATCAGTTGAGACAACATTGACGGAACCTCCTTTCTGGGGTTCCTTCATGTACTCCTTCGGGATTGTTATATTCCCTTTCCGAAGGTTGTCGTTGAACCAACTTTTGAAGGTAATGCAATCTTCATCTTGTGCCCAAGCATCCGGTGGTAGGGGCAAAAGTTGGGATCACCTTTCTTGTTGACTTCCTCTGGTCTTTTAGGCTGCGGCAGTTGGAAATCCGGAGTCTTCATCGGACTACGGAACATTTTCGGCATCTGCTTCATTCTTGAACGGATATTCTCTGCTCGAAGCTCCCTTAATGTACGTTGCGGACGAGGCGGTTGTTCATACTCGTGGAGATGACCGATAGTCTGGGCCGGGGTTGCTTGGTAGTTCTGTTGTGGTTGCTTCGCGGCCGTTACGGTGGTATTTGCATCGGTTGCTTGCCTTTGTCAACTGCTCGCAACGATCCCGGATTTCTTTTCAAAAGTCTTCGCGGGCTTTTGCTTGTCCGTCTTGTCGGCGAAACTTAATTGCTTCGCCTCTTCTTGCAAGCTTCCGGCCTTGCTTAACAACTTCTCGAAAGTCTTAATAGTGAATCCTTTGAGGAGAAGTGCTATCGGGCCGTGAATGCTTTTAAGTAAGATGCCGACTGCATGTTATTCTTGTAGTTGTGGTTCACACTTCATGCTTAAGTTCCTCCATCGAAGTATGTAATCCACCAAAGTTTCGTTCGGCCTTTATTTCTCTACCACTAAATCACCTATAGTGATGTGGTGCTGAGCTCCGGCGAATCGCTTGATGAAGAGGTTCTCTAGTTACGAGAACGTCTTCACCGAACCATTGGTAGTCCTGCATACCGGTCGAAGGCGATTCTCGACGAGTCGGCGACGAACCGTCGCCGGCATTGCAACAACGCGGCACGAAAGTGTGCAACATGCCGTCGGGGGTTCCCGGTTCCATCGAAGGTCTTGAACGAGAGGTGGTACGAAGCCTTTGGGTCTCGGACGGCGTCGAATTCTTCCGGGTAAGGTCTGCCCGTCCGAATGGATGTCCCGCTCTTTGATTGTGCTAAGGCTTCTCGCACTTTGCTATTCCACCAAGCTCTTGATATCCTTTTCAGGGATCATACTTTGTGTTGTATCCTTTTTCAGCTGATCATCCCCGTTGACGGATGTAATCTCCTTTCCTCCGTCTACAACGTGAATGACCTCTGGGGGTGTCTCTCTTTGTGGTTGCACTTGACTCTGGAGAGTGGCCAGAGCTACAGTCATCTCTTCCATCCTTTTCGCCATTTGAGCGATCGTGTCGTCTTTCTCCTGAAGCTGCCTTCTCATCAGTTCTGGCTCCTCTCTTTCTGTAGCTGCAGGAGCACCTTGCGAAGCTGATGAAGCTCGTGTTTCGACCATGTTGATTTCTGCATATTCGTCGTCCATGAATTCTGATGAATCAATCTCGTCTCCGAACTTTTCTTCTCTTTCTTTTGCTAATCGTCGGATATCGGTTCTCAACTTTTCCATAGCATCTTCTAGCGGGGCTTTTTGTGTGTCCTCGCGGTTGTCATGCGATAGCTGCCGGGTCCCCTTTTCACGAGTCCCCTTTATCGCAGTAGCACTTTCTTCGCATTCGAGTCTCTGGCGAGACTTTCTTTCTTGGTCTGTTGTTTCAATCTCAGCTGCCCAGTAGTGGGACGCCATACCATCCTTCTAGCGACGGAAGGTCTAGGACCGGATGGTCCGTCGGCTAAATGCTTGGAAGGTGGTATCCTCCCTAATCTGTAATCCCGAGACTACGACGGGCGGACTCAGCCTTCATTCTTTTACTTGGCTTTTCCGTCATGACGGCGGGTTCTATTCGGGGCCCAAGACGGGATTTGATCGGCACCCGCCCTATCCTTCGTAGAATCTCCGATACGGGGCACTTTTCCTTCTTTGCTAACTTTTCTACCAAAGTTTGCAGTCGAGCAAACGGCGTAGTTCTAGTCCTTTTCTTGAGGCTATCGTTGTAATATGCGGGCTGAGGTAATGCGACAGCAATCTTGCTAACATTTTCTTCATCTTCTGCGGTGGAGAGGGGATGGAACCTGCTTCCTCCCAAAAGTGGTATGTATTCGAGCAGCGGTGTATATTCGCGGCGGTGTATATTCGGGCGGTTACGGGATTTCCTCCGGGAAAGCAATTTCGGCGGCTACGGCTTCTCTAGAGATCCTTCTACTTCGTTTCTTCTTTGGGTTCTTGTCAGTGATGGAATCTTTGAACTGGACCCGATTTCGAAAACAGAAGGTCTTACAGGAAGATCTGTACCCTCCACGGTAACAAGTTCACCATAATTCTGGATTTCTTTCCCCTTTAATTCGGCAGAAGTCGGGGTAGGTGCGAAACAACTAGACCAGGTGGGGGTAGTAAGAACGGTCCTCCTGCGGACAACGAGTACTCCTCTCGATCGGGATCCTTTACGGGGAGGAAACTCTTGGGTCGACCTAAGGTTGAACTCGATCGGCGGCTTCTTAGCTCCGGATACCTTGTTCGTCGGTGCGAAAAGGGAAACGTCGGTGATTTTGACATTCGTGTTTTCAAATCCTTGTCCGAATCGGATGATCCCATTGTCGGGCGGCTCATCCTTATAGACGGCGAAGTCCAGTCCATTGGTGAAGGAGAAAATCGGCTTTGGGGCTTCCATCTCGCGGGGTAGATTCGGTTGTCGGTCCTGAGTTATGCTTCTTTTCTTTAGGACGAAAAGAAAGGAATTGAAAAGAGTCCGAACACATTCTTGTTCATGTATTTATAAGAAGGAATCATTTGTTAAAAGAATCATTTATTAGAGTGTTTGTTTATTTAGAACGGAATGTTCAGAGGTGTAGAGGAGGTAAGGAATCTGATTCGGAGTTGGAAAGGAAAAGAAAGTCTTATGCAAGACTTCTCGACTCGAAGGATCACTCCTAAACTAACACCTGATCGGGGTCCACCCCACCTCGAAATGAGGTAAAAGGATCTCGGAACCTCTCTGTTTAGGGGTGTCTAAACAGGTGGCTCCTAAATCCGAGAGAATGTTGGCTATACTTGTCTAAGGTAGAAATGAACATAGTATTCCAACAGAAAGAAGGGTAGTTTGACCCATTAAGGACATGGATACACTACCGATTTTTGAAAGCAGAATTATCTGATTATAATGGAGAGAGGAATTCTCCCCAGCGGAGTCGCCAGAAGTTGTCGGCATATTTTTAGGTTGTGTGTTTTATTTTAAAAAGGGGGTCGCCTAACAGAAGTTGTCGGCGAATTTTAATTTAATTTAAATAAATAATTTTGAAAAGTAGTATTTGACTTTGAAAATAATTTTAAATTTGAAGGTTTTAAGATATGAGATTAAACCGGTCTCACATCCCAAATAGTTTATATAAACGAGCACCTCACCACAAACTGTGTATCTATCCCTAAGGATAGACACACTGCTTGACGGTGGGGCTCGATTAAATAAACTAGAAGATTTGTGACATCCGTTTGGTCTGCGAACCAATTTTATAAGCCGACAAATTCCACTCGCTTAATATGAAAGCATTAAACGGGGTTTATATTACTCAGGTTCTTTTAAAATTCCTATAAGGGCAAGCCCCTATAGTTAATTACATCTTAAGTGATGGGAATCACCTAAGAAAACTCTCGATAATAATCAATAATTCTGCTCTCAAGGATTTCAAAGTTTAAGTTTTCGAGGGATTGAATTTTGGAATTTCGATAGGGAATGGATCAAATTTGGAACATTTTGTTTTGGGAATCCAAAGGAAGAAAAGTAGGAGAAATCACGGATTCGAAGCGAACTTCGGTAATTTCCCGACTATCCTATTGTTTGGCTTGAGTTTAGGAAAGTCCTAATATTTATTTAAATGTTTTGATCTTGCCAATTTTAATTAATTAGGGCTTATATTTGTATGATAAAATCAAACAAATAGCCTCGAAGATGTGAGGGTTTATTGTCATACCGGACGACTACCTCGGAATCCTAAGACCGGTTAGGGCTTAATTTGCAATGCAAGTGCCTAACGAAGAGTTGAGGATTTATATTGCACTAGACAAACTACCTCGAAGTCCTATGGCTTTATTATTTAATTCTACGAAAGTTTCTTTGAAGTAGACTCGGGTTTTGTCGATGACGATGGCCGTGCTTGCCCACCATGCTCCGAGCTCCTTGTTGTTGTAGAGGTTCAATTTTAGAAGTCATAAATCGGGGGATGAGAAAAGTGTTTTGGTTTAGAGAAAATCTTAATTTCCAAGTGTTATCAATACTTTAATTAAAACAAATCTTAAAGTTGATTATAACGACACCGGTTAGGATCCCACGGTTCCATCCTTCCGGCATCATTATTTTTATCGGATTCACTTAGTCCAAATGAATTTGCTAAACTCAATCGAACGAGTTCCACACTTTCATTTAGACCAGTGGGAAATCCCGTTAGCAACACGTAGGTTACATCATCCGAGGTATTCCCGATCATCCAACAGGACGTTTTAATTTAATTGTAATTGTAGTTTTGTGTTACGTTTGTGATTAAATTTTGAGTTATTTTATATTTTGAAATGTTGTGGCGGTGAATTTTATCTTGCAATGACTTTTAACTTAGTTTTGGTTTCAGTTTTAGGGACTATCCTAAAGGTGTGGGTTTTCATGCAACAGTTATTTATCATGCAAGAAAAGTAAGTGCGATGCGATTAATGAAATTGCAATAATGTAAATTGCAAGAAAGTAAATTGCAATAAAATAAAAGCATACCTAGAGGGTCTTCCCGTCATCCCAAGCTGCACTTAAAACACAATTACAATATTTAAGCAAGTTCCTAGGTAAAGCTAAGGGAAGGGTTATGGTTTTCTACCAAATTCCTAATCCTATAGCTAGTCATTTCCTATGATGTCTAGGTTCCTTGTGTTTTGGTTTGAAGACAATTTTTTCATCAAAGAACAATTAAATTCAATTGTTCTTATAAACATCCTATCATATTGAGAAAGTGTTTAAGAAGAATCTTAAACATCTTTTCGATATTGCTAGAATTGTTTTAAGTCCAGAATGGATTCAATTACACAAATGAATTAATCGTCCAAGAATCTCGAGTTTTGTTATCTTGCTCGATGAACTAGGACATTTGAATATCCTATATGTGAAGTAACATTTCATTTAATATTCCGTTTAGGAGTTATGATAACTAAAGCTTTTGAGGGTAAATTGGTGTTCAAATGGTTTGTGATTTAATTTAATTTCCATTAATGGGTTTAAATTTGGAATAGTGTTCAAGTTATTTTAGATTTATTTTGAATTCTTTATGTCTTTGGTGATGTTATATTTAATTCAACTTAATTTAATTTAATTTAATTTAATTGAGTTTTAATTTAATTTAATTCAATTTAATTCAATTTAGTTTGATTTGATGTTACATTAAATTAATTTGATTTGATTTAATTTTAATTTAATTTGATTTAATTTAATTTAATTTAATTTAATTTAATTTTAATTCATTTAATTTAATTTTTAATTTGGTTTAACTTAATTTAATTTGGTTTCATTTATTTAATTTAATTTAATTTAATTCATTTAATTTAATTTAATTTGTTTATTTAATTTAATTTAATTTAATTTAATTTAATTCAACTTTTAATTTTAATTTAATTTAATTTAATTTAATCCAATTTAATTTACTTAATTTAATTTAATTTTTAATTTAATTTTATTTTTTTTTAATTTTAATTGAAATTTTTAAAAGAGTTTAATAATTTAATTTTAGTTTAATGATTAAGTCTTTTAATGTTTTGAATTTGAGTTATCATTTTAATTAAGAATTGAATATTAATGAGATAATTAATTTAGGGATTTTTAAATTAAAGAATAAATCTCTTCCTAATAATATCCCTATTTTAATAATTCCAATTTTATTATTCTTCCAAATTTAATCAATTATTTAATTAAGGTTTAATCATTTTAAATTGCTTAATGGGTTTCTACCCTTTAATTATTTAAATTTCAATCATCCAAATCAGATTAGGATCAAATATTTTACTTGTTAAATTTTTATTAAACCTAAAGTTTTAATTAAGGATTAAAAATTTTAATTACCACTTTACCCTTTAAGCTTAATAATTTCATAACTCACTAAATTGAACTCAAATGAACTTGAAATTTTTATGTGACTTCACTCATATGTCAATAAAGATATGAGAGGAGAAAATGTGATTTTTCTGTATTTAATTTATTTATATAATTATTTTTGGTAGAAAATAGAGATTTCCAAGGAAAATTTAATAACATGACCAAGGGAAAGTTTCTGTCCTTAAGAAAATTAGGGGACATTCCTAATGACCAGAGGACCACTTGGACCAATTTTAGTGATTTTTTGAATTATATTATTTTTATTATAATTATTTTAAGTTTTGGAGTGTTAATTAATTTAAAAATAAAATAAATGTTAAAAAATGAATTTTAAATTTTTCAAAAATCTCTCTGATATCAAGAAAATCAGAGAATCAAATTTTACAATTTTCTGATTTTTCTATGATTTATTATAATTATTTTAGTGAAAATGCTAGAAAATACATTTTTTTAATTTTAAAATTACCCTAGAGCTTTAAAATTTAATATCTCACTAAATAGACCTAAGAAAAATATGGGGTTTGTTCCTAAATGATTAAAATTTAAAATGTGACATTTTGGTGAACTTTATTATTTTTGTGATTTTTATTATTTTTTAATTATTAAAATATTAAAATAATACAAAAAATCAACTTTTTTTAGAAAATTGAAATTTTAATTTTCATAAATTCCTCTAATATTAGAAAGGCTCCAAAACCAATTTGGTGAATTTTTGAAAGATATTTTGAAAGTTATGAATTTTTAAAGTTTAAAATGGCTAAGTGGCTTAATCAACCTAATTAGTAGGGCTAACCAAGTCCAATTGACTTCAAATTTTTATGGTGGGTTCCTCTAGTCCTAAAGGTCAGTGGAGAATTGATTTCAAGTCAATTTGATGTATGGTTAGCTCTAATTAATTAGAGATCCATTTTGGGTGTTTAAGCCAATTAGGGTTGTTTTAAATGAACTAACTCAAAAGCTATTTTTCCTAGGGTCCTCTGGTCATAAGGAACATTACCAAATTTTCCTAGAATTTATTTCACAACATGCTATTTATTGGAATTAAAATACTCAAAACAGTAACATGAATTTGAAAAATCAATAACTTTTCATAGGGATGGCCTCTGACTTTGGAAAATTCAGGGAATGTTCCCAAATTCAGAGGCTTCAAAAGCTCTATGGTCTCATGCCATGGTGAATTGTATACATGCATGGAGAATTAAAAATATGCAGAGAGTAAATAAATTATTAAAAATAAAATACTTAATGAAATTAAATGATTTCTTTTCCACATTATTCTCCTCCGTTCACTCGAGCGAGAGGATATTTTTATTTTATTTTTATGATTTTTCTACACAAAGTTATGAATTTTTGAAGTTTAGAGAATTAAATAAATAGAAAATACCCCTAATTTTCTATTTATCCACGCGGCGCCGCGTCATCCTCGACATCTCCTAACGCACACGCATCGCGCTCCCATTCGACGCCGCCATCCGAGTCGGCGGCCGGGCCCGCGGTTCTCGTACCGTCTCCCGATCCGACGCCATCCGAGCCGTCCGTCCGCGCGTGTATTGAATGGACGGCATCCGTTCATCGTCCCCGAGCATCCTCACCGAGAGCCGTCCACACTAAATCCACTAAGATCTCACTCGATACTCAATGGATTTTCATGTTCTTATGCTCTATGGATTCGTCTTGAGAAGACGAACACATCTATACGGTTTATGTGGGATGAAATTTACGAAATAAAAATGGAGAATGTTCAGAAGCTCGGGAATAAGAGTGAGGCCATACCTTTGCTCAGAGAAGTGTGGCTTCGATCTGAGAGTTGTTGCACCTTCGATTGGATCCCGCGAGCTCCGGATGAAATCTCTCGGTGCAGTGAATTGCTCAGGTAGGATTTCAACCACGGTACGATCACAAAGCTTGGAGGCTGGAGCAATTGGGTGGCCTGGAGATGGGGCTTTTGCTGGAGGACACCTTCCCTTGGTCTGGTGAAGGTGTAGAACCAATCAATTTGAGGATTGGCTCACTGTGGAGAAGTGTCCTGGTTTTGGGCCTAGATTTCGACTACGAAATTGAGCTCGCGAGAGAAGAAATGGCGGGGGATCTCGGTGGGGATCAAGTGCTCTGTGTATAGGGAGGAGTCCGGAACAATTTTGGCGAGTTTCCTCGAGGTTTGTTTCGGCACCTCTCATGGCCGAGAGGGGTGGTGTTTAAATAGGAGAGGGTGGAGGGCCTCCCGGGGAGAGTTAGGGCTTGGGATCAGTTGCTCAGGTCGAGGGCGAACGGCCACAATGGCCACTGGGGATGGGGCAGCTCAGCAAGGGAGAATTCCAAAGTTGGCTCACATGTGAGCTCTCGGCCTGGTGGTTTCCGGCAGCTGTGGTGGCTGGCCGGCCAGGGTTAGGTCTCCCTCAAGGTCAGGGAGGTCAGGGCTGGAGGTTTGTGCAGTTAATTGGCCATGGACATGTGTAAAGGAGTTGAATTGAAATGGAATGGGGGATGAGCTCATTTTGGGTCCAAATGGGTCAACCCACCTTTTGGGCTTGGTTCACCTCCCCATGGCTGATTTGGCTGAGGGAAGATCGGATGGATCGGCTAGGAAAGGGTGGAGAAGTCACCATCCATGAATATTTTGATTAAACATGGATTAAGGTGAAGCATTAAAAGGGTTAAAACCTTTTTAAGGGGGCTTAAAAGAGGCTCCTCCTTTTGCCATTAGTGGCTTGATCACATGTCAAGCCTTCCATGGCTTCATGTGGCTTGTCCATGGCTTGCATGGCTCACCTTTGGCTTGGGAAAAGTGGAGTCGATTTCATGGAAATGGATGTAAGAAAAATTTTGGTATTTAGGGGTGATTTGGCATGAGGCTTGATTTGGAATTATTTGATGATGAATTTAGGACTTAGGTAATGGCTTTAATTAAGTGGATGGCAAATGGAGATGTCATGTGGGCTTTAGGGTGGATTTTGGGCTTTTTGAAATGGTTTTAGATGGGCTTTTAAGATGGTTTAGGAAAGTGGGCTTTTGGATTTTAAAATGGATTTTGGGATGAAATTTTGGTAAAGGCTTGGGCCAAATAATTGTTCGGTTTAGCTCATAGATGTGTCATGAGTGACTTGAAGCAAATTGGGGGTGATTTGGGTTGAATTTGGGCTCTTTAGGTGAATGGGCCAATCTAGGTCAAAGTGGGCTAACTTGGGCCAATGTTGGGCTAGGGTTGAAATTTAAATTAATGTTGAGAAATGTTTATGGGAGTGTTTCAAAGAGGTTTTGACTTTGGTTGGGCTTTGATTTTGGGGTTTGGGCTCATTTGGGTTAGGTTTGGGTTTAGGTCAAAATTGGGCCTTTTAGCTTTGGGTTGAATTTGAGTGGGGTTTGGGTCTAAATTTTGGGCAAATTATGTTAGTGTTTTGCTTGTGGGGATGCTAAGGAAGATTTAGAAAAGATTTGGGGTTAATTGGAGTTGAATTGGGTGAGTTTGGGTTAGGTTTGGGTCATGGGTCCAAATTGGGCTTTAAGGCCAAAAGTGAAATTGGATCCAAATGTCAATCAAATTGGATTTGGATTTGGTCTAGATTGGTGTTGGGAATGTTGAATTGAAGTTTAGAATTGAATTGGACTAGAATTTGGGTCAATTGGGTAGGTTTGGTTTGACATTGGGTTCACTTAGGGTTAAAAATGGGTAAAATTGGGGGTTTTGATAAAATTAGGGTAAATTGACAAAATTGTCCCATGGTCTAGTTGAAAAAAATGAAATTGGGAATATTTGGGATTTTCTGGAATTTTCTGGGAATTTTCTGAATTTTTGGATTTTTGGGTCAAGGGGGGTATTTTGGGTATTTGGAGGGTATTGGGAGGTTTTCTTGGAATTTTTGGTATTTTTGGGTATGGATGATCAATTTGAGTGGAGAGAAATGTTTAGGAATGATTTTGGAGAATTTTGGGTGATTTGGAAATTTTTGAGAAATTTGGGTAGTTTCGAGGTTTTGGGTAGGTTAGGCGGGTGTAGGGTCCACAGGGTCAAAAATTGAAAATTTGGAAAATTGAAGATTGGGTAAATTTGAGTGGAATGAAATCATTTTGGTTGAGTCATGAAGCCACATCAAGCCCACATGAGCCATGAAGGGACTCATCGAGGCATTCACTATGTTGTTCCTAACCTCTTGGCCGAGGGCTTAGGGGTTAAGGACCATCCATGTGAATCACCTACATGAGTCGGGAGGTCGAGTTAGGTATGGGTGTGTTTTTAGGAGGTGTGTGAAAGTGTAGTGTATAAGTGTAGTGTGTGTGTAAGTCGGCCCCTTCTCCGGACCGGGCCACCTGGGGTAATCCTAAGGCCAAAGAGTCCTATAGGAACTCATCCTTTAAACTTCCACATTTGATTTCAACCCTCTAGGTGATTAGGGGTCTACGGTCAAGTTTGTGGAGTTTGCGGGGAGTTAAGAAGTGGTTTGAATTTCTAAAAGGTGGGTCCCAATTCTAGTCCTCTGAGATAGTCAAAGGAAAAGCCTAAGGCTAGATCCTAAGTATTAAAGAGAAGAAGAGAAGACCTCATCAAAAATGAGGTCAACACTTATCGGCTTATAAAATTGGTTTGCAAACCAAACAGATGTCAAAAATCTTCTAGTTTATTTAATCAAGCCCAATTATCAAGCAGTGCATCTATTCCTCGGGATAGATACATGGTTTGTGGTGCAGGGCTCGTTTATACAACTATTTGGGATGTGAGATCGGTTTAATTTCATATCTTAAAATTTTCAAATTTAAAATTATTTTCAAAATTAAATGCTACTTTTTAAACTATATATATATATATATATAAATTAAACACATAACCTACCAAAATAATGCCGACAGTGGGGTTCTCCTGATCCTAAAGAACATTGGAGTATTGATTTCAAGTGATTTTGATGTGTGGTTTCTCTTAATTATTTTGATTTCAGTTTTGAGTATTTAGACAAATTAGGGCTATATTTAATGTTTTAGTTCATGAAATAATTTTCCTAAGTTCCTCTGGCCCTAGGGAACCTACCCTAATTTTCCTAAAATTTTCCAAACAACATGCTGATTATTGGAATTAAAGTGCCAAAACAGACATATGAATTTGAAAAATCGATAACTTGTCATGGAGATCTTCTCTGACCTTGGAAAAATCATGAGAAGATAGCCCATGATAGAGGCTACTCAGGGTTTAAATTTCATGTCATGGTGAATTGTGCAACAAAATGGAGAATTAAAATACTAAAAACATCATTTAATTAATTAAAAATCAAACTTGTATCAAATAAGAATAAATTTGTTTCTGCATTGTTCTCCTCTGTTAACTGAGCAAGAAGGTATTTTTAAATTATTTTTATGATTTATTTATGCAAAGATATGTATTTTAAAAGTTTAGGTGATTTAAATAATTCAGAAAAATAGGATTTTCCTACTTAACCACGTCGGCGCCACCTCAGCCTATGGCGGGTCGAAAGCACACACAGCCTCTTCTGGTTGGGTGCTGCCTTCTGAGTTAGCACAACGCGGCTCCGCGGTCCTGTCTCATATCCTCATCCGGCGCCATCCTAGCCGTCCGTTGAAAACACGCCTGATCCGATAGCATCCATTCATAGTCTCCAACTGAATCATCCCGAGAGCCGTCCACACAAAAACCTTAAGATCTCCCTCATCTCTCAACCAAACCACACGAGTTTTAATCCTTTGTGCTCTTCTAGACAAGGGCTATAAATCCATATAGTTAACATGCATCAAAATCAAGCCAAAAGAAATGGAGAATCCCTGGAAGCTCGGAAGGAAGAAAGGTTCAATACCTTGGCTCTGAGAAGTGAAGCTTCGATCAGAGATGCTCTACACCTTCGTGGTAGTCCAGGGAGGCTATGGATGAAGCCTCGAGCGATGGTGAATTTCCTAGGTATGAAAGTGACCAGACCCGATTTAGAGTTATGGCCGATAGAGCAGATGGGTGGCTTGGTGATGGGGCTTTCACTAGTGAACTTCTTTTCTTTGTGTGGGCATTGTGTGGGTGCAATTAATTTGACTTTGGTGGAGTTTCCAGGAGTGTCCTATTTTCAGCTGAGATTTCAATTGAGAAATTATCCTCAGGAAAGGGAAATCAATGGCTGAAGATAGTGGGATGGCTCTTAGAACCCCTTAGGGAAACTCTGTGAGAAGTTTGGTGGAGTTTCTTAAAGAAAAATTTCAACACCTGGTTTTGGCCGTGAAGTGACTCATTTATGGCCAGGGCCATTGGGCTGAGCTCAGAGGCTGGGGATAGGTGAATTCAACTGCTTAGGTGGAGGGCAGAGGAGATCCAATGGTAATTTAGGCTGAGGTGGCCAATTGGTGGAGTTTGGGTGTGTTTAGCTTGAAGGTGACTCTCGGTTTTGGCTCCCTCCGGCGACTAGGCCAGCCAGCAAGGACAAGGGAGCTGGCCTTGAGGTCAGGTGAGGGGAAGGTTTAATGGTGATTAATCAATTTTGGGGAGGTTTGGGGCAAGGCAAAAGGAGTTTTAGCAACTTAAGGGAAGAAATCCCCTAAAATGGGGGACTCTTGGTCCATGACTCATCTAGCTTGGGTTAGGTGGATCTAGGGTGGTTCGTAGGGTCCAATTGGTGGCTGTGGAGGGGTTGGTTTAATCACATTTGGTTTAATTTGGTTAAGTTTGGTCCTAGGTTCAATTTGGTTCATTTGGGTTAAGGTTGGGCTAACTTGGGTTTGAGCTTGAGTTGAGTCCAAATGTCTTGAGCAACATTGTGCATGTGATTTTAATGAATATTTTTACTGAAAACTTGGAGTGGGTTTGAGTTCAATTGAGGGGTCAATTTGGCTTGGTTTGGTGTTTTGGTCAATTTAGGGCAAGTTAGGTCAACTAGGGTATAATTTGGGCTAGATGAGGGTTTAGACCCAATTGAATATTTTAAATGATCTATGGGGATTTCATAAAGAGTTCCCAATATCAATTGGGTGAAATTTTGGGATTTAGGGTAATCAATTGGGTAGGATTTGGGCATGTGTTGGATTTAGGTTAAAATTAGGTGTTTTGGACTTTTAAGTGGACTTGGGTGAGATTAAGGCTCAAAATGGGGGGCAATTGATGGTTTAATTTAATTTATGGGAACATTATGAAGAGTTTAGGATTGAATTTTAGAGTAAATTGGTTGACTAAGGTCAAATTGGGTGAAATGGGTTAAAGGGTCAAAATTGAGTTTTTTTTATTGAGGTTGAAATTGGACTCACATGTGGGTCAAATTGGATTTGGGTTTGGTTTAAATTGGCATTGGGGAGATTGAATTTTGGTTTAGAATGGAATTTGGGCAAGTTTGAGTTCAATTGGGTCAAGATTGGGTTTGATTTAGGCACTTTTTGGGTTAAATGGGTCAAATTGGGGTTTTTTTTTGTAAAAGTGGGCTAAATTGACAAAAATTGGGGTATGTGGTAGTTGAAGAAAATGAAATTGAAAATATTTAGGATATTTTAGGAATTTTAGGAATTTTTGAAATTTTGGGCTATGAGGGGTATTTTGGTAATTTGGGTAAATTTTGAGAAGTTTTGGCAATTTTGGGTAATTTGGTCAAATTGAGGGGTATGGAGTATTTTGAAATATTTTTTAAGGATTTTTGGTACTTTTCGGTATTTTAGGGTTTTAGGGGTATTTTGGGTAGGTTTAGGTGGAGCTTAGGGGCAACGGGTCAAAAATTGAAATTTTGGGAAAATGGAATTTAGTTATAGTTGAGTGGAATGAAATAGTTTAGACTGAGCTATGGACCAAGAAAGTGCTCATTTTGAACATCTAATATGTTGTTCCTAACCCTCTTAGCCAAGGGGCTAGAGGTTTAGATCCATCCATATGAGTGTTTTGATGAATCAGGAGCCAAGATCGGGCAAAGATGGTTTAGGGTTTATGATGTGTGTAGGAGTGTAGTGTGTACAAGCTGGACCTCACCAAGACCAGGCCATCCAGGGTTGTCCTAAGGTTTGATCATCCTATAGGAACTCATCATTGTCTTTCTACGCATTGGTCCTAACCTTCCAAATGGTTTGGAGGTTGATGACCATCCATGTAGGATTCTAAAGAGAGTTAAGATTTGGTTTGAATTTCTAAATGGTGTGTTCCATTTCTAGTCTTCTAGGATAGTCAAGGAGAAGTCCTATGGCTAGATCCTAAGCACTAAGAGGAAATAAAGACCTCACCAAAAATGAGGTCAACAATCACTAGTAGGCCAGACCATAGGCAACCATTCGGGGGGGAACCTAGTAGTGAGAGTCTAGAGATTCGTCCCTTTCTACTAATAATACATCATAATCCAATCTTTAAAAACTAGCTAATGTTCTTTAGGACATGGACCAAAGGGTAAAGGATATATATGCTCTTATTTGTCACAAAACCACATTTTCAAGTTCTCAACTAATTTGATCTGCTTATTAATTATGAAATATTTCGTATGGAGAGAGAACCTTTGTTTATTATTTTATCACTAGTAAATTTTCATATTCTGCATATTTTAGTTAGTTTTAAATTAAAAGTAATTATTAGTTTTCTTTCTTTTAACTAAATTAATCCTTGTGGGATCGATATCTTGGGTTTTAAGAAGAAAACTCTATATTACTTGAAACGATACTTATACTTGCGTAGCGATTTATATTTTATTATAAAAACTTTAATCTTTAATTATCATACATTTGCTGCTTAATCAGATTTGGGGTCAAGTTTGACCATAATTTAATAATTTAACTTACTTACGTAATTGCAATCGGGTCACTCCCACCACAGCATACCCAACCCTTTTGGGTCACAGTAGCCTCAGCATACCATTTTTGGGTTGCTCCCACCACATCATGCACATCCTTTTGGGTCACTACCTCACCTGCATACCCTCTTCGGACCCCTGCCGCAATGGCATGCCCATCTTTTTTTGAGTTACTACTATCAAGCATACTCTTTGTCACCACTTGTGTGATTTCACTGTTTTTATTTACATTTGCATGCTTGCATAGATTGTAGGCTAGGCTTGTAAGGAGAGTGACTCCTGTGTTGATCGCGATGACATAACGCGCTTGCAAGTTGAGTTGATCCTGAGAACCAATGTACATTAAGTCATTAGGACTGACACGAGTATGGCTGTGCTAAAGATCTAATGAATCTAACTTGTGTCACCCTTACATGTTACAGGTCTGCATTTAATAGCCCACATTTCAAAGTAATATATATATATATATATATATATATATCACACTCGCTATATTTTAAACTATGCACGTAGAAAACTAGACCATAAATAAGGCCAAATCTATTAAAATCCAATTTTTGTGACACCCTTTGGGTCCTTTGGATCCTTAGAACGACGCTGGTGTGGTGACCTCATCAAAGTCATACTACACCTAGAGACTTACCCTGCACTTAGATGCTGGTTAGGACAATTAGATGGTGTGCTAGCCTAGAGTTTAGGATGCTAGGTAGTTTTTTTTTATACCTCTCGCTATTGTTTTGTGATGGTTTTTCCTGTTCTTGCTTTTTTCCTGTTCTTGCGCTAGCCACATGTCATATTTTTTCTCTTTTTGGTGTGTTTGCATGCTGGTTGTACATGATAATATAGTAAGGCGGTCTTCTGCAACATGTACACACAGATAGGTGCTAATAAGGAAGAGCTTATAATGATTTCTAACCCTTTACTTGCAGGTGCCATTAGCTCCCCCAATTTTGAGGCACGAACTATTTTGCGTTGCATGGATTTTCCAATAATGCTTGTTTTATGCTAGTAGATTCTTTATTTTCTTTTTTAGATGTATTTGATAAAGTCCATAGGTTGAGTCTGTATCATAAATATGGTACGGGCACGGGTTTTGAGATGGACGATGCGTCGAAACATGTGATGAGGACCAGGAGTGACAGCTTGTGCTGGTACCTTAAGTTTGAATTTCATATTTTTGTATAGACTTAGGACTGGGCATGTATATGCGAAGTTAGGCTACTTTTTCTGCTTTCCTATGATATGTTGCCAACCAAGGGGCATTTTGGCCTCTTTTATTTATTTTGAAGTGCTTTCTTTCAAGTGTTTGCATGCCTGAATTGTTTATATTATTTATTTCTGTGTATCTGGGATCTCACAAAAAACATAACCTAGGCTCATTAAAGACCCTAAAAGTATAATTTTTCTACTTAAAAATCCTAATGAAATATTAAGATAAATCAAAATATAGGACTAAGAGATTTAGAACTTTTCAAAACTTGTCTTTACTTTATGTATGGCCTTGGGGTCGGATTTAAAATGGATCGCATGCATGGCTATCTCCCCAATCATGTTTAATAGGGCCTCCACATTTAGGATTGTGGTAGATAACTGTATCATGTTGCATGTCCTGAGGAGAAGCCCCTATGCTTCTCCAACCTGACCAGCCCAACATAGCTTTTATATAGAAGGTCATATAGTGCACTTAGGGTGTTAGAAGGCTCCCCAACCCAGACGGGGTGTAAGTCCTTTGTTTGGAGTGTCTACAGCTTTGTAGCCGGTCCTCTTCTTCCTCTTTCTCTCCGAAGCATCCTCACCATTTTCGCAGGTATAAGTCTCACCTTTTGAAGCTCCAGTCGGTATTCATAGGATAGAGTCTTATTCCTTTGACCTTAGGGCTAGCGAGATTCTTGGTGGATGACTCAATTCAAGGATTTCTTATCGAGCAGCTCAAAATAAGTTAGGTTGACTACTTCACGACCAGGTAGACTTAGGCTCCTACCTCTACCTTTTAGGGATACTTCCCACAGAGAGAAATTGACCCCAGAACAAATATATTATTTTTGGTTATCTAGTTACGGGTGGCTTATATAGGGGTTCTTTTCGTGCATGTTGTGTTTCGAGGTATTTTGATCTGATCTCGTTTGGATGTATACTCTTAACCCATCACACAAGGATTGCCTATATAGAAGCCTTATGTCTCTTTTATTTTTATTTGTTTTTCTATTTGTTGTCATATTTCCTTTTGTTATTTGATTTCTCTCCTCTTTGAATCATTTATATGATTTGGGAGAGAGATTTATTCGAATGATGGAATCATACAACGACACATAAGTAGATAAGCTGGCGACTCCAAGATGTTGAAAAGACCCGAGAATAACAGGATAATCCTTATGTGATGGGTCGAGAGTATACATCCACACAAGATCTAATCAAAATACCACAAAACATGACATCAACAAAAAGAATCCCTATATAAGCCACCTATAACCAGAGAACAAAAAAAACATTTTTGTTATGGGGTCAAAAGTATCCCAGAGGGATGTATTCCTTCTGGTTAACTACATCTTGGGGGATACCCAAGAATACTCTCGATAAAAGGGTTTCATTTTATCATCATGAATATATGGTATAGGATATCTAAGGTAGGTTATTTCGTATGGGGTGGTCTCGATGCTTCAAAGCTCGCGCTAAGCCATCGGACGAAGAGTAAATCTTTAATGTCTCGAATGGATAGTGGATCCTTGACGTATAAAGCCTACAAAATAGCCATAATCATTTCGACGGGGGTATCTGATGCGGGTGCGATGTCTCAAATGTAAATATTCAAAAGATAGTTTTAGTTTAGTTTCATAATAAGATTAATTTAATAATTAGGCAGTCACTCGTATACGTAAGTATACGTATCATTTATGTAATATAAAACTCTAGTGGAGTTCTGGTTATTGATCCCACGAGGAAGATTGAAACTTATCAAAGTATAGTAAAGATTTGAAATCCAATACTCAATTCACAATGCAAGTTCAAGTATTATTTAAGTTGCTAGTACAAAGATAACTAAAGTTAAATTAACTAAAATTACTTTCTAAATTTCTAAACAGGATTAACTAACACACACTAAGTTTTGTATTGTAAGGTTCGAATATGAAAAAGTATCTTTCCTCTTGCAATGATTCTATAATGAGTATTTGATATAGATTAATAATAAATTTGTATTGTGCAAAATAGGAGCATTCATATTCTTTACCCTCGTCAGAGTACTCTCTCTTCCAAGTTATGTAAAGAACATTGACAAATCCTCAGCTTAGTCACTAAATCCATGGCTAGACTGGGAGGATACTGGCTCTCACTTTAGAACTCCCACTTCCCTTCACCTGAAGGCTAACCCTAGCTTTAGTTACCAAACTTTAAGACCAAATTGGGGATTTCAGCCTGTCACTCTAAAATCTCTAATTCGACGCCCATCAAAACACATTTTCCCTATTTATTTGCACTAAATTCTCATGAACTACGCTACTCATTCATGGACATTGAATGAATTCTCTACTATTGTTGTAGACCACTTAGTCCTTTCAGATTTAATATTTCACAATAAATTTTAACAATTCAATTGGCCAGATCAAAAGTAAATGAAGTTCAAAGTGAAAAATCATCACAAATTCTTAACATTTTTATGGCACATCAAATCTACATCAACACTTCACCACATCTCATTGTAAGAAGAAAGACATAGAAATCTACTTAGAATTCATGAGGAAGATACAACGATATATGGATTTTGTATATAAAAGCAAAGGCATACAAACCACAAAAGTAAATACAACTTATCTCAATTTCTTTCCTAAGAAAATCCCTTAAAGTTCTTATAAATCCTTTTCTCTCTTCATTACAACACTCAATTCTCTCTTTAGAATAGTATGGAAGAAGCAATCTCTCACTTTCTTCCTTCTCCTACACTCTTTAGAGAAGAATCCCTCACAAAACAATATTTCTACACACTTACCACACACTCTCCATAAATCCTAACAAACTTTGTTCACTCCAAAAGACTTCTCTCCTTCTCCTCTCTCACTTTCTTGGCGTCCAAATATGTTTGAAATAATTTAGAAATGGATTGCCCAAGGGTTTTCTCAAGAAACCCTTCAAAAACGGTCCAAATACATTGAATTTGACTTGAACCGACATAGGGCGTCGGCGGCGCTGGGTCGCCATTTAAATTCCGAACTCTCTGTATTTTGGTGTCGGCGGCACTATTAGGCTGAATTCTTCATTTTGCCTATTTTTGCTCCAAATTCGTTCTTTTTCGCTTCCTTTTGCTCCAATCACCTAAAATCTCATACCTGTAACAAAACATGAAGAATAAATTCCTTTAAACTGCAATATCACCAAAAAATGAGTACAAATTATATAGCAAAAATCTAATGTATTTTTGTGCATCAGTATCCCTATGTGTCAAAGCACATCCAGGTCGTAAGGGCAGAGGAAAAATCTTTGTATCTTAAATTAGAGGTGGCTCATTGGCATCGAGTCGTCAAAATGAAATAAAAAACATGCGAAAGAGCTCAATAAGGGTAGTCACAAGAAGGGAGGAGTAGTCATAAAAGGTAGAGGTAGTCAGGTCGGATACCACGAACCCGTCATCCCAGCCACTGGGAATCTAAGTTTACCTGGTTCGTGAAGGTAGTTGACCCAACAGGTCATGATATCCTGGTTAACAATCCATGAATTGCATCATCCACAGGGAACCTCGGTAGCCCTAAGGTCAAAGGAATGATACTTTATCCTATGATCAGCTAGAACTCCGAGAAGTGGGACTTATACCTGCTAAATGGTGAGGATGCCTTATGAAAGAAAGAGCAAGAAGAGGTTCAATTACAAAGCTGTAGACACTCCAAATAAAAGGACTTACACCCCGTCTAGGTTGGGGAGCCTTCTAACACCCTAGGAGCACTAGACAACCACATATGTAAAAGATTATGCTGGGTCAGTCGGGTTGGAGAAGCACAGGGGGCTTCTCCCTGGAGCATGCAACATGATGCAGTTATCTAGCACAAACCTAAGTGTGGAGGCCCTATTGATTATGAATGGGTAATAGTTATGCATGCAACCCATTTTAAAACCGAGCCAAAGACATGCAGAAAGTAAAGACAGGTTTTGAAAAGCCCTGAATCTCTTAATCCTAAATTTTTATTTATCTTAATCTTTATTAAGATTTTTAAATAGAAATAATTATAATTTTAGGATCCTAAATGAGCCTAGATTATATTTTTATGAGATCCCAGATGCACAGAAATAAATAATCAAAAGCAATTCAGGCATGCAAGTCACTAAAAAAAACTCAAAATGGAAAACACTCCAAAAAGATTTAAAAGACGCCAAAATGCCACTGGGTTGGCAACATATTCCAGAAAAGTAGTAAAAGTGGACAGATTTCACATATACATGCCCGGTGATAAGTTTATACAAAAATATAAGGATTTTGACTTAAGGTACGGGTCAAGAGCTGCTGCTCCTAGTCCCTGTCACGTGGTTCGATGCATCATCCACCTCGAAACCCATAACCATACTTTATTTTCGATACAGACTCAGTCTGACAATCAATACTTTGAAAAGAGAAAATAAGACTCGATCTAATATGAAAACAACATTAGCAGAAAAAACCATGCACGCAAAATAGGTCGTGCCTTATAATTAGGAGAGGTAATGACATTTGCAAGGAAAGGGTTAGAAATCATTATAGGCTCCCTATTATTATTATTTGTGTGATGTGTACATATAGGCATGACACCCTGTAGAGGAACACCTTATTATATTATCATGTACAACAAGCATGCAAACACACTAAAAAGAGCAAAAATGTTACATGTGGCTAGCGCAGAACATGAAAACATCACAAAACAATAACCAGAGTTGTTGAAAAGACTACCTAACATCATGTACCCTAGCCTACCAGCATCTAAGTACAAGGTAAATCTCCATGTAAGTATGAGTTTAATGAAGTCGCCACACCAGCCCCACCCAAAGGTTCTAAGGGATCTAAAGGGTGTCACCCAAAATGGATTTTAAAAGATTTGGCCTAGTTTGTTACGTGCATAATTTAACATATGAAAAATAAATAAATATATATTCTTTTATATTTTAAAATAAAGGCCATAAAATGCAGACCCGTAACATGCAAGGGTGACACAAGTTAGATCCCTTTGATCCTTAGCACAGTCGTACTCGTGTCAATCTCGATAAATTAACTTGCATTGTTCCTAGCAATCAACCTGGTTTGCTATGCTTGTTAAGTCATCACGACCGACATGGGAGTCACTCTCCTAACGTGTCTGGCTCACTACCCATACAGGCACGCGAATGCAAATGCAGGAAGTCAAAGCACACAAGTGATGACAAAGAGTATACCATGAAGCTCGTGACTCAAGAGGATGAGCATGTTGTGACATCAGTGGCCTGGAAAAGACGTATGCCGACGGGGTAGTGAGCTAAAAGGATGGGCATGCAGCGACAGCATCAGCCCAAAATAGGGAATGCATACGAGGCACTAACTCAAAGGGATAAGTATGTCGTGATGGCAGCGGCCCGAAAAAGCATATGTCGGCGAGACAGTGACTCAAAGGGATGGTTATGCTGTGATAATAGTGGCCCATAAAAGGGTATGCCAATGAGGCAGTGACCCAAAGTGATGGGCATGCCATAATGGCAGTGGCCCAAAAAAGGGTGTGTCAGCGAGGCAGTAACCTAAAGGGATTGGCATGCCATGACGATAATAACCTAAAAAAGGGTATGCTTAGAGAGGTAGTGACCCAAAGGGATGGGCATGACGTGACGACAGCATGCCAGAAATGGATGGGCATGTCGTGGTGATAGAGACCCAAAAAGGATGGACATGTCGGGCGGTAGCAGTCCGAAAAGGATGCAGTTCAAACGAAATAAGACATATGCAGGACATGGTACACATATGCACACCGATAACATTCAATGATACAAGTTGTTAGTTGACCGAACTGGGAAAAACAGGCGAACCAAAGTGTTATACTAACCATGTCGGGGCGGCGAGGAGGCACAAGTGATGTCAATCAATCCAAGACAACTGATCAAAGCAAAAATGATGATGATCGGTCTGGGATGACCGATCAAGCACAAGTGCAAGTGCAATGCAATATGCAACATGCAACATGCAAAATATACCCGTACAAGCAATGAGGTGCAAATGACCACATACAATAGTGAGCCATGCTCGTACAAATGACCTTACCTAGGCAAACTCAGAGTTAGCACTTGGATGCACGAAATCGCCACCTCTTGCTTTCATCAGGCGTGTGGGGGAAATTCTCCTTGGATTTATAAGGGGAAATTCTCCACGCCATCATGAAATGGACTAGCTATAAAGCTTTTCCCGATTTCTCGATGCCTCAAGGTTTTGCAATGTGAGCTAGCTACAAAGCTTTTCTCACTTTACAAAAACCAACCTCCCAATTTCTCCAAGGAAAATTTAGGCATCCAAAGCAAGGGGAGTAAGGTGCTCCAACCCATGGGATGTGTGATAAGATTCACAACAAAGTGGATTCACTCAGCTATATGGAGGGTATTTGGCCATGCATAGAAAACCCTAACCTAAAGGCTCACTCTAGGATCCAACAATCTACTACATAGGCACATGACTGTGCCAGCTCACGTCAACGCACGCACACTGTGTATGAAATTGAACCCGCACACCTACCAATGCCTAACCTATGTCTAGCTAAGGAAGGAAATGCAAATCGGAAGAGTCTCGCAACCACGAAGTTTGCATGACATCCACTAGAGCTTAGAAAGAAACTATCCTAAATGGTAGGAGAGAAGCCCACGAGCCCTTCCCAAAGTGGTGAAGAAGCTCCCCTTGCCAGACAGATCGTCGAAGTTCACTGTAGTTACCTTCTCCGAGCTAGGATGACACTCTCCTAGCCATGCTCCTCGGAAAACTTCACCGGAGAAGATGAAGAATAGCTCACAAGAAGAAGAGGTTGAAGGATGGCCGACCTTTCACTCTCTCCCTTAAGGAAATTCCGCAACTCCAGGCCCCAAGGAAGAACTCCCAAGAAAATGTGAAGGAGTTAGGAATAAGGAAGAGAGGAAAATGAAGAAGAAGAAGTTGTGGAGAAGGAGGAAACCCTAACTAACCTAGGAAGAAGCCTCACCACTCTCTCCAAAAGCTCCCTCAGTTCTCCCCTAGCAAAAATGGTTTCTCCCTCAAAGAATGAGGAGGGCTCCTTGGTTAAGCAGCCACCTCACCTCCAAAGTGACAAAAAATTAACCTGAATATCTTAAGGAAGCTTCTAAAGTGAGGGCAAAAAGGTCCTTCCACACCACCTTTTGCCACCCCCTAGGCTCATGATCAAAATTTTGGAGAAAATGAATGCATCAGTAGTCGAAACAGTGCCCAAAAAGGTCACTTTGGTGACCTAGATGTAGAGTGGCGCCTAGGCACCCCATTTTAGGCACCAAGGCCTTGCCGCGTTGATCTGGGGCCATGGCGCCAGACATACGGTACCTAGGCGCCAAGCTCTCAAGAAAATGGCGATTTTTGGCATGTCTGGGGCCTTGGCGCCTAGTTTCTCCTTCTCCTGAGTGCTGGGTCTATGGAAAATTTTTAAATAATGTGTTAGACCTCTGGAGGCTTAACTTGATGGCTCAGAAGGTTATTTTAGGTACGTGGGCCCCCGAGGACTGCCCCAGGGCGTCAGTTTAGCTTGAAACCCTAATTTTCATTGGGATCATCCGAAGGAAGATTTTTTCGATCTAGATGCTACGGGAGACTCTATATGAGTGAAATATAGTCTCATAACTTCAAAATGGAGTATTTGGGTTGGGAATTCACTGATTAAATCGGTACCAACAGTCATCCCAGACCACGGCATGGGTAAGGTGTCCCTAACCTTAATTTTTCTGTAGCGCACGTAAGTGGACTTCGTGATTTCCTATGGTCGTGGGAGGCTCCAAATGGATGTTTGGTGGCTTGTAATCATTTTATTATCAACAAAAAATTCCTCACATCTCGAATGGTCCTCCCAGAAGGAATTTTCCTGAGTGTGGCTGAGTCGTCACCATATATAGCTACTTGCCATCGATAAGTGCTAGAAGGTCCCAGGTGGGTGCCTTGAACTACCAGATACTACGAATGAACTGTAGACCACCCTGAGTCATGCAGATGGACACCATACACTTGTGATATTAAAAATTGATGACAACACTCTAATTGTTCTTAGATGAACATTCTGATTCTGAGGGTTTGTCATTACTCATAACTTTTATTTTAGTTTTCTGAGTTTTTTTTTTATTTTTAAATATTTATTCTATTTCAGGATCTCATGGAGCTAGTTCAGCAGCTCCAGTCCTATGCATACACATCCTGGGCTAACTAGTGAATGAACTTAAATTAATGGAACACAAATATAAGGTGCAATATGCATAAAGCAACAATCAATCTTAAGCAATAACATATAATAATCAAAATGAAAATCACAAATTACAAGTTTTTTTAAGAGTTTTTCAACACTATATATAACAATACAAATAATAAAAAACATAAAATAATATACATAATAACAATAACACTACAATTTTTGAAATCTACATTTCCAATGAGCAATTAAAATACTACTTTATTGAAAATTTAATATCATTCACAGGCAACGATTCCAAAACCCTTATGCCAAGATGTTGTGTTGTACGTGCCAACCATGCAAGTATATGTGTTACTTAGGTAATATATGGATTTGAGTCTGTGTATCAAGCTCACGACGAATAAGTTAACTTTCAAACTAAAAGGATTGTTTAGTCTACTAATCTAGGTTTAGTTTGAAAGCTCAAAGTTTTTGGTGAAGTTTTAAAATATCTATCCTTAATTTTTTGCAGAAGTTACCTTCACTGGAGAGATTTTCTAGATGATGATAAGTCTCCATGGAATTGAATCTAAGAAGTCTAGACTCATCAAATCGAATTTATTGTTACTGATAATCGACCATATCTCTCATTTTTATTAATTAAATAAGTAAACACCCAGAACTGGCCCATGAAGCAGATGAAATCTCTTCCAGCTGGGTCCTTCCTCTCCCTCCTCGTGGCCATCTTGCTTCACTTGCCTCTTCCCTCCGAAAAATTATTCTGTACGTTCACCGTACTCAATTTTGCGCACGGTGAACCAATCAAAACCACTCCCTACCAAAAATTATATGGGAGTGAGCCTCAATTTTAATATTTCTTTTCAAAAAAAATGATTGGACGCCGGACAAATCGACATTGAATAATTTTTTTCTCCACGACAACCCCTTCATTTCAAAGGAAAAAATTTGCGTGCGAAACACGTACGCAGAGCTGCATACGTAAATGGGGTGTAAATGGGGTACATGAGGTTACAATGAGATTATATCCGTGTTATAACCTCCTGTAACCTATTTATAACCCCCTTGTAACCCCTATAACCGCACTTGTATTTTCATATATTGACAGTTTACAGACGGATTATGAGAAAATTATAAATAGGTTACAAAAGATTATAACACAAATATAAACCACTGTATATCCGTTTACCTATGCAGTTTCCATTTCAACACCTCCAAAACACCACTCACCTGCCGATCCCTAATCGGCTACATCCACCCCAACAAGACAACCCACTCCGCCCTTAAATTCCTCTTCACTATCAAATCCATCCGCACCCTCTTCTCCGCTAATAACCTTTCTCCTTCCACCCGCTCCTCCACTTCCATCCCCGCCGGATCCACCATCTGCATCCCAATCCCATGTTCCTATTCCGCCAGCTCCGGCTACTCATCCGAACGGCCTATCTAAGTTGTGAAGGTCGGCCATGGATTGGACTCCATTGCTCGCAACATTTTTGGTGAGTTCGGGACGTACCAGGAAATTGCTAAGGCCAACAATATTTCCGATCCGAATCTGATTGAGGTTGGGAGCGGCTTCTGATACCAATGCCTTGCAGCTGTGACCCTATTGATGGGGAGTCGGTGGTGCATTACGCGCATTTCGTGGCGGCGGGGAACTCGGTGTCGTCGATTGCGGAGAGTTTTGGAGTTTCACAGAATGTGCTTCTTCGGATCAATGGGATCAAGGTTCCGGAGGAGCTTCAAGCTGGACAAGTTCTCGATGTTCCGCTTCGAGGTCCATTCTCCTTTTCTTTCCACCTCCCTCATTAATCTCCAAGAAAAGCAAAACATGAGAAATTTTTATCTTAGATTTTCTTTTTTGTATGTTTTCGGTATAGTTTAATTCAAATTCTGGTAGAAAATTCTGCGGTTTAACGAAATTTGTCGGGGATTAATGCATGAAAAGCGACTTTAGCTGGTAGAAAAAAAATCGGATTCCAACGAGAAGCCTAAAGGCTATCAAAATATGAAAGCCATGGCAGGTTCATGCTCGTTTGAGTTGACTTTCGAATAATTCACAATGTAACGTTCACTTTTCTTTAAGAGATGCAGAATTTTTTAACCAAAAGTTCTCTAATGGTTGTTAGTTGTTGTAGAACGGTTCAAAATTGGAATATAGTCGTTTGCATGTCGATACATGGGATTTATTATTTGCTAGTATTATTATTTTTATTTTGCTTTTTTATTAATGAAAGGCTGTTTTTGAAATTTTACATGGATGAGTTATTATTATCATTTAATTATTATTTTTATTTATGGCACAATAAATGTGTTTGTTCGTAAACATAAATGACTAGGTTTGACTATGTTCATTTTTAGTTTATTTAATTTTCAAACTTTTTAAAATTATTCAAATTTGTTTATTTACTCAGTTGAACGAACATTATCGAGTCTTAATCTAGCCGAGTTCGAGTTGTTCGTCAATTGCATTGGTTCATTTACAGCCCTAATTCTTGTTCTTTATATTATCGAGTCGATCTTGCAACCGCTAATCACCTCCAGCCACCGTTCGCTAGCTGTCGTCGACCACTATCAACTTCCACCTGCTTCTTGTGACAAAATATATTGTGGAGTCACAACGTGTTGTGATATCCCAGCATATGTTGTAGAACAGTGAAGCACCTGATGGAGTAATGCATCATCTAGTATATCGTGCAATGATGCACCCAAGGGCTGTTTAACGACACTTCGAATACATTGCAATGATGCATCTCGAATACGGTGCACAATGCCTCCCAAAGACGGTGTAACAACGTACCTCACAATAACTGCTTACAATCGCCATACTCAGAATACAATGACTTTCTCTAGACTTTTGAAGCTCTCTCTGTGTAGCTCACCACTATGACCTACGTGATCAACTACGACCTATATGGTCCACAGCTCATACAACTCTCAATGTCAGCCTCTGTGGCCTACATACGTATAACATCTCATACAACTCCCAACTCTCGCCTCTATAGCCTTTGGACGTTATCACAACTCATGCAGCTCCAAACTCTGACTTCTACAGTCTACGGATATTATCTCAACTCATGCAGCTCCCAACTTCAGTCTCTTCGGCCTACAAACGTTTTCTTAGCTCATGTAGCTCCAAACTTCGACCTTTACGACCTACGAATATTATTAACCTTCTCACTACGGTCTATGTGATCAACTCCGACCTATGCAATGCACTGCTCATGCAGCTCCCAACTCCGACCTATAGGCGTTATCATAGCCCACCGTTACCTACGTGGCTCACATCTCTTTTAGCTCCCTACTACGGCCTCGATGACCGTCTGACTCTTATGAAGCAACCATCTATGACCCACATAGCCAACTACTACCTTGACTTTCAATTACAGCCTGTACGACAAACACATACTGCAACCACCATTTAGAACATTCACGTCAGACTATTGCCTCTATAGAAATCGACTACCACCTATGCGGTATATTATGACTATTATTACTAAAATATCGTTGTACATTAATTTTGTAATTTCATTTTCCCTAACTTAGGAGAGGAGTGTGTCTATGTAGTCACAATTACATAGTAGATTATTTCAATTTGGCTAGATCCCAAGATATTTTCTCTTTTTTAGTGCTTTTCATCTAAAAACCAATGTGTCATTGTTACCTATCACTTTAATTACCTGAATATGTGTTGGATTTTTGTGCAAGCTAAGATGCTAAATAATTATGCTACTGTCGTGGACCTTCTGACACACATCAACAATATGATTACCTATCGAAATATTTCTTAACATGTAATATTAACTATAACCAATTTTTTTATGAGTAGAAGTTTAGCTGGTAGAGCATTTTTTCGATCACTTATACAAAATCAATTAGAAGATCAACAAATTATTTTACATTGAGATTCTTTTCTGTAACAAAAGACTTAACATGGAAATGAATGTAGCACAAGCAAGCTTGTAAGAAGCGGGGTTGTGTAGTTCCTGACCATCACCGACAGTGCTCAATGCCCTCTAAGCAAGAGTTTTATGCATTGCTAGAGGAAATATGCGAGACAAAGTGAACCCGACCCAACCCAAATAGAGCTAAAGGCACTTGTTATGAGTTTTTCAAGGTCATTCAGATAGATCTGTGTGATTTTGTCATCTATATTTTTGTTATAATTTCCCAATTTTTTTTGTTAGGGCCTCTAACTTGTTTTAAAATTGTTTGATATCTATTTTTTTTATTTAGAGTTATATAGTGGTGGTTTGATTATTTCAAATTGTCTTGAGATTCATGTGCTTATTCAAAATTTGTGCTTGATAAGAGAAGGATTTTTTTCTCCCTATAGTTGCCACCCAATTTTTGAATGAATTGGCATGTAAGTCCAAAAATCTTTTATATTAATTGTTTGTTATTTTACATTATAATAGAAGGCAGATTAGTTGGTTTGATCACTCTCTGGACATCATAATGAGGCTCCTTTCAAGCCATGAACCAAGTTGTCACCCCCGGTCATAGTTTATTATGTATGGAAGGGTGTTATAAGTGACAACCTTAATAAGATAACTTGTTGATGAAGTCTTCTTGTTCATATGGTTAGCATGCATTGATGTATAAGTGTCATAAAATAAAATTGTTGTAATTTTCAATATTGTAGGGATGGAGACTAAGCTAGTTGAAATGCTAACAAGGAAATCATAAGAACTATGCTCAAGAAGTGAAGATGTTGATTGCGAAGTAATAAATCCATGCATACTGAGCCATGAACTAAGTTGTTACCCCCATCATAGTTCTTTATGTATGGATGGGTGTTATTTGTTGCACCCTTAATAAGGTAACTTGTTGATGAAGTCTTTTTGTTCATATGGTTAGCATGCTTTGATGTTGCAAGAGTGAATAAAATAAAATTGTTGTAATTTGCAATATTGATGATGAGTAGGGATGGAGACTAAGCTAGTTAAAATGCTAACTAGGAAATCGTAAGAATTTTATTGAAGATGATGAAGGCTTTGATTGAGAAGTAATAAATCCATGTATACTTGTCATAGTTCTTTATGTATGGAAGGGTGTTATATGTGACATTATTAATAATATAACTTGTTGATAAATTCTTCTTGGTCATATGGTTAGCATACATTGATGCTAGAGAGTGAATAAAATGAAATTGTTGTAATCTGCAACATTGATGATGAGTATGGATGGAGACTAAGGGTCTGTTTGGTGCAGTTGCAGCTTATTGAATAATCTGCTGATAAGCTGATTAAAAAAATATGTTGATAAGCTTGGTGCGGTGGCTATTACAAATTTTATTTTTTTAGAAAAGCTAGACAGTAGTCAAAAAGCTGTCACTGCACCTAGATAGGTTCCGTGTGAAAAACGCTGCTACCAGCGTTTTGAAAACGTATAAGCTGACAAAACGCAGTTTACCCAAACAGACCTGGTGCATTTTCAAAACGCCACCGCACCAAATAAGCTTTCCCAAACGGGCCCTGAGCTAGTTGAAATGCTAACAATGTAATCATAAGAACTATACTGAAGACAACAAAAATGTTGATTGAGAAGTAATAAATTCATGTATAGTAGTGCATGTGACATGATTAGTTGGATGTCCCTGATACATAGAGTAGTGTAATTCCTGGAATTTTATATACTCTTACACGTATTGGAGTTCTCCCAAAAAATTTTGATGAGTTGTTGAATGCATGAACTTAATTAGTAATTTTCTTTAAATGAAAAGATTTTTTAATCTTTTCAAGAAAATTACTTTCATCAAGGCTTTATCGTGGATTGGTTTACTCTATCAATGCCTACCTTATTTGAATATCTTTTAATTATGACAACAATTGATAGAAAATTTATTTCACGAACTTTATTTTGAAATCCAAATTAAATGATGTTTGATTTAATCTTTGAGAGAAAATTTAGATTTGCTAGAATTTATTGTAAAATTTAATGGCCTTTTCAAATTGTAGAGATAAAAGTTTTTGGGATTAGCTGTTTTTCTTAGAAACCATTGGTTCGTCGGACTCGATGAGTTAGAGCACCTGTTATTCCTGTCTAAGTTCCTAAATTTCCCAATGGATAGTTTACCCAAAGGTTAATGAAAAATTATGCCTTTGAATTGAGATTAGTCATGAAAAGGGCATTAAGTAACCACTTTCTATATACTTTTTTTAAGGACCAGATTGTATTTTATGAGTGTACCTTCTTGCTTTGGGACTCAAAAGCACGGAGGTTTCGGTGAACGAGTAGTAGTAAATTTACAATCTCATGTATTACTCTAGCTTTTCGAAATTTTCCGGTTTAAGTTGACAAACATTATACACTTTTTTAGGGAAACCCTTTGTTCCAATGTCCTTGTCTTTATTATTTAATTGTTTATGTGTATCTTGAATGGAATTAGGCAAAAGCTAAACATTTTATCCTAATCCTGATCAGATCTAAGCCAAGATGGCATCAATGCTCTAAAATTCCAATGCCAACGTTCAATGCAACACCAATTTGGCCAAGCCTATTGTTAGCAAAGTACTTAAAGTCTTGATCTCTTGTTCTTTGACTTTTAAGTGAGATCCTCCATGATGATTATGTTTACACAAAGAGTAATCTTAATATGACTTATCCTATACTATGACTCCATGCAAGCAATTCTATTATAGGCCACATAAATAAACTTGTGCATTGGGCACCCTCTTCCATAATAAATTAGTTAGATAACGCTTCCATTCTGTCTTCTCTTAGACAATAGATGACAAATGCAAGTACGCTTGAATTTGTCTGTCAATCATTTAGGCGTATTCAAAATTTGAAGGAAAACACACAAGATTAAGGAAAAAATATTCTTTTATTCAACTAACAAATATTTACATCTATCATGCCATTCTCATTAATGTAGAAGTATCCAATATTCCACCTTTCATCTAGTTGAGCACTCTCTTTCATCTAGTTGAGCACTCTTTTGGAGTTCAATAACATAGTCTTTTCTTGCATGAAGAAGCGTTATCCCTTAACTCGTAATATCCGGAAGATGCATGACTTATTATTTGGGTTATTATTATTTTCCTCTCTATCCATTATCAATTGAGGCTTGATTTACTCCAAAGCCTTGCATTTCTTGTTTGCTTATTGCATGCTAGAAACTTCTAGTTATAAAGTAGAGATTTTATGTCCAACTTTACATGATGATCCCACATATAAAGAGATAAAATAGAATAATATATGAGACACCAGAGATCTTACATGAAATACTTGGGAAGAGTAAAATTCATTGGGCCTTACTTAGTCAAAATAATTTATTATGTATTTGAAGTTACAGAGTTTCACTCTTTCATCTAACTAGAGAAGATTTTACAAAGTTATGAACACATGTTTGTCCTTTTGTTTCTATGATAGTCTGATAGACAATAATGTTAATTACATTACATTGATCATGCAATAACACTCTAAAGTTATCAACCAAGTTATAATAACCACAAGTGGGGATGTAAATGAAGTAATGCATTCGATGAACAACTTGAACTCGACTCGATTAAGACTTGATCATGTTCGTTCAAATTAGTAAATAAACAAGCTTGAATAATTTTTAAAAGCTTGAAGCTTAAACAAAATGAACATGAACATGGTCGAACTTGCGCGTTTATGTTTACGAATAAACTCGTTTGTCGTTCAACAAGTAACTTTATAAATACTCGATATTAAGCTCGATGATAACTCGTATTATATATATGATATGTTATTTAAATAAAATTTGATTACTTATAATTTATTTAATCATAAATTTAATAGGAATATATTATTATATAATATTTTTGTTTTAATAATTAATTATATATTTATTTTATCTATAATTGAATGGTAATTTAGAATGAGATATTTACAGTTAAGGAGAGTGTCATAAAAGATTTTTCTTAAAGAGTTTTTATAACCTTGAATATAATTAGTTCATTTTTTATGACCATGACACTGCAATTATCAACAAAATTAATATGTATTGTCAGTAAATGATCATCCCTATAACTTTTAGGATCAATTTAGTTCATCCACTTGTAAAATTTGAACAAGTGTAGTCCTACGATAAGAATTATGTAGCTAATTAGTTATGTTTAATGTTTTTAGAGTTTATGATCAAAAAATTTTAGCTGCAATCAAAATTGCAAATTTTTTTATTAGAATTTTTTTACGAACATCAAGTTTCTCATTTAAATTTAGCTTGTTTAAATACTTGTGACCTGTCATAAACAAATCAAATATAAATCAAGTTCAAATATTGAAATAGTTAAACAAATCAAGCATTAACAATATATGAAACTCGACACAAGCTCAAGTCGAACTTGAACAACTTATAATTATAGCAAGCCAAGTATGAACAATGATATACTCGGTTGGGTTGGGCTCGATTACAGCCCTAATCGTAAGACAGTAGTTGTGTTACAGCAACTACTAGGGGTGTTCAATGATGAGTCTTTGTGGTCGTTACTCCAAGATTTTTTTTTTAAGAGTATGGATTTAACTGTTTGCTTTCTCACTCTATTTATGTTGAAAATAGGTCTTATTGGTAGAGTTTTGGGAGTGACATTTTGATAAATTTGACCAAAATCCTAGAACACTCCATCATATGATTCATGTTATGTTTTTTTTCTTTTTTTGCTCTCTTCATTTAAATGTCTTAGTGAACTCAAAATTGAATGATCTTAGGCTAGTTGGATTCATCTTGGGCCGCTCGATTCAAATATAATCATGCCGAATTAAAAGATTGTTTAGCCCTTCAATTGATGTGATGAAACTTTCAATAATACTTCAAGCATTTGATTTGGGCTCATTTGGACTTAAATTAGTTTTCCTTTAGCATCACTAGTTTCTTCTTGTTTAGACTTTCAGTCTAATTATAAAATTATTGAAATCGAAGCTTATATGATTTTGGATTTGAATCTAGAAATTATATAACCCGAAATGTATTGAGATCTGTGGTTGATTGAGTGGATTTTTTGTGACATCACTTCTAACTTGCATCTTGTCAACTAAGTAGAAAAGTGGGAAAGAGGGAAAAGTATAAAGAAGGCTCAAAGCTATTGTTCATTTGAAGAAAAAAACCCTAAATATTCCTTTTGCCTTTTTTTGTGTCTGTGTACATTGCAGTGCGAGATGTTGAGGAACTGCCTAACATGTCGAGATTCAAATCCACCATCACATCAACCATTTGCTCTTTCACCAATGTATTGTAAGATGTAAGCACATCACTTCATACTTCACGCCATTCATATTTGTCTCACAAAATTTTCGCTTAACCCAATCAACTAATCTTCACTATTTTCTAGTGGTCTAGTGTTTTGTGAAGGTCATAAAGCAGCCTAACAAGGCCGCTTGATCCCTTCCCAAATCCAATCGATCCAATCAATAATTTCACCTTACCAATTGCTAGTCATATCTCCATTATAGTTTTTTTTTTCCTTTTTTTCTGGTAGTCTTGTGTTTTGTGAAGGTTGTGGCTACTTGACACATAGCTCATGGATCTCATTTTGAGTCAGTTTTCCTTGTCAACCATTAGTTACTTGTCAATCCCCCATTCTACCTTTCTCTCTTTTTCAAAGTTTGTTTAGTTACCATTCTACCGGCCATTCTCACTCTAACTAATAATTGATAAGCGAGCTTTCAAAAAATGAATTTGCTAGCTGACATTTTAGAATTTGCTTTAGATACTTATACCATTTGAATTTATCATTTTTCACCTTCAACTTGTGATTATAATAGGAAGAAGATAGTTTGAGCTTAATCGCACTAAATGGTCCCTGTGCCAGATTGAATAACCTCATCTGTTTACTCAATGACACTTCTGCTGCTTATAGGCAAAAGTATAAGAAGACAATGAGATTCACAATTTTTTTTTCATTAATGTTTAAGGAGATCTAAACGAATCTATTTAATATTTACACAAAAATGGAAATAAGGAAACTCCTAACTAACATGTTTATCTAACTCGATAAAACCCTTCAATGCATGTCATAGTTGTTATATGCCCATTGTGGACTTGTTTTAGACCCTTAAAGAAATTCATAGGCTTAGACATTTACTGGGTAGCCTAGCTACCTTTGTTAGTCCCAAGGAAAGCTTAAACAACTTGGCAATGCTTATGGTGGTGCTTGATTCATACTAGACCAAGTTAATGAAAGTGTTTGGATTTGTAATTTTAATTCTACATTTGGAGAAATGTTAAGAGCCCCTTATCATTGTAAATTCTTGGTCAATAAAAAGGTTGGGAAGTTTTTCTTGTAATAGGGGTGTTATTTTTTAGTTAAGCATGTTTGTACTTTATGTTTGGCAAGGTCGAGATCTGGCATGGAGCCTAGATTTGCCTAGTAGTTGTGTTGCACTGAAATGATGAAAACTTTTTGTTGAACCTCTAAGCCCATGGAGACTAGCCCTTTTTGCATTGTGGCCGTCAACTCTTATCATTTTTGTGTTTGCTGCTCTATCAATTATTTAATGCCGCCTCTTCTTCCTTTAAACTCATTGAGGTTTTGAGCCATCCAAACTAATCCTTGTTAATGAAGTCTAGCACATATTAGTGAGTGAAACATTTAGCAAAACACTTTCACAGCCTCAGGTGTATCCACCACAAAAACTACCAATGGAGAAACTGCACAATAAATTTTTGGGAATTTACATGCATGCCACCTAATTATTCTTTATTTACACATCTAACACCTAAACTTTACTTTTTTACATTTATACCACTCATATCTTTCATATCACATAAAAAATACCACCACTTCTAAAATGATATACACCTTTTCATGCTTAGGCAGGGTGGTATGTATGTTAAAATTGAAGTTTTTATGTTGGATATGTAAATACATAAGAATTGAGTGGTATGTATGTAGATCTTACTATTTTTTTGATACCCGCTCTCCTTTTACCTCTTGAATATTGCCACAGTCTTATTATGATTCCTTTAATAGACCAATTTTTTTGCTTCACGCAATTACCAGTTGAACCTTCAAGTCCTTAACAGTGGAAACTAAGGAATACGAGTAGAAATGCTTGGCTTGATTCATTGTTTCAAACCTACAGCTTCCGAAGTAAGGAACAAAAGTGTAAGGCTTTGAATTATCTTTTCCGCCATCCTTATCCTAGCTGATCTTAATTTTAATAAAATTTGACTTAACTAGTAATATTGATGAATATTCTATCTAGATTGAGGACTTCACTTTGCATTCTCATCATACTTGACTGCTTCTTAAAACTAATCTAATCAAGCTTTGATTGGCTCTCATCCGTTTGGTTCGTCCGTCTTGACTGTTAGTTTGGTCGAATTTGAACCCCACCTATCAATAGTCCTGATCCACTCATTCAATTATCCTTGAAATTTGTTAGCTTGCTCAGAATCATTTATCTGGGTTCATTTGCTACGATTGCCTTGTGAGGCCATTGAAGCAACGAGACAACTACTTGGTGATAGTTTTTCTGCATCAATTGCTATGCATCACTTCAATTTTGTTTTATCCGCCACTTCTAACTTTTTCCCCTAAGACAATGGGATCATCTCGCTCATCACGTAACAACTATTACACATTTACCAGTCCAGTTGTCTTATGGACCCTCATCTTATCACACCAATAATTACAAATAGGTTGACATTCATGCAATAAAGATAATTTTTGGGCATCTTTGTGTTTTTTGTTTGAGACCTAATAGATTCTCAGGTAACTTTTCCTCTTTCTTCATTTTATTTGAACTTCTGTGACCTAACAACTCATGGAGTTCACCTTGTAAAAAATTTTCTCAATCAACATAATTTTTTTTTCTTTATAATGGACACAATGCAATCACCAAAAAACTTAAAATCTAGGATTTTGTACGTTGATTGGGTCGGTGTTTTTTCTCTTGCCTCTATCACAATTAGCATCAAAACACATGCTATTCGTGTATCTTGCTCCAAACATGTCAAGAAATTCCCATGGTCAAAATTGCATTTTAGTTTTTGATTTAGCGACTATTGCGGTGAAATTGAAGATTCCAACACAAACACAAGGATTGATATGTTGATGTTCCTATTAGGAATTCTGAAAAGATCAAAGTGGCCTTCAAATATAAAAAATAATTTCTTTAATTGATTTCTATGAGGGATTATTTATAAATTTTGAGGGCATTATTGTCATTATTAGGAATATTCCTCTTATTATGAATAATGAATATTTTAACTTGTACCTTTCACTATTAAAACATGACCAATTGAGCTTTCGGGTTGACCTTATCGACCAATATTGATGTCAGTTTTTGTCTGACATTTGCAGCCATTGCGATGTCTCCAATTGATAATCCGAAGATACTATTTTGTATATCTCGACTCCATGAATCTATAAATAATAATAAATACCAGTTTGGTCAATTGGATTAATGAGAAAGATTCTAAGAAGATTTGTCATCTTTAATTTAGGTCATTGAAAAATGGCATCGATGATTCACTATTTTTAACAAAGTGTTCAACAACTCTTCAGTAGTCAATGTTCTTAATTGGATTTCTATTATAACAACTGCACTGCTCTCATCCAAAGCTTATTTTTTTGTCTTTGTGTTTGTCAGACTAATTACAAGTAATTACACTTTTAAATACTATTATGAAGTAATTATAACCTTCATAGAAGCATAGCCTGAGAAGGATTTATTTCATTGTATTCTTATCCCAAAAGTAGTATAAGGGTTCATTTTAATCTTATAGCTTAAAATTGTCAATTTAGTCTGCAGACTCTTTTAATATAGGCTGAAATAACTTTTATGGCAGATTGTTTCAGCCTCAAATTTTAAAAACTGAGGTCTAATTTGTCTTTTTTGTAGACTGTGGACTAAACTGACCCCATTTAATAGTCCATAAACTATTTTGAAAACTTATATTTCTATATTAACCATCTAAGTTGATCTTGGTAACCTGAGTGCGGTAAAATCCGAGTCTTCTAACTCCTTTTGAATCATCATTTAACAGCAGTCTTTGATTTTCTAACAGACTTTTTCGTCACATACCTTTTACATTTGTATCTCTCAACTTAATGATTATTGAAGGATAATTAACTCAGTGACACTTTGGCAGCATGTTTATCGTCAATAAGCAACTTGTCTCTCGATTGCAACCTGCGAATCTCTTAAAGCAGCTATGCTCTCACTGCCAATAACTATGTCTTTTACAGCTGCAGCTCCACCACATGGCAATTAATTTTCTATTCAACTCTCATTTATTCATATTATCACTTAACTCATATTTCTGTAAAATTTTTTTAATACATATATTTATGGAATATTACTTACATACTACTAAGTTCCTATGTGTTTACATATCTAACACCCAAACTTCAATTTTTACATATATGCCACTTTATTTCACAATTTAAAAAGTAATATGGTGGTATTTTTGAAGTGATATGATATTTGAGTGGTAGAAATGTATAAAGTAAAGTTGAGATGTTATTTATGCAAATATATGGGAATTGGGTGGCATGTAAATTTTGGTTATTCTTGTAACAGATTGGAGTGTGGTCTCACCGAAAAAATATTCCATACGGAGTCCAGACGTAGAGCTGCGTCCGGACTCCCAATCCCAACCGCCAACCGTGTATGGGAGTGGGTCCCACTTCTATTTTTTTTTTAAAAGAAAAAAAAATTGTTGATCAGGCGCGATGTGCAGCTGGGATCGGGAGTCCGAACGCATCTCTGCGTCCGGACTTCAAATGGAATATTTTCTCGGTCTCACATAAGGAATAAGCAATAACTCATGCCCCGCTGCTAAATGTGGCATCCTCTTCATAGGCAACAACTCTAATTTAACTTGTGAGACTTCTACCTGCTCTCATGCTGCCTACAATGCAGACGACATTTTTACTTCACTCAACAACCACTCTATATGCAATAGTGAGTCTTAACAGTCCATATGAAAACTTTCTGTTTGCTTTGTGTTGAAGAATAGTAGGGGTGTGAAGCTCGGCCCAGGGCTCAGTGCTTGTTCGTATTTGGCTCGTTCAAAAAAAAAAAAAAATCTTTGAAATAGGCTCATATATGAAATGCCCATGAATTGATTCAAATTTCTTTTAGTTCTATCTCATGTTTGGATCGAAATTATATCAAAATAATAAAATTTTATATTTTTAAAGTACAACGTACAAAGTTAACATAAAAATATTATTGGCTTAATTCAAGTCAAAACGAGTCGAACACAATCTAATATAAGTTTATTCATGTAGAGCTCGTTAACTAGTTCAACATGAGTTGTTCATGATCAATATCCATTTTGATAGTGCTAAAGAGTAATGGAACTGATTTGTCATTTGTCATTCAAGGAACCAATGGCTCGGGATCAGGATCGGGATAGCTAGAGAAAAATGATTGTTCTTCGAGGCTTCAAGTTGGATGGATGATTCGGACTCCGGTGATGATTCTTCTCGTAATTTTGGTAATTTTTTGTTTACTTTGCAATGAGATTGGTTAATGGGCATTTAGATATTTATTTTTATTTCGAATTTGATGTATTTATTGGTAGTTCTAGGATTTTTTAGTCTGAAACTCTGAATTGAGAAATCAATATTTGTACTAATATGTGCCTTCCTGTCTATCTTTTTTCGGGGGCATTTACATACATACAACTCAATTCTTATGTATTTACATCAACTTTGCTTTGTTACATTTCTACCACCCAAATCTTTTATATATCATGAAAAATATCACTTTTAACTTTTAAAAAGTGAATTACACTTTTTCATGTATAGGTAAGTTGGTATGTATGTGAAAAATGAAGTATATGCGGTAGATTTGTAAATACATAGGATTGAGTGGTAGTGGGCACAAAGCATTATCTGAAATATTGCTATTACCAAATCTAGCACTATCTTTTATCTATTTCTAAAATTATCACCAAAATCAAAATTCAAGATAAAACACCAATCATGATTTTCATTTTTATTCAAATTCACAATAATAGCTTATCTAAAATACACTAACCCTCAATTTTGAAATTAATTTTCTCGAACTCTAAAACGGTAATTTTAAAAATTAAAAAAATCGGTTTCAGAATGAATAATATAAATTAAAATCACAAACTGTATTAAATCACAAACTGTATTAAAATAGGTGCTTGAATGAATATTTTATTTAATTAATTACACAGTAGAAACCGCATCTTAACTTACCATTAATTGATTCTTAAACGCCATCCCTTTCGTCATCCACCACACACATCCATTATAGCAAGCCACTACTACATCAATGGCTCTACGTCAATGAGAGTCAGCAGAAAACCACTGTGGACGTCACACCTTCTTTAACTTTTAAACATACTTTAAGCATCCCCTCCATCGCCCACCACACTTTCCTTCAGAGCAAAGCCACCTACCTCCTTACTCTCTCTTCTCTTCCTCTCTTCCACCGTCTCTCCTCCTCCTAACCTTGATCTGTGCCATGGCAGACTTGTTTGTTGGCCCAATCGTGGATAAGATCTTCAAAGCTTGCTCTGTTTACCTTCAAGATCAATATAGATGTCAGACAGGCATGAAGGAGGAGCTCGAAAGGCTGCAAGAGAACCACCCTAAGATCCAAGCTGTGGTATCCGCCTACAACCGAGCACAGATCAGAGATCCGGCTCTCAACAGATGGATATGGCAGCTAAGAGATGCCATCGATGAGGCAGATGATGTTCTGGATGACTTTGAGTTCGAGAAGTTTGAAGAACAGCTTACTGGAAACAAGAAGCGGCAAAAGATTGTGAAGTTTGTAAAGAAAGTTGGCAAACGTGCTCTCAAGATGGATCCCAATTTGAAGAGACTGGAGAAGGTTGTGAAGGAACTTGATAAAGTTTCAGCTGAGGTCAGTACTTTCCTTCATCTCTTAGAAAACGCAAAGCAGGGGCAGCAGCAGCTGGAGCTTCAGTTGTTCAAAGATCCGGAAACAGGATGCTTGCGCAAAAGTGATCTCTTCGGTCGAGGCGAGGAGAAGGATTTTATCATGCAGTGGTTGAGGAAGCCAACAAATGAAGATCCAACTCATATTGCTAACCTTACTTTGTACAAAAGCATTTCTCTTCTATCCATAGTGGGTCATGGTGGCATGGGCAAGACAACACTCTTACAACACATCTATGAAGATCTGAAAGAGGAATTTGAACTGAAAATGTGGGTTTGTGTTGCCAACGACTTTGATGCAAAAACGATCATTGCCGATATGTTGGACATTCTTACCAAAGTGAGGCCTCATTTGGAGTCACCACTCGCTGCTGTTCAAGAGAGACTTAAAGATGTCGTGCAATCCAAAAGATTCTTGCTTGTTCTGGATGACATTTGGGAGGAAGATATAAGCAAATGGGAGAATGTGCTCTCCCCTCTGACTAATGGAAGTTTCGGAAGTAAGATTTTGTTAACTACTCGAATGGATGCAGTTGCATCGGCGATTGCAAAGGTTATTAAAAAAAATATGGAATCATTGAGAATAAAGGGCTTGGAGGAACATGTGTGTTTGCAGGTACTCAACACCCATGCATTTGCTGGTGTAGAGAACCTTGATTCTCATAAAAAATTAATAGACATCACTGGTTTGATAGTTAAAAAGCTTTTAGGATCTCCGCTGGCAGCAAAGGTCATCGGTGGCGTTCTCAATTCTAACTTGAATGACAGTTTTTGGACAAACATTTTAAATAGTACTGATGTTCTAAAAGTAGAATCAGAATCGGGTCGCAATAACATTTTGTCTATCTTTCAATTGAGTTTTACGTTCCTTCAACAACCTCTACAAACTTGTTTTGCATTTTGTGGCATATTCCCGCAAGATCATAAGTTTGATAAAGATGATTTAGTCCGAATGTGGATTGCATTGGGTTTCATTCAGGAATGTTCTATTAAAGGAGAGACTTTGGAAGATACTGGAGGAAGGTATATTAATGTTTTGGTCAGAAAATCTTTCTTTGACGAGTTTCGAGATGAAAAGAGAATATACTATAAGATGCATGATTTATTAAATGATTTGGCACAGTCTATTTCTTCAGAGGAATGTTTCAGATTCGTGGGAGATAATATTTTATCTTTTAAAATTCCTAAAAATGTTCGACACTTATTTGTTGAAACTAGCAATCTGGAAGCGTTGAGAATGATCAAAGATGTAAAAAATCTACATTCACTTTTTCTTGTCGGTGGAAGAGATGTTCAAGATTATACTGAAGAGTTTACTGAAATTTTTAAGGAATCAAGAAGCATTCGTTGTTTGTTCATAGACACTCCAAGTCTGAAAAAGATGCCTGAGGCTATTAAAAATTTGAGACATCTTCGATATTTTAATCTTAAGGCAAGTCTCACTCAGATACCAAGATCTATAAGCAGTCTTTATCATTTGCGGTTCATAATCTATAATGGATTTTGCTCTGAAGATTTATTGCCCAACGATGTGAGTAATCTTTCTAATCTGCATCATCTGGAATTGCCCTCGGGTGCATTTTCTAGAGTACGTGTAATTGGGAAATTAAGTTCACTTCAAGAACTAAAAGAGTTTAATGTTAAGAATGAGAATGGTTATAAAATTGGGGAGTTGGAACATATGAGCGAGTTGCTCAAATTAAGAATACATTTTCTCGAAAATGTGATGGATGCTGGAGAGGCTCGCACCGCAAAACTATGTGAAAAGAGAAAACTGACGGATTTATTCTTGAATTGGGGCAATACTGTTGAATCAGACAGTGGACTTCGAAGCCTGCGGAACGTTGTCAATTCTGACTTAGATGCGAATGTGCTTGATAATCTTGAACCATACAAAAATTTGAAAAGATTGTCCATACTTTCATATGAGGGTGCAAGATCTGCAAAATGGATGTACGAAGCTGATTTGATCTCCAATCTAGAGTACATCCGGCCGGAGAATTGTTCGGAGTGCGAAACTCTTCCACCTTTCGGGCAGCTTCCCCATCTCAAGTGGCTGTACCTTCGTTACATGCCAAAAGCAAAGAGGTTTGCTTATAAATTCCATGGGAATGACAAGGTTTCTGTGTTTCCATCGTTGCAGGAGCTAAAGATTAGGGGATTACAAGTATTGGAGGATTGGTTTGATGGAGCGGGAGCAGCAGCAGATGACTGTTTCTTTCCTTGCTTAACAGAACTCTTCCTCGGTAACTGCCCAAACCTGCAGGAGTTGCCCTATTTGCCTCCTAAGCTCAAGAAAATGCGGATACATAGCATTGGATGGAAAGCTTTGAACTCCAAGCAAGGCACTTCAAAATCTATTCCCCTTGAAACATTAGAGGTCTGTTCGTGTCTAAAGATCACATCTGTTCATCTGGCGGATGTAGCAAATTTGACAATTGAAGGTTGCCCCAATCTGATTTCTCTCGGTGGACTGCATCAAGTGGAGAGTGGCGCTGAGAAATCCCTGCAGTCTCTCTCTTCCTCCTTGGAACGCCTCTCTTCTCTTAAGGAATTAAATCTTTCGTATCTGGAATCATTGCAGTGTCTGCCATCTTCTTTGTCGGCCATCTCATCCCTCAAGAAACTAGGTTTAAATCGCATTCCACTCAAATCATTGCCAGAACTCCCTCCCTCTTTGTTTAGTCTGTATATAAAGAGCCTTGATAAGCTAGGGTGCCTGCCATCTTCTTTGTCGGCCATCTCATCCCTGAAGTATTTATTTTTAGATAACATTCCACTCCTCAAATCATTGCCAGAACTCCCTCCCTCCTTGGAATTTCTGAGTATACATAAGCTTGATAACATACAGTGCCTGCCATCTTCTTTGTCGGCCATCTCATCCCTCAACTATCTATATTTATATAGCATTCCACTCCTCAAATCATTGCCAGATCTCCCTTCCTCCATGTATTTACTGCATATCGAAGATTGTCATCCAGAGTTGATGGAGCGTTATAAAAACTCTTCAGGCTCTGATTGGCGCAAGATCGCACACATTCGTGATGTCCATATTAAATAATTGGCGTCATTCCAAATCAATCTCTTCCCATCAATACGTGAATATGTGAGGCAAGGACTTTTTATTTACTTATATTCATGTCATCCTATGTTGTGCTATGCACAAGCTTATTTATTATTGTAATAACTAATATCTGACTAATTTGAATGAACAACTATTTGGTCTTAGTAATTTCGAATTTTGTAGTTCAATAACATAAGTGTGGATTGGATTTTATCTAACTACTTCACACATTTTATTTTATTTTATTTTATTTTATTTCTCTAATTCTTATTTTGGTTATATATATTTTTTTATCTTATCTTATTTTCTTCTCAAAATTTGTTCACAAGGAAATTCCAAAATCTACCCATATGCCGCTGAAAATAAATACTTAAAACTGAAAATCAGCCTCTAGCGCCCAGTTATTATGATGAAGCACAGTACCAAACAATACGAAACAATAAATTTTGGGGATTTTACACATCTAACACCTAAACTTTACTTTTTAACATTTATACCACTCAAATCTTTCATATCACATAAAAAATACCACCACTTCTAAAATGATATACACCTTTTCATGCATAGGTAGGGTGGTATGTATGTTAAAATTGAAGTTTTTATGTTAGATATGTAAATACATAAGAATTGAGTGGTATGTATGTAGATTTTACTAATTTTTTGATACCCGCTCTCCTTTTACCTCTTGAATATTGCCAGTCTCATTATGTTTCCTTTAATAGACCAATTTTTTTGCTTCACGCAATTACCAGTTGAAGCTTCAAGTCCTTAACAGTGGAAACTAAGGAATATGAGTAGAAATGCTTGGCTTGATTCATTGTTTCAAACCTACAGCTTCCGAAGTAAGGAACAAAAGTGTAAGGCTTCGTTTTACATATTCATCCTTAGTGCCTATTTGGAGCTGAAATTGAATTCTCTATGCCGCCATCTTTATCCTAGCCGATCTTAATTTTAATAAAATTTGACTTAACTAGTAATATTGATGAATATTCTATCTAGATTGAGGACTTCACTTTGCATTCTCATCCTACTTGTCTGCTTCTTAACACTAATCCAATCACACTTTGCTTGGCTCTCATCCGTTTGGTTAAATCGTCTTGACTGTTAGTTTGGTCGAATTTGAACCCCACCTATCGATAGTCCCGTTCCACTATTCCAATTATCCTTGAAACTTGTTAGCTTGCTCAAAATCATTTATCAGGGTTCATTTGCTATGATTGCCTCGTGAGACCATTGAAGCAACCAAACAACAACTTGGTCATAGTTTTTCTGCATCAATTGCTATGCATCACTTCATTTTTGTTTTATCCGCCACTTCTAACTTTTTCCCCTAAGACAATGGGATCATCTCGCTCATCACTTAACAACCATTACACATTTACTAGTCCAATTGTCTTAAGAACCATCATCTTATCACACCAATAATTACAAATAGGTTGACATTCATGCAATAAAGATAATTTTTAGGCATCTTTGTGTTTTTTTTTTTTTTTTTGTCACCTAATAGATTCTCAGGTAACTTTTCCTCTTTCTTCATTTTATTTGAACTTATGTGACCCAAGAACTCAAGGAGTTCACCTTGTAAAAACTGTTCTCAAGCCACATAATTTTTTTTTTCTTTAAAGTGGACAAAATTCAATCACCAAAAAACTTAAAATCTAGGATTTTATATGTTGATTGGGTCGGTATTTTTTCTCTTGCCTCTATCGCAATTAGCATCAAAACACATGCTAATGTTCCTATTAGGGATTTTGAAAAAATCAAAGTGGCCTTCAAATATAAAAAATAATTTCTTTAATTGATTTCTACGAGGGATTATTTATAAATTTTGAGGGCATTATTGTCATTATTAGGAATATTCCTCGTAGTATGAATAATGAATATTTTAACTTATACAGTTCACTATTAAAACGTGACCACATAATTGAGCTTTCAGGTTGACCTTGTGGACTAATATAGATCTGGATTGATATGTGATGTCAGTTTTAGTCCGACATTTGCAGGCATTGAAGATGTCTCCAATTGATAATCTGAAGATACTATTTTGTATATCTCGACTCTATGAATCTGTAAGCAATAATAAATCCCAATTTTCTCAATTGGATTAATGAGAAGAATTCTAAGAAGATTTGTCATCTTTGATTTAGGTCATTGAAAAATGGTATTGATATTTTACTATTTTTAACGAAGTGTTCAACAACTCCATAGTAGTCAATGTTCTTAATTGGATTTTTATAATAACTGCATTGTTCTCATCCAAAACTTATTTTTTTGTGTTTGTGTTTGTCAGACTAATTACAAGTAATTACACTTTTAAATACCATTATGAAGTAATTATGACCTTCTTAGAAGCATAGCTTGATAAGGATTTATTTCATTTTATTCTTTTGAGAAAGTTGTCAAAGTAGTTCCTTAACGTAGTACAAGGGTTCATTTTAATTCCATAGCCTTTAAAATTGTCAATTTAGTCCACAGACACTTTTAATATATACTGAAATAATTTTTATGAAAGATTATTTCAGCCCAAATTTTTAAAAACTGATTACTAATTTGTCTTTTTGTAGACTGTGCACTAAAATGACCCCTGTAATAGTCCAGAGACTATTTTAAAACTTATATTTCTATATTAACCATCCAAGTTGATCTTGGTAACCTGAGTGCGGTAAAATCCGAGTCTTCTAACTCCCTTCGGATCAGCATTTAACAACAGTCTTTGGTTTTCTAAAAATCTTTTCATGACAGACCTTTTACAATTTTATCTCTCAACTTAATGATTATTAAAGGGTGATTAACTCAGTGACACTTTGGCAGCATGTTCATCGTCAATAAACAACTTGTCTCTCGATCGCAACCTGCGAATCCCTTAAGCAACTATGCTCTCACTGCCAAGAACCGTGTCCTTTGCAGCTGCAGCTCCACCACATGGCAGTTAATTTCCTACTCAACTCCCATTTATTCATATCATCACTTAACTCATATTTCTATAATTTTTTTTTAATACATATATTTATGGAATATTTACTTACATACCACTAAGTTCCTATGTGTTTACATATCTAACACCCAAACTTCAATTTTTACATATATGCCACTTTAGCTAAGCATGAAATAGTGTATTTCACATTTTAAACGTTAATATGGTGGTATTTTTGATGTGATATGAAATATTTGAATGGTGAAAGTGAAAAAAGTAAAGTTTAGAAGTTATTTATGCAATTATATAAGAATTGGGTGACATGTAAATTTTCACCATTCTTGTTACAGATTGGAGTGTCGTCTCACACAAGGAATAAGCAATAACTCATGCTCTGCAGTTAAATGTGGGAGCCTCTTCATAGGCAACAACTCTGTTTCAACTTGTCAGACTTCTACCTGCTCTTATGCTGGCTACAATGCAGACACCACTTTTACTTCACCCAACAATCACTCTACAAGTAATGGTGAGTCTTAGCAGTCCATATGAAAGCTTTATGTTTGGTTTGTGTTGTAGAATATTATGGGTGTGAAGCTCGGCCTGATACGCAGTGATTGTTCGTATTTGACTCGTTCAAAAAAGAAAATTTTGAAATAGGCTCTTATTTGAAATGGCCCAGGAAACAATTCAAATTTGTTTTCGTTTCTGCTCATGTTCGGCTTGAAATTATCTCGAATATTTTGAAAATAATAAACTTTAATATTTTTAAACTACAACATATGAAATTAGTATAAAAATATCATTTCTTTAATTATTTAACTAATTCGAGTCAAATTGAGCCGAACATAATGTAATAAAAATTTATTCATGTAAGGCTCTTTAACTAGTTAAACACGAGCTGCTTACGAACGACGTGCAAAGTAATGGACTTGTGGTTGTTCATCGAGGCTTCGAGTAGCATGGATTATTCGAACTCCGGTGTTGATTCTTCTTGTTGTTTGTGTAATTTTTGGTTTACTTTGCAATGAGATTTGTTAATAGGCATTTTGATATTAAGTTTTATTTTGAATTTGATGTATTTATTGATAGTTCTAGTGTTTTTTAGTCTGAAACTATGAATTGGGAAATCAATTTTTTCATTGATACTGCCCTTTCTATTTTTTTCTGGGGGCATTTACATACATATGACCCAATTCTTATGTATTTACATCATATGCAGCACTCTTAAATATTTCTGGGGGCACAATCTTTTATCTATTTTTTTCAAATTATCACTTAAAATCTCCAACCTTGATCTTTGTATTCATCAAATTCTCGATCATTTGATTGTGGCATTCATAAATGCGTCGATCTGTTAGCTCAAAAAAAGATAAGAGAAGAAGACGGTTGTTAATGTGCGATAAGATATAGGTTAAGTAACAAAGACAAAGATGATGGAAAGCATTATTAACATAAAGATTATATACAAAAGAAAATAGTTATAAATTTAGTTAAATATTTTACAATTTATTACTCATTAAAAATATTATTTTATAAATAAATAAAAATTACATAAATAGATAGAGATCTCCGGGCATAACACGAATCTCAAGATAATTTTTTAAATAAAAAATAGTCAAATTTGAAGCTCTGATTTCAACAAATTTATAGTCAAACTTACCGAATCGACGAGATTGACTCAATAATATCAAAATCGGTGCAATCTGAGCCAAATAAATCCCTGATCAAGCCATTAATACACTTTTAAGAGTATTTTAGAAACATTTGGATGGTCAAACGAAAGTTGAATATGGAGAATTCATAGTCGAATCGAGCGTCTTGACAAGACAAATACAACGGTACCCAATGTTGTTTAATTTTGATATTATTAATGTTCCCGTATTATCAAAGAAATTAAAATTAATTTTGCTTAGTTTATGAAAGTAATTAAACAATATAAATTTAAATTACAAACTAAAATAAATTGTGAATTAATATTTTCTTAGTTAGATAACATTAGTAATCTAAAATCCTGCTCTTTAATATATTACACGGCAGAAAGCCAATCTTAACTTACCCAGATACTTCACGCATCCCCTCCATCGCCCACCACACATCCTTCATATCAAAGCCACCTACTTCCGTCCTCTCTTCTCTTCCTCTCTTCCACCGTCTCTCCTCATCCTAACCTCGATCTGTGCCATGGCAGACTTGTTTGTTGGCCCAATCGTGGATAAGATCTTCAAAGCTTGCTCTGTTTACCTTCAAGATCAATATCGATGGCAGAGGGGCATGAAGGAGGAGCTCGAAAGGCTGCGAGAAAACCATCCCAAGATACAAGCTGTCGTCTCTGCTTACACCCGAGCACAGATCAGAGATCGAAACCCAGAACTCAACAGCTGGATCTGGAAGCTACGAGATGCTATCGATGAGGCAGATGATGTTCTGGATGACTTTGAGTACGAGAAGCTTGAAGAACAGCTTACCGGAAACAAGAAGCGGCAAAAGGTTGTGAAGTTTGTGAAGAAAGTTGGCAAACGTGCTCTCAAGATGGATCCCAATTTGAAGAGACTGGAGAAGGTTGTGAAGAAACTTGATAAAGTTTCAGCTGAGGTCAGTACTTTCCTTCATCTCTTAGAAAACGCAAAGCAGGGGCAGCAGCAGCTGGAGCTTCAGTTGTTCAAAGATCGTGAAACAGGATGCTTGCGCAAAAGTGATCTCATCGGTCGATGCGAGGAGAAGGATTTTGTCATGCAGTGGTTGAGGAAGCCAACAAATGAAGATCCAACTCATATTGCTAGCCCTACTCTGTACAAAAACATTTCTCTTCTATCCATAGTGGGTCATGGTGGCATGGGCAAGACTACACTCTTACAACACATCTATGAAGATCTGAAAGAAGAATTTCAACTGAAAATGTGGGTTTGTGTTTCCAACGACTTTGATGCAAAAAAGGTCATTGCCGATATGTTGGATATTCTTACCAAGGAGAGGCCTCGTTTGGAGTCACCACTCGCTGCTGTTCAAGAGAGACTTAAAGATGTCGTGCAATCCAAAAGGTTCTTGCTTGTTCTGGATGACATTTGGGATGAAGATATGAGCAAATGGGAGAATGTGCTCTCCCCTCTGACTAATGGAAGTTTTGGAAGTAAGATTTTGTTAACTACTCGAATGGATGCAGTTGCATTGGCGATTGCAAAGGGTATTAAAAAAAAGATGGAATCATTGAGAATAAAGGGCTTGGAGGAAGATGTGTGTTTGCAGCTACTCAACACCCATGCATTTGCTGGTGTAGAGAACATTGGTGCTCATAAGAAATTCACACATATTGCTAGTTTGATAGTTAAAAAGCTTTCAGGATCTCCACTAGCAGCAAAGGTCATCGGTGGTGTTCTCAATTCTAACTTGGATGAGAGCTTTTGGACGAACGTTTTAAATAGTACTGATGTTCTAAACGTAGAATCAGCATCGGGTCGCAATAACATTTTGTCCATCTTACAAGTGAGTTTTACGTTCCTTGAACAACATCTACGAACTTGTTTTGCATTTTGTGGCATATTCCCGCAAGATCATGAGTTTGATAAAGATGATTTAGTCCGAATGTGGATTGCATTGGGTTTCATTCAGGAATCTTCTATTGAAGGAGAGACTTTGGAAGATATTGGAGGAAGGTATTTTAATGATTTGGTCAGAAAATCTTTCTTTGACGAGTTTCAGGATTACCAGAGAATATACTATAAGATGCATGATTTATTACATGAATTGGCACAGTCTATTTCTTCAGAAGAATGTTTCAGATTCGTGGGAGATAATGTTTTATCTTTTAAAATTCCTAAAAATGTTCGACACTTATTTGTTAAAATTGGAAATCCAGAAGTGTTGAGAATGATCAAAGATGTTAAAAATCTACATTCACTTTTTTTAATTGAAGAAATAGATGTTCAAGATTATACTGAAGTATTTACTGAAATTTTTAAGGCATCAAAAAGCCTTCGATTGTTGTTCATGTACACTCCAAGTTTGAAAAAGATGCCTGAGGCTATTAAAAATTTGAGACATCTTCGATATTTGAATCTTGAGGCAATTCTCACTCAGATGCCAAGATCTCTAAGCAGTCTTTATCATTTGCGGTTCATAATCTATAATGGACTTTCGTATGATGATATATTGCTTGACGATGTGGGTAACCTTTCTAATCTGCGTCACTTGGAATTGCGGCCGAGAACATTTTCTGGTGTACGTGGAATTGGAAAATTAAGGTCACTTCAAGAACTAAATGTGTTTAATGTTAAGAACGAGAATGGTTACAGAATTGGGGAGTTGGAACATATGAGCGAGTTGCTCAAATTAAGAATACATTTTCTGGAAAATGTGATGGATGCTGAAGAGGCTCGCACTGCAAAATTATGTGAAAAGAGGAAACTGATGGATTTATTGTTGAATTGGGGCAATACTGTTGATGAATTTGAAAATGGAGTTGGAAGCCTACGGAACATTGTCAATCCTGACTTAGATGTGAATGTGCTTGATAATCTTGAACCATACAAAAATTTGAAAAGATTGTCCATATTTTCATATGAGGGTGCAAGATCTGCAAAATGGATGTACGAAGCTGATTTGATCTCCAATCTAGAGTACATCTGTCTGGAGGAGTGTTGGGAGTGGGAAACTCTTCCACCTTTTGGGCAGCTTCCCCACCTCAAGTGGCTGTACCTTCGTAACATGCCAAAAGCAAAGCGGCTTGGTTATAAAGTCCATGGGAATGACAAGGTTTCTGTGTTTCCATCGTTGGAGGTGCTATATATGGAGGGATTACAAGTACTGGAGGATTTGTTTGATGGATCAGGAGCAGCAGCAGATGACTGTTTCTTTCCTTGCTTAACGGAACTCTTCCTCGATTACTGCCCAAACCTGCAAGAGTTGCCCTATTTGCCTCCTAAGCTCAAGAAAATGAAGATACAGAAAATCAGATGGAAGACTGCTTTGAACTTCAGGAAAGGCACTAGCAACTGTTGCAGCACATCATTAAAGGTCCTTTCGTGTCCAAACATCACATCTCTTCTTCAGGCAGATGGAAGCCTTGAAGCAGTGAGAAAATTGAGAATTGAAGATTGCCCCAATCTGGTTTCTTTCGGTGGACTGCAACAAGTGGAGAGTGGCGCTGAGAAATCCCTGCAGTCTCTCTCTTCCTCCTTGGAACGCCTCTCTTCTCTTAAGAAATTACATCTTGCGTATCTGGAATCATTGCAGTGTCTGCCATCTTCTTTGCCGGCCATCTCATCCCTTCGCCGTCTAACATTAAAAAGCATTCCACTCCTCAAATCATTGCCAGACCTCCCTTCCTCCTTGGATTATATGTATATAGAAAGTCTTGATAACCTAGAGTGCCTGCCATCTTCTTTGTTGGCCATCTCATCCCTCAAGGATCTATCGTTAATGAAGATTCCGCTCCTCAAATCATTGCCAGACCTCCCTTCCTCCTTGGAATGTCTGAAAATAGAAAGTCTTGATAACCTTGAGCGTCTGCCATCTTCTTTGTCGGCCGTCTCATCCCTTCACGATCTAACATTAATAAGCATTCCACTCCTCAAATCATTGCCAGAACTCCCTCCCTCTTTGCTCAGTCTGTATATAAAGAGTCTTGATAACCTACAGTGCCTGCCATCTTCTTTGTCGGCCATCTCATCTCTCAAGGATCTATCATTAATTAAGATTCCACTCCTCAAATCATTGCCAGACCTCCCTTCCTCCTTGGAATCTCTGAAAATAGAGAGTCTTGATAACCTAGAGTGCCTGCCATCTTCTTTGTCGGCCATCTCATCCCTCAAGCATATAGATTTAGATAACATTCCACTCCTCAAATCATTGCCAGACCTCCCTTCCTCCTTGAAATTTCTGACTCTACGTAATCTATATAACCTAGAGTGCCTGCCATCTTCTTTGTCGTCCATCTCATCCCTCGAGCATATAGTTTTAGATAACATTCCACTCCTCAAATCATTGCCAGACCTCCCTTCCTCCTTGGAATCTCTGATTATAGAAAGTCTTGATAACCTAGAGTGCCTGCCATCTTCTTTCTCGGCCATCTCATCCCTCGAGAATCTAACATTAAGAAGCATTCCACTCCTCAAATTATTGCCAGACCTCCCTTCCTCCATTCATTTTTTGTATATCGCAGATTGTCATCCAGAGTTGATGGAGCGTTATAAAAAGTCTTCCGGCTCTGATTGGCACAAGATCGCACACATTCCTAATGTCCTTGTTGAATAATCGGCCTCATTCCAAATCCATCTCTTCCCATCAATATGTGAATATGTGAGCTGAGGATTTGTTATTTGCCTATATTCATGTCATCCTATGTTGTGCTATGCACAAACTTATTTATTATTGTAATAACTAATATCTAACTGATTTCGATGAACAACTATTTGGTCATGATAATTTCCAATTTTGTAGTTCAATACCATAAGTGTGGATTGGATTTTATCTAACTACTTCACACATTTTATTTTATTTTATTTTATTTCTCTTATTCTTATTTAGGTTATATTTCTTTTTATCTTATTTTTTTCTCAAAATTCCACCTTCACTGGATGCTTGTCGAAGAAATCCAGAAGGAAATTCCAAAATCTACACATATGCCGCTCAAAATAAGCACTTAAAACTGAAAATCGACCTCTGGCGCCCACTTATTGTGATGAAGCACAGTACGAAACAACCTACGAAGCAACACAATATGTTACTCATCCTTGATAAGGGGTGTCATGTGTTCTTTGGTTCAAACCAAAAAAATGAACTAAACCTGAGTCAATCTGAATACTTTGGTTCAGTTTAAAAAATTTTACCGAATAAATAAAAAAATGATTAATTTATATGTTATTTACATGTTAAAACATTAACCAAGATCACAAGAGCGGTAGAAAGAAATATTATACAGAGTGCCCTTGTTTTACTTGATATCCCTCTAAATATTTTATTATTATCATTTTCTAAAGACTCATGCATCAATAATTTCATAATTATCATTTTCTCTTATTATTAACCATTATGTTACAAATATATGCACGAAAAGATGTATTTCACTTTTAAAAAATTAATGATAGTGATGCAGTACTTTTTGATGTAATGTTAAAAATTTGAGTGGATATTTAGGTGTTAGATATGTAAATATCTTAGAATTGTGTGGTTGGCATATAAATGCCTCACAAATAACCCATAAATATTGTTCAATCCACAATAGAATCATCAGTAGAACACAGTCTTGGAAATGAGACTTTCATAACTCAATTTGTAAAAGTAAACTGTTACTTTACAAAAGAAACCAAAAAAATTAAATACATTTTAAGGGAAAGAAAGCTACAAACATATAATATAAATCAACAACAACAAAGCCTTAATCCCACTAAGTGGGGTCGGCTACATGAATCCTTTTTCTCCATTGCGTCCTATTTAGTGTCAAATTTTCGTTTAATTCTAATAAATTAAGATCATTTTTTATGCAATATGCCCAAGTTTTCCTAGGTCTACCTCTGCCTTTCTTAACATAAGTCGTAATTAAAACATCTACTCTCCTAATCGGATCATCAGGTGGTCGACGTTTAATGTGACCAAACCATCTAAGGCGGCTCTCTCTAATTTTATCTGTCACTGGTGCAACACCAACCCTATTACGGATATATTCATTTCGCATCTAATAAAAAAAAATTAAAATTAGTCGTCCTAAGTTGGTTGTATCACTTCCAACAGCTCAATATTCAATTCAAATTTCTCCCCATACTGCATGATAAGAGAGACCAATGAGACATCAGAAAATGCCAACAACTCTCAAATAAGCTCTATGTTGTCACTAAAAAAAATAAGGGCAATTATTACATAACTCAGTGAAATATTGATATTTACAAAACTATCAAAAATTACAATAAAACCTTAATCCATATGGTTTTTTTTGTTTTCATCAAAATCACCTTAGTTTGATTATGGCGCAAAGCCACACATAAATACATAAATTCAATTGTTCAAAAATAAAAATAAAATAAACAAATTGGTGTTGGGCTATTTACAAAACTAACGCCCAAATATCAAAATTTACAATAAAACCTCAATCCAAAATTTTTGCTTTTATGAAAATCTCCATGGTTTGATTGTGACATGGATAAATACATAAGCTTTGGGAGTTGTGTGTGTGTGTGTGTGATTACATTAAAAAATATTGTCAGTGACTAAAAAGAAAAAAAGATTTATCAAACAACTGCATGATTTATAGTGATCAGATATTTTTTAATGAAAAGTTTGAGGAGAAGGCCTTTTACCTGTATTTCATTCATCCTCTTTTCACCATAACCAAGTCCGGATGGAACAATTACAGTTCTCTAAAGAAATCAAGACGGAAACATTAGAAATAATACATGAAACAAAAACATCAAACGAAGATGCAAAAAAAACCAATAATAAATCAAAGCTATCGAAATTGTGGTACTATTTTTGTATGACAAGATTCAGATAACAATGTTACATTCAAAGTCATCTTAGTTAGTAGTATAATAGAATTAATAAGTAGGGGCATTTATATACTTACTGCTAACAACTAAACATGCATATTTACATGCATACCACTCAAATCTCTAACAACACATTTATATACATTTAGAAGTTAAAAATAATGTCTTTTCATGCATAGGTTTATGATAACAAAATGTTATAATTGTTAATATCAAACTTTGGATATTAGACATGTAAATACATAATAATTGTGTGATATGTAAGTAAATATTCATAATAATTAATGTTATTATTTGTGACTTTTTTTTTTTTGTTAAACACCAATTACATCCAAAAAAATGAAAAAAAAATTGAGGGTTAATGTTAACTTATCAAAATTGGTGAAATTATTCAAACTCGGAGAATTTCTAAGAAGTCACAAATTTCACGTAGTATTCAGATGGTGGAGAGAAGTGCATGAGAGGATATTGGAACATTAACCTCATGCCATACTATAATTTAATCTAGCTGCGGTGAAAATTAAGGGTCTATTAGGTCTAAATCTAAATGTAGATAAAAATTTTTAATGGGTGGAAAATGATTAGAAGAAGAAAAATATGTGCTTGCTTACAAAAAAATGATTAGAACTATTCGTCTACTCCTTGCACTAGCTTCAACATAGCAATGTCATCTCCACCAACTAGATGTCAATAATGCTTTCTTGCATGGGGACCTCGACGAAGACGTATATATGTCGCTACCTCCTGGTCTCGGACGAAAGGGGGAGACTCAAGTCTGTAAACTCCACAAATCGTTATATGCTCTCAAACAAGCTTCACGACAATGTTTTATCAAACTTTCAACGGCTCTAAAGCGAGCCAATTTTATACAATAAAAGATAGATTATTCATTGTTCGTCCGATCCCAGAATGGTAAAATCGTCATCCTTCTTATATATGTAGATGATGTCATCATTGCAGAGAACGATCTGCAAGAAATCGGAGATGTCAAAATATCCTTGAGGAACCAAATCAAATTAAAGGATCTTAGACAATTGAAATATTTCCTTGGTATTGAGGTTGCGCGATCCCAGAAGGGTATTGTGCTTTCACAGCGAAAGTATGCTCTTGAAATACTCGAGGATGTTGGGTACCTCGGTGCAAAACCAGCCACTCTCCCTATGGAACAAAACCTATCTCTTAGCAAATCAGAAGGAGAATGTGTCAGTGATCCATCATCATACCGAAGACTAGTTGGGAGATTAATCTACTTGACTATAACACGCCCTGACTTGGCATATGCAGTTCATATTTTAAGTCAATTTATGGACAAGCCACGAGTGTCACACTTAGAAGCAGCCCATCGTGTCCTACGTTATATAAAGCAGACTGCGGACCAATGAATTTTCCTCTCAGCAGAAAGCTCAGTCCAACAAAATGTCTTTTATGATGCAGATTGGGCCAGGTGTCGTGACACTTGAAGATCAATTACTGGGTATTGTATCTTCTTTGGGAATTCATTAATTTCTTGGAAAACCAAGAAACATACCACAGTATCACGTTTCAGTGCAGAAGCTGAATATCGGTCCATGGTCGTTACCTGCTGCGAGATTATTTGGCTAAGAACAATTATACAAGATTTGGGGATCATGCATGCACATCCCATCAATTTGTTTTGTGATAACCAAGCAACACTTCACATCGCCTCAAACCCGGTATACCATGAGCGAACAAAACACATAGAGATTGATTGTCATCTCATACGGGAGAAAGTTCAAGAAGGAATGATAAAGTTGACTCACGTGTCCACTTCAGAGCAGCCAGCAGACATTTTCACAAAACTACTAAATTTTTCTCAATTCTCGATACTACTCAGAAGTTATGAATTATTAACATACATTCCAAACTTGAGGGTGAGTGTTAGGAATTATACTAGGAAATAATTTATTATTAGAAATAAATTATTTCCTTCTATTAAGAAGATATTTTATTTTATTTCCTTGAATTAGGAATTACTTATTTTTCTATTTTATGTTATTTCCTATATCTCATAATAATTAATATGAATTGATTATTGGAGATATTAGGAGATATTTTTCCTTTCATATCATTTCTTTTTTTATTATTTTTTTTATTATAGTATTTTTGTAAGGATTATTTAAACCTTTCTTCATATCAATGGTATTAAGTATTCTGCATTATTCTAAATTTCAACACACTGATACTTTTTATGTAATGTTAAAAATTTGAGTGGATATTTAGATGTTAGATATGTAAATATGTCAGAATTGTGTGGTTGGTATGTAAATGCCTCGCAAATAACCCATAAATATTGGTCAATCCACAACAGTTTTGGAAATGATGCTTTACATAACTCAATTTGTAAAAGTAAAATGTTATTTACAAAAGAAACCAAAAAAAATAAATACATTTTAAAAGGAAAGAAAAGCTACAAACATATAATATAAATCATAAAAAAAAAAACTTAAAATTAGTCCTTCCTAAGTTGGTTGCATCACCTCCAAAAGCTCAATATTCAGTTCAAATGTCGCCCCAAGCTGCATGTGAGAGAGACCAGTGAGGTATCAAGAAATGCCAACAACTCTCAAATAAGCTCTATGTTGTCAGTAAGAAAAAAACAAAGGCAATTATTACATACATAACTCAGTGAAATATTGATATTTACAAAACTATCAAAAATTACAATAAAACCATAATCCATATGATTTTTTTTTAAGCAAAATTCCCATAGTTTGATTATGGCACAAAACCACACATAAATACATGAGTTCAATAGTTCAAAAAAAAAAAAAAAAAAAAAAACAAACAAACAAATGGGTGTTTGGATATTTACAAAACTAACACCCAAATATCAAAATGTACAATAAAACCTCAATCCATAATTTTTGCTTTTATGAAAATCTCGATGGTTTGATCGTGACATGGATTAAAACATAAGCCTTGGGCGCTATATATATCTATGTGTGTGTGTGTGTGTAATTACATTAAAAATTATTGGCAGGGACTAAAAAGGAAAAGATTCATCAAACAACTGCATGATTTATAGTAATCAGACATTTTTAATGAAAAGTTTGTGGAGATGACCTTGTACCGGTATTTCATTCATCCCCTTTTCACCATAACCAAGTCCGGGAGGAACAATTACAGTTATCTACAGAAATCAAGACGGAAATATTAGAAATAATACATTAAGCAAAAACATCAAACGAAGATGCGAAAACATACAATAATAGTCAAAGCTACGGACATCGTGGTACTATTTTTTTATGGCATGATTTAGATAACAATGTTATATTCAAAGTCATCTTAGTTAGTAGTATAATAGGATTAATAAGTAGGGGCATTTATATACATACCGCTAATAGCTAAACATGCATATTTACATGCATACCACCGAATCTCTAACAACACATTCATCATTTAGAACTTAAAAATATATCTTTTCATGCATAGGTTTATGATAACAAAATGTATAATTGTTAATATCAAACTTTGGATATTAGATATGTAAATACATAAGAATTGTGAGATATGTAACTAAATATTCATAATAATTAATATTATTATTTGTGACATTTTTTTTTATTTGTTAAAAAAAAATGAAAAAAATTGAGGGTTGATGTTAACTTATTAAAATTGGCGTAAGAGCATTTCTAAGAAGTCACAAATTTCACATAGTAATCGGATGGTGAGAGAAGTGCATGAGAGGATATTAACATTAACTCATACATCATAGTTTATCTAGCTGCGGAAAATTAAGGGTCCATTAGGTGTAAATCTAAATGTAGATAAAAATTTTTAATGGGAGGCAAATGATTAGAAGAAGAAAAATATGTGCTTGCTTACAAAAAATTGATTATAGTGAGCAAAATATATATATATATATATATATATATATGATATATATATAACTCTTAATAATTTATATGCAGATGACCATTGATATCTAAAGATGAGATTACAAAGCATCTAGATCACATTAAATGCATTATAACATTAAGATAATAGGTTCATAAGTAAATAAAATCAATTTAAATCTATTAAAGTTGAATATAACAAAAATGCTAATTAGAAAAATTATTAAATTAGAATTGTATAAAAGAAATAATTTTGGCAAATCATAATAAACAAAATAAATAAAGTATATTATAGATCGATTAGAAAAATATAGTTAACTTTAAAGAAAATGAATAAATTGAGGTTTAGGTCAAAATGAGACTTGTAAGGAGATTTAGAAAATTATGAGAGACATTGCAGTGGTTTGATTAACAAATATTTTTTATAGAACTTTGACAGTTAAAGTGATGAAAAACGATTAGAGAAGAAGCATTTGGTATTGATATTTAACAACAAAGAACATATGCAAGATTGTACTAAATATAGAGAAATGAAGACTATACGGCTTGGAATGAAGCTATGAAGAAGGTAATGGAATATATGCTTTGAAAAATTATGGCAATTTTGAAGAACCATGAAGATCTACTATAAAAGCCTATTTATGAGTAATAATCAGTGGAAGAGATTGTTTCTTGCAAGCAAATGAACCTTGTGACATCTAATTTTCCTTATGTCGATCTTGTTAATGTGACAACTCTTAAACAATCTTCAAACTGGATGGTAGAGGTCTACCATTCCCAATTTGTTTATAATTTTCTTGAACGATGAGAATATGTCAACAAGTTGTTTTTCTATTGGGACAAGGGTTGTAAACAAGTCAAATTTGAGTGAACTCGAAGCTTAGCTCGTGTTCGGCTCGTGTTCAAAATTGCTCGTAAATATTGTGTCCGTGTTCGATTCGATTTACATATTCTTATTCCTGTCCAACTCGTGTTCAGCTAGAAGTTGGCTTATTTAAATTAACTAGAAAAATAGTAGGGTATTGGATCAAACCTGCACCATTCATGTGCAATAGAGGATGCATAACCACATGACTACACAAGTTGTTATGATTTAAATATCGATATAAATACATATAATATATTATTGTATAAATAATATATATATATATATATATTTTCTTATTTCAAGCTAAAAAAAGTTGAATACAATCGAACGAAGGGTTGTTCATGCTACTTAACGAGCCGAACACGAGCTGTTCGCGAACAATAAGTTTTTTTGACAGCACTAGTTGGGACATATTTCTCTTTTATAAAACATTTATCCACTTTAATGTGTTTGTATGATTATGACACACAAAGTTAGCAATATTAATCTTTCATAATTTTTTTTTCATTTGAACTTTAAGTCTAGGATGGTCATGATCTTTAGTATCTCACATAGTCCTCGAGCAGCAATCGCTCTATATTCATACTCAACACTAGATCTTCATAAATGTTTTATTTATTCCTACAAATTGTGACATTTCCTCCAAACAGTGCGTACTAACCTAAAGTAGAGTGTCTGTCCATAGGTAATCGAGCATATTTTGCATCAATATATTGTTGAATTTATAAAATATTTTGCTATTTATACAATAAATTTCTATTCCTAGACTTGCTACATATCTTCAGATTTTTGCAAGCAATTTTATAGTGAGTCTTTAGGTTTGTACAAGAATTGGATGACACGATTTATTGTGAATGCCATATCAGGTCGGGTGTGAGCTAAATAAATCAAAATGTCACCCCATGTGACTATTTCGGTCATTCTTCATCTATGTACAATTTCTAACCTTATTCAAATTCATTTCTAAAGACACTCATTTTCTTGATTTTCGTAAATCCGTGATAATTAAATCGTCAACATGTATAATGAGAATTAAAAAAATTCTATCAATGAAAAAATCTTTATGAAGATAGTAAGATCTCAGTGGCTTGTGTTTTGTATCATCATTTTTTTTTGTAAATCTATCAAACCAAGCTCTTAGGGATTCATTCAATCCATATAGAGCTTTTTTTAATTTGCACATCCTGTTCTTTGTGAAAACATTTTCAAATTCTAGTGGTGGATTTGTACAAATCTCTTCTTCGATTTCTACACGTATAAAAGCAATTTTCACGTTAAATTGTTGCATAAATTAGCTAAATTTAGTAGAAATCAGAATGCGGATTATATTCATTCTTACACTCGGAGCAAAAATTTTTTGATAGGCAAGTCCATAGGATTCCATTTTTTTTATTTTTATTTTATAGGTCCAAAATCTCTTAAATTGGATTTTGATTCAAGAAATTCATCTCTTCTCACATAAGTTCTCTCTAATTCTCATTTTAATGCCTTAAATAAAGTTTGCGATAGTGATGGAATTAGAGTTGATATTTGTAAGAAAAGGCTTATACGTAAGGGAAAATTATGAAATGATATATATTGGGAGATGGGGTATACTGAGTGGTGATGGAATGATCATTATACCTAATAATGATTTTGAGCCTTAGCTTATTTGAGATTTAGAGTAGGCAGTTTTTTGTGTATAGCTCTGAAGGAATACAGTTTAGGACATATTGTATTTTGTGTTGTAGCGATGTCAAGATGAAATATAGTAGTTTCATCAAAATTATCATTAAGTTCGACATTCTCCCCTTAAAGATGATTTAAAAAATATATATTTTTCATTAAATGTGACATCCATCGAAGTGAGAAACTTTTTTGTGGTAGGTTGAAAACATATCTTTTTTTAGGTTGAGAATACCCACTGAATACACATTTAAGAGCACTTGGATTTAATATTCATGTGTTGTTTTTGGATATGAACATAGGCAATACACCCGAAGACTTCTGAATGAATCTTTGAAAATTGATTTGTGGGAAAAAATTCTGCCAAATAATTTAAGGGATTTTTGAGACAATCACTTTTAAGGATATCTCACTGATTTTCTTTCAACCACTATTCTTTTAGGGAGTATCAAGACATTAGAATGGGTGGATTATACCATCTTTATGAAATAATCATGATAACATGTAATTAAAATAATGACAGGTATTATCAATTTGAAAGATTTTAATATTTGTATTAAATTTGTTTATCATCATCGTAGTAAATGTGAGAAAATGCCGACATCAAATTTTTGTTTGATATGATATACCCAAGTCATTCAACTTTCGCCATCAATGAAATCGACAAATCCAGTAGCACTAGAAATATTATGGATGTTGGGGGGTCCTCGAAAATCAAAGTAAATCAAAGCAAAAAGTGTAGAGGATCTAAATTATTGTAGGAAAAACATCTAAATAATAGTTTGCAAGTCTCACAATTAAAATTCTTAATGTTTAAATTCAAAAAAGAAGAAAAATGCATTGAAGGGTTTTAAAGGGGGGCATATCATAGGCTATAATGTTCCCGTATGATGTTGATCTTATAAGTAGAAATGAAAGAGCATGATAATCTATTCTGCATCTCAAGAAAATAATAGCCCATCTTTCTCACTAGTTTACACAATCATCTTTTCCTTACTAAGGTCCTAAAATATACAATAATCAATTATAAAAAAGTGATTTTGTCGTTATGATCTTGAGCAATTTTATGGATTGATAATAGAGAGGAAGATAAGGAATATGTATGTCACGACTCAACCCAACATGATTGTAAGTTGACCTCGTGGAGTTATTCGGAGAGTGAATTGTACTTCTATCGGTCAAAGGTTGATGCGGGACAAATTCATTAAGTTTGTGCAATGAGAGAAGATAATCATTTAGTATGAACAAGAGTTTACTGTACTTGTCAAGATATGCTCCACAACGCGATAGCTACTGTAAAACAAAAGCGTTGCGGATTCCTTTCGAGATTAAAGTATTCGATCGGACATTCGTTGATGCCTTTGGGGATTGATGACTATTCATTGTTAGTAGAGTGGGCTAGACAAGAAGAGATTGATTTTCAAGTTATTCAAAAGCGTAAGGAGACACACAAGAGAAAGAGCATTAGTGAAGGAGAGCATGTGGATCAATCAGAAGGATTCAATATGAAGAAGCCCAAATTCAGTGGTGGCACTTCTCGTGGTACCATAGTCACTTGTGCTAAATGTGAAAAATAACATTAAAGTGGATGTTTAATGGGCTCTAATTCATGTTACTGATGTCGTCGGTTTTGACACATAGCAAGATATTGCCCTTCACTTGGCCAGAAAATATCAAAAGAATAAAAATCAATTGGAGCTCTTTACAAAAGGGTACGAGTGGGCGAGAGAATGATGGTCTATAGCTTCAGCTCCTAAGCAAGGTCAATCAAGATAATCAGTTCAACTTCGAGTTTATTCCCTTACTGGTAAAGCAACTGAAGAACCTTTTGGTGATGTTTATGTTGCTAAGAATTGATGAGCATTATGTTTTACCACATGTTATGGAGGTGTCATTCTAGTCTATGTCTTTATTAGAGGATGTGTGTTGTTGTTCAGTTACCTTGCTTTAAATGTGATGTTATCTTGTTTCGAGTTGATGGAGAATGTTAGTTTAGTTATTTAACATCATACTTTTGTTTTATTGTATTTACTTTTCATCTTACTGAGGAGATCTAAATTCTTGATGAAAATTTATGGATGGTTCATGTGTTTTTTGCAATGATTTGAGGCTTAAGATAGATTCGCAATTTTCAAAGACAATTTTTATAAGGAGAAGAGATTGTAATAATTAGTTCTAAAATAATTTTCAATTTTAATACATAATATATATATATATATATATATATATATATATATATATATATATATATATATATATATATATATATATATATATATATAAAGTGCCAAAGTAGTCCCCGTATATTTACATGAGATCGTTTTAGTCTCAAAATTATAAAAGTTCTAAAATAATCCCCAGCTCGTTAAATTATGGCTGAAATATTCCTTGTGAAGGACAATTAGAGCTTAATTTAGAATAGTTGGGGACAATATTGGCTCTTCTATAAAGTTTAGGACTAAAATAACCCAATCTAAATAGTCGGGACTATTTTGGCACTTTGCTTGAAAATAATAATTGAATAGGCACGTCTCTTCAGGTTCGACTTTAGGAGTCGAAGAATGTATCCTTCATTTCGAACAGAACAAAAGAAGCGAGAAAGACGAAGCGTGAGAAGAGAAGAAGAAAAAGAGAAGTTAGAGGGCAACTTAAGGCTTAACCAAGGAGGATTTGTGTCGTGTAAGAGAAGAAGGAAGAGGAATGCTCAACCACGAATGACGAAGCCAATTGACACATACGAAGGTTGAAAGATCGATAACGCATGCAACCTTGTGTTTCTCCATGCCGGAGAGTGCATAGGAGGAAGGAGGCGCTAAAGGAGGGTCGAACTTGTTGCTTAGATGATCCCGCACAAGGATACGAAGGTTAGAAGAGTCAACTGCAGGTGAGACATCTCGTGAGTAGCTTGGCTGTGTTGGATGTTGCCTATAGTTAAAGGAGTAAGCATCAAGAGGCTATGTGTGGGATAAATCGAGCCATACCGAAGGAGAAGGCTGTCTCGGGTGCGAGCAACGGAGGAAGAAGCTCTCGAGCCCTAGCGCGCGAGGAGGAAGAGCTCAAGCCTTAGCACTTGAAGATATGGCTTGTGCGTGCGGATAGGAGCCGGACCTCGCGTGTAGAGGAAGAGGAAGAAGAGGTCTCACATGCATGATAGGGCATTCAATCGAGCTATTAAAAGTGAATTTTAATTTTTTTTAATTAAGTTAATATATATATATATATATATTACAAAATCCCAAGTGCTAATAAATTAAAATGGAAATGATAAAGATAAGCTGTATGAGTGGGCCCGAGAAAGGTACCCAACCCACACGGTACAACACATAAAAAAGTAAAGAAACAAGTAATACCAAAAAAAAACAAAACCACCATAACGCGCGAAATGGGACAACCCAATTTAGTTCTGCCACTGCCTCTAGTTTTAGAAAGGGAGCCAGCTAACAAATTGGTGAGTTGCGTGTCATTACCCGAAGTAACCAATATATCATCCATTATATTCATGAGCTCAACAAGGTCACCATTCTTCTTCTTCCTCCTGGATTTGTAAACCTGTCATTCCTCGTCCGAAGAATAGCTCATCTGATCAGTATGTTGATCAACAGATTGTCGAGCATGTATGAGTTGATGAATCCCTTACGCCTGACTAACAGTAACGACTTGCTCGTCTAGATAAGGTGGTATAAGCTGCAGTAGAAGGATTGCCGACTATTGTAACCATATTAGGTTCTAGAGTATGTAAAATATGAATTGTCGCCTCTGCACCAAATACTTCTTGAAGATGAGGAGCTGCACGAGGCTCTCCTTATTATCGGTACGAATCCTTCGGTATTGTTTTTAATAATGTTTGAAGGTGTAGTTTACCAACGAGAGCCATGCGGCAACACATCAATCGCGGAAACATAAACATTATTGTCGGGGGATCCCAGGGACAATTAAATCAATCACCAATTCTGTGTTATGGTAATTTCCTCTACAAGTGGGGCCGATATGTCAGAAACAGTAGGGTTAGACCCATCCTTATTCACTTGAGTCGTAGATTTCAAGTTAAGATGGAGCCTGTGACATTTGTCGAGGGTGTGCCCAAACATCTTACGGTGAGTACAATAGATAGGTCTATACTCCATGACAATTTTTGCCAATATCCATTATGTGTTACGCTTGGCTAGACTTCTATAATGTCGGTAAAGTGATATACCATTCCAAAAGTATTCGGCAGCGAAGGCCTTGTTAGATTGAAAGTGGGTAGATCGAAGCTTCATAGGATCCTCAAGTATGGCCCCAATGGAGTAAAGAACACGATCATTAAAAAATGCAGCTTGAGACCGGATAAACTAAACCATACCGGTACGATGGGAGGCTCGATGTTTGGGTCGAAATTAGGAGTCCACTTGAGTAACTTCATTGACTTTCCTACAATGTTAAGATATTTTTAGAGAAAATCCGAACGTAGTCTTGCAACCATGGTTAACGAATCAATACATGTCTCCCATCGATGAGACCCACTTTCCACTTGCCTACTAGTTTGAGATCATCAAAACTCTTTACGATAACATCCATAGGTGGGTGCCCCACTTCGAAATTTTCCAATAAGGGCGAATTTGAATTTCTCGATCAAGGTTGAAATTTCTAACTCGAGAGAAAAGGAATGCTTGCTTTCCGAAGCCTTTCCTACTTACCTTCTTAACGAAAGGGCAATTACGTGTACCATCACGCATTCCTTATAGCTTGAGGGGAAGGCAAGCTGCCAACTCTACGCAGATGATTACCCACCACGTGGGCGAAGGAGGCTTTGATAGGTTCAAGCTGAAGAAGGAGGTAGTGCACCCATCAATTAGGGAGAAAGTCCACTATATATATATATATATATATATATATATATATATATATATATATATATATATATATATATAAGTTTAATATTTAAATGTTAAATTTAAATGCATTTGAAATCGAGATCGAAAGCTAGTAAGTCTCAAATTTAGAAAGAAAATAGCAATCAATATTTGTGAAAATAATCGAGATATCTAAGATAAATGTTAGGGTTTATTTGTTATAATTAGTGAATCTATATACTTCAAATTTATGTATTAAAGTATTAAAAATATATTTAATTGAACAAGATTTAAAGCTATTGAAATTCAATTTGGAGTAAAAAGAAAAAAGGTGTAACATTAAAGAGAGTACTCGTACTCTTATGCTATAGTAATAATTTGATTCTTCTCGATCGAACACATTTATTGTTATTGTTAGTTATATTTATATTATATCATACAAAATTTAAGGTTCTATTGAATTTTTGTTCAAATTGTAAAAATGACACGTATACTCAATATTATTTAAAATATCATAGATATTAAATCTTATACAAATATATTCTTGCTTATGCGAAATGAGAATTAAATAATCTTTATTACATGGTGATTTTCATAATATGTTTGTATGTGCATGTTTGGCTCTGATAGAGTTCACCTCTTTCTAGTATTAGTAGGGGAATGATAAAGTACATACGTAAATTAAAAATGTTATTGATATTGACATGTCTTGATTGACACAGTTTTAGACAATGCTCCTGTGACGGTTGATATATACATGTTATTGATATGATAAAACACGAGTGAATATTATAATTATCGTGAAAAATCATATCTAAAAAAGTAAATAGTCTACTGCTTTTATATTGATTTATAGTATCTATGACTAGCATGCATATTATTTTTTTTCTTTTTTATGTTACCGTAGTTTAGGATTATGAATATTTACTAGTTTTGTATAGCTTACTATTGTTTTAAACTATACGTTACGACCCGACCAAGGAGCTTAGGATTAACTAACATGGGAACAAACGGTCGTACGGTAGAAATTAAATTTTGAATATTCAATCTCTATAAATAACATTAATTAATTTAAATCGAAAACGATATATTAAAATTACCTCGTTACTTATTGTGTGCAATTTCTATAAACATTTTCTCTTCTATTGCTTATCTTTTAATCGATTAAATTAACTTGAAAAGTTAGTTTAAAATAACGATAAGACTTAAACGAAGCCGGTGAATACTCATGCTTCTAAACCACGATGTCTGACGAAAGGAAGCTGATAAACATGTCAGTCGAAGGCTTTTTAATAAATCAATAAAAATATTTGATTTTATTAAAAGTATTTTATTATATCGATATCGTATTATATGTACGGCAGCTAGTCGCGGAGCAGCCGTCTAAAAATTAAGACACATCAATAGTAGTCTTTTTTTCATATACGGCACAGTACGCTTAGTATTCTCTTCACCCAGTATCGTCGAGGTTAGCTCGAATTTATAGTCGATCACACACACACATACACACACACAAACATATATATATATATATATATATATATATATATATACATGCGTAGGAAATTATCCCAATTCCAATTTTACACTCGTTTTCTTCCTTAAAAACGACTAGAGACCAATCCTTTCAATCCGAAATGGCCACCAAACTCTTAGAAACCACAAAAATCGTTTTTAACCGAAGAAAATTCATCAGCTCTCGGAGAAAGGGCCGTATCTTCAACAAAGGCTCGATGAAGAAAAGATTTATTAAAGAAATAAATCAACAAGAGGAAATATAAAATTCCACCACAAAAATCGAAGAAATGATCGCACAAATGCAAGATTGTGAGGTATTTTGTTATACGACATCCGCCGTAGTTATCCACAAAAGAGTTAAAGAGTTTTATTCTAATCTACATGCAATCAACAATTACCTAAATGTCTACGTCGAGGAAGATGGGTAACATTTACTCCTTCAATGGTAAATGAATTATTTTCTATAGAGAATACCTCTCGTCCGTCATTATTCCAACTTTGTGCCTTCAAGATACAATATGAACGAGATCTATGTATACCGACCGACGAACCCGATGATTGGTAGTTACGCGAAGACTGTGTATGCCGCTTTTTCTCTGCATCACTTCTTAACCTCGTCTCTCGTTACCGTGCATTTCTTTTATCTCATCAAAATTATTATCTACTATGAGGGTCAACAAGTTTCAAAGGAATGCGCTATCTTAAACTACCGTATTCAAATCGACTACCTATCAAATGCTGGATCAATAATAAGAAAGCTTCCACGGACGGAGCAAGGTACGGGAGCTGCTGCAGCCGACTTCGGACACCCATCGACTATATTTACTTTATGCACGTACCAAGTTTCTTATGAGGCTTCGGGGAAAAGGTACTTTTACCACGGAAACCACTCGATCCTACTGGACATGTTTCCAACTTCGGGATAATAATGATGAGATTACCATTATCTCACGCAGCATCGGCGAACAACTTTAGCAAGGCCCCTTACCGATAAAACTAATTTCATTCGAAGAAGATTAAAGGATCGAGAAAAGAGTCAAAAAATGTGATGAATTCCATCGAATATCTCCGATACGTTTCGATCGTCATCAATCGGAGGATGAAGAGCACTTTGATCATACTCGACATCCAAAGAGGCCAGCTTTATTCATTTACCGAGAAAGAAAGGATGGATCGATGAAGAATCTACTCGCAGTAATTCCCTTTCAGGCCTTTCTACAATTTATTCGCGCACCGTGTCGGACGGAATATCGTAGAAGATAAATGCCTTCGTACACCGAGGAGAAAGAAAGATTTCTATCTTATTTCATATATTTCCGTGTATATATGTGTCGATTTGGATTTAAAGCCATTATTAGTCGAACTTCGATTCGATCATCTCGCATTTGATGAGATTATATGTAATTATTATGTCTCGCATTTAGAGGTCGGGTGTGGATTGCGATGCCGAGTATTGGCGGATTCGAATATTTAAGTTAAGTATGTTGTTAAGTTGTTAGTTTGAAGTTTGTAAGTCTCATGGATTTCATATATAAAGTTATATTATTTGTGTTGTGTGAACTTTTTGTGAGTAGAAATATCTAATTTTCATACTATTATTAAATTAAGCATGAAGATTGATTACGACAAATCGAGGCCGAAAATGATCGACGAATTTCAAAATTTAAAAATTTTCGTATCTCACCGACAAGCCGAGAAAAAAAACCCGCCGACAAAGAAGAACGAGCTCGCCGACGGCGGATTTTTCCCGAAACTTTTGCCTTATCAAATTAATTAAGTCACTGGGACGATTTATAAAAATCTCTACCCATACGAGATCGATAAACACTATATTCGACTACCAACCGACACTATTCATCATCCCCTTCCTCAAAACTTCGAAAAAAACCAACCTAGTGGCTTGGAGAGATCTTGATCTGAGACATTTCAACACTTTTTTGACACCGGATTTCATCTTCCCTTGGCAAGAGCTTCACTCCTATGCAAAAATTCTTCTTTGACGAGACCATGGATTTATTCTACATCGGGAAATTTCGAAAAAATTCGAAATGCTGAGAAAATACTGGAAGAATTTCACACCGATTTAAATTGATTTTAGATGTTGTAGGAAGCCTTCTTAGTAATATTTTGGAGTTTAGTTAAAATTTTTGCAAATTTCATGACGAAAACGGCTCCACGACAAAGCGACTACTGGATTACGATGAAACTCGTTTTCAGAATGCAAGTGGCACAATCAAGATATTTCCACAATATCCAATCAAGAAAATGCATTCAAGATCGAGTTTTCAAGAATCCAAGAGGAGAAGTTGGAGTGAATCATTAGGGAGCGATGATGGGAAAATTTCTCGTTTCGCGACCATTGTGAATACGTAGGCGGAGAAAGTTAATTTACAAATTTAACACAGTCAATGCACTGCTAAGGTTAGAGGATTTTTGAATTCAATGTCGCTAGAATAAACGCTTATTATGAAGTACGAGACACCTACATCGTTGAGTATAAAACTTTGGAACTATGGGTGACCACCTGTTATGCGATCGACTTTCTCACCGAATGTGAAAGGAGTCCTTAAGACAGCACGTAACGCAGAAACTTCCCTCTTTCTATTCGTTCTACTTTGTTACATACCTACCACCATAGTGAGGTAACAAGAGATGAGTACCAATTTCATTCGAACCAAAAGAGTATTAATGTGGGAAGGTTACTATAAGAATATATTAACACCTCAAATAAAGTGAGGAGGACTAGGACATCCCGGTCTTATCTACGCACTCGCCAATTATCCGGTAGAGGCAAGAGATAATAAGGAATGGCTGAATCCCAGAAACTTTACTGTGCTAATATAAAGAAATATGAATCCCACGAATGATGGATATCTCGGGACAAGTGATTATGTACCTTCTTCAAGTGCAGAGCCCCTACTAGTTATGATCCACCCCCGCACACCACTCCTACCTCAAGATCCGATGAAATGAGCCGACTCGAGTAGAAAAAGCTACAATTCGAGAAAATATGGAATGAAGATCTGAGCATATAGACTAAAGGATCGAGGTTCGAAGTTACACACGATTATGATAATAATATCTCCGCCGACATTCGTAATATGAAATTGCATACTATGAAGTCAACGCCAGATAGAGTGATTAAGATGTTGTCTTTCCCGAGTGCCCTCCCCGCTATACGCGCATCAAATTTCGCTTGGCTTCTACCTCGAGATCAAGTATTTATATGGGCTGATTTTAACGTGTAAAATTGTAGCCTTGTTTTAGTTTCGTTTTATCATGTTATTTTCAGACTTTATTATTTCCGTGTTTAATTATTCTATACTTTCTGCGAACTACGGATGTTGTTCGTTTTGCTTATGCCGTGTATATTACACCTCTTATGTGTGTTAAATTAGTTTGTAATTTTCTTTTTAGATATGATGTTACTTTTAATGCTATTTAGCTTATAAGTTATGAATTTACATTGTTTATATTGTTTTAATATGTTTTAGAGTAGGTTAATCGGGTTGTATGTATAGTAATATATTAAGTTTTCATTTGTTATGTTTTATACTTATTTCAAAATTTCATCCTCGACTTTCTTTAAATACTATATATGCAATAATAATAACAAGATGCGTTCGTAAGAATGAAAAGCTCCGCAAAAATTTCAAAGAAAATAAATACCTAAAGCTCAGCGTATAATGACTATATACTTTCCCTTTTCACTATTTAATATTTATTAAAATTTAAGTTTTGGGGAAGATAAAAATACGAATTTAATTATTAAATTGTTCTCAATTTCTATTTTCAAAAATTATCAAATGATTTTCATGCAGCTTCTCAATTCATAAATACGAATTACTTTATTTAATTATTATAGAAAGTTAAATAAAATGTTTTTAATAATTCAATTTAATTAATAGAATAAGATATTTGGTTAAAAAGAATAAGAATATAGTAAACTTCTTTTAAAGTAAGGGAAAACTATATTCTAAAATTGAAATTCTTAAGTATTTAGATGAAAAAGAAATAGATCGAAACTCAACGTTAAAGACTATAAAATAAATATGTTGTTAAATATTTTTAAGTTTAAATTTGGTACAGAAATAAGCTCAAAATTATTAACATGCTACCCGCATATAGTAATCTTCACTTGAAAAAGAAAAAGAAAATGATTGAAAATCAATCCAAAAAGAAAAAGAAAAAAGAAAAGAAAAGAAAAATATATATATAAATATATAAGCGATGGTACGCCCTTATAAAAACGGGCTCAACTTAATCAACATAAAGCGATAAAACTCAATATATTTCTAAACTTATATATATGCATTACATTTTTTACTAAATAGTTGTTTTCGAACTTCTTATCATCTAAATATCTTAAATAAATTACTTTAATATAAATTTTCCCGAAATAAATAAGTAGTTTTAAATCTTAGATTCGATAACTAAATAATATTATATCTATAAACTTAATTTAATTACTTAAAAATATTTCTATTTAACTTTACTATAGTACTATTTAAATTTAAATCACAGATATATGAATCGAAAAATTCTATTGGCGTAAATCATTCTTTTTTTATTTAGTACTAAAATTACTTTGCGTACAAAGAATAATTAAGTTTATGTGATTTCGATCACAGAAAAATATATTAAGAAATTCATATCTATTTTCGATTAAATTTCACTTTAAAGAAACGTATTTTCTTTATTTTATTATGTTTTAACAAAACATTTATGTTGATGGAAGCAAAAGCAATAAATCGAGCGAATTTGGATCAAAAGCCATAAATTCACGCAAAACGAATTGCGCCGCCGACGGCGAGATCGATACTCGCCTCGACGGCGAGATCACGAGAACTTCGGCGAGAATTACAACTACCTCGCCGACAAGCCGAGTTCGAGCCCGCCGACGCGCAGATCGCGCGGCTCCGCACCTTGTGCCTCGCCGACGGGCACGTTTCGCCGACGGCGGACAACAAAACGCAAAATACATCGAACTCCGAACGTTTTTTTTTCGAAGAGATGCTTAGGTACCCCTGAACCTTTGCCTACCTCATAAATAGAGGTCGGACTCGAGTCTTCGTGTGTCTATTGCGTGTCATTAGTGTGTTTCGAGTCTTCATTGTTTAGAGAGTCTATTTTGTGTTTCGAGTACTAATTTAAGAGTTTTAGAGTATAATTAGTGTTAGAAGGTGGTTTGCATACGAAAGTCAAAGAATCCTGCCGCAGTCCATTGGGACAAATTAAGATGTGACTTTGCTGGTCAGCTTCGTTAACTTTAAACGAAATCTACGCTTGCTTTATTCTCACATTCTGCATATTTTACTTTTCTCCTCATACAAAAATTATGCGAAACGTACGAAATTAAATTAAGCATTCTTAATATATTAAAATAAGTTGTGATAATTTTTACTTAAAACTTAATTTACTTTCAACTGGCCAATCGATTTGTTAAAATATGTTGAATTATCAACTACAAGAAAAATTACATTCAATATTCAGAAGTCAAAAGCCTGGAAGGAGGGCAAATAACAAAAATATTATTTATTAGATAACTGACATTTTAGTTGACACTAAAATATTCAATTGGGTCCTATTATTTGAGAGCCGGTTGTAGATGTTAGCCCTCAGATGGGACTGTGAGCTCAAGGCAACAAGATCTCTCAAATTAATTGCATTCGGCAGAATCAAACATGTGATTGGCCAACGTTTTCGCACCCGACCAGCGCAGCACATGCATCGCTTCTATTCTATTACAATACAATTCAAAATTCTAATTAGATTCATCATTCACTTAATTTTCTAAAAACAGCTAGGTAACGATACTTTTTCCGAATTATTTAAATCAACTTTATTTCAAGCATTAGTTTACTAGCTTGCTTTATTTACTTTAAATTTTCGTTTACTATATAAGAATACCCTTTAAGCTTAGCCGATACAAATACGTTAAAAACTTCCTGTGATTTCCATAATCAGATCTATCAGAGTCTCCGTATTACTTCGATACGATACGTATACTCGCGTAATCCACATTAAACATTCCATCATAAAATCAAAATATATATTAATGCGGATCAAGTTTTTTGTCATTACATAATACACTCGCAAACATATATAAAAAGTCGTCACATGAACAACCTAAGAGTTCTCAACTATGTTAAGTTTACATTTAACAAAAAATTATGGTTATAACTTTATGTAGATGAAATGGCTAAAAAACTTAGCTCGTTCATTCTTTCAATAGGTATTAATATACAAAAATACACATAACAAAAGAAAAATAATAATTATTATAAAAAGCATAAAAATAGCCTTTTGCTAAATGCCATTGAATTATTTAGACGTCGCAGATTGATGCCACGGAAGCAATCCATGTGCTCTTTCTTTCTTCTTTTTTTGTATAGGAATCTGTTGGCAATGTATTTCATTAAGATTAATAATCTGTGGAAGAGATTTCTACTTGCAAGCAAATGAACGTATGACATCTAGTTTTCTTTATGTCGATCTTATTGATGTGACGGCTCTTAAATAATCTTCAAACTGGATGGTAGAGGTCTATCATTCCCAATTTATTTATAATTTTCTTGAACGAGGGGAATATGTAACATGTTGTTTTTCTATTGGGACAAGGGTTGTAAACGAGTTAAGCTTGAGTGAGCTCAAGCTTGGCTCATGTTCGGCTCGTGTTCAAAATTGCTCGTAAATATTGTGTCCGTGTTCGATTCGATTTACATATTCTTATTCCTGTCCAACTCGTGTTCAGCTAGAAGTTGGCTTATTTAAATTAACTAGAAAAATAGTAGGGTATTGGATCAAACCTGCACCATTCATGTGCAATAGAGGATGCATAACTACATGATTACTATGAGTTGTTATGATTTAAATATCGATATAAATACATATAATATATTATTGTATAAATAATATATATATATATATATATTTATCTATATTTCTAAGTTTAAAAAAAGTTGAATACAATCGAACGAAGGGTTGTTCATGCTACTTAACGAGCCGAACACGAAGTTTGTTCGCGAACAATAAGTTTTTTTGACAGCACTAGTTGGGACATATTTCTCTTTTATAAAACATTTATCCACTTTAATGTGTTTGTATGATTATGACACACAAAGTTAGCAATATTAATCTTTCATAATTTTTTTTCATTTGAACTTTAAGTCTAGGATGGTCATGATCTTTAGTATCTCACATAGTCCTCGAGCAGCAATCGCTCTATATTCATACTCAACACTAGATCTTCATAAATGTTTTATTTATTCCTACAAATTGTGACATTTCCTCCAAACAGCGCGTACTAACCTAAAGTAGATTGTCTGTCCATAGGTAATCGAGCATATTTTGCATCAATATATTGTTGAATTTATAAAATATTTTGCTATTTATACAATAAATTTCTATTCCTAGACTTGCTACATATCTTCAGATTTTTGCAAGCAATTTTATAGTGAGTCTTTAGGTTTGTACAAGAATTGGATGACACGATTTATTGTGAATGCCATATCAGGTCGGGTGTGAGCTAAATAAATCAAAATGTCACCCCATGTGACTATTTCGGTCATTCTTCATCTATGTACAATTTCTAACCTTATTCAAATTCATTTCTAAAGACCTCATTTTCTTGATTTTCATCATCTGTGATAATTAAATCGTCAACATGTATAATGAGAATTAAAAAAATTCTATCAATGAAAAAATCTTTATGAAGATAGTAAGATCTCAGTGGCTTGTGTTTTGTATCATCATTTTTTTTAGTAAATCTATCAAACCAAGCTCTTAGGGATTCATTCAATCCATATAGAGCTTTTTTTAATTTGCACATCCTGTTCTTTGTGAAAACATTTTCAAATTCTAGTGGTGGATTTGTACAAATCTCTTCTTCGATTTCTACACGTATAAAAGCAATTTTCACGTTAAATTGTTGCATAAATTAGCTAAATTTAGTAGAAATCAGAATGCGGATTATATTCATTCTTACACTCGGAGCAAAAATTTTTTGATAGGCAAGTCCATAGGATTCCATTTTTTTTTATTTTTATTTTATAGGTCCAAAATCTCTTAAATTGGATTTTGATTCAAGAAATTCATCTCTTCTCACATAAGTTCTCTCTAATTCTCATTTTAATGCCTTAAATAAAGTTTGCGATAGTGATGGAATTAGAGTTGATATTTGTAAGAAAAGGCTTATACGTAAGGGAAAATTATGAAATGATATATATTGGGAGATGGGGTATAATGAGTGGTGATGGAATGATCATTATACCTAATAATGATTTTGAGCCTTAGCTTATTTGAGATTTAGAGTAGGCAGTTTTTTGTGTATAGCTCTGAAGGAATACAGTTTAGGACATATTGTATTTTGTGTTGTAGCGATGTCAAGATGAAATATAGTAGTTTCATCAAAATTATCATTAAGTTCGACATTCTCCCCTTAAAGATGATTTAAAAAATATATATTTTTCATTAAATGTGACATCCATCGAAGTGAGAAACTTTTTTGTGGTAGGTTGAAAACATATCTTTTTTTAGGTTGAGAATACCCACTGAATACACATTTAAGAGCACTCGGATTTAATATTCATGTGTTGTTTTTGGATATGAACATAGGCAATACACCCGAAGACTTCTGAATGAATCTTTGAAAATTGATTTGTGGGAAAAAATTCTGCCAAATAATTTAAGGGATTTTTGAGACAATCACTTTTAAGGATATCTCACTGATTTTCTTTCAACCACTATTCTTTTAGGGAGTATCAAGACATTAGAATGGGTGGATTATACCATCTTTATGAAATAATCATGATAACATGTAATTAAAATAATGACAGGTATTATCAATTTGAAAGATTTTAATATTTGTATTAAATTTGTTTATCATCATCGTAGTAAATGTGAGAAAATGCCGACATCAAATTTTTGTTTGATATGATATACCCAAGTCATTCAACTTTCGCCATCAATGAAATCGACAAATCCAGTAGCACTAGAAATATTATGGATGTTGGGGGGTCCTCAAAAATCAAAGTAAATCAAAGCAAAAAGTGTAGAGGATCTAAATTATTGTAGGAAAAACATCTAAATAATAGTTTGCAAGTCTCACAATTAAAATTCTTAATGTTTAAATTCAAAAAAGAAGAAAAATGCATTGAAGGGTTTTAAAGGGGGGCATATCATAGGCTATAATGTTCCCGTATGATGTTGATCTTATAAGTAGAAATGAAAGAGCATGATAATCTATTCTGCATCTCAAGAAAATAATAGCCCATCTTTCTCACTAGTTTACACAATCATCTTTTCCTTACTAAGGTCCTAAAATATACAATAATCAATTATAGAAAAGTAATTTTGCCGTTATGATCTTGAGCAATTTTATGGATTGATAATAGAGAGGAAGATAAGGAATATGTATGTCACAGCTCAACCCAACATGATTGTAAGTTGACCTCGTGGAGTTATTCGGAGAATGAATTGTACTTCTATCGGTCAAAGGTTGATGCAGGACAAATTAATTAAGTTTGTGCAATGAGAGAAGATAATCATGTATTATGAACAAGAGTTTACTGTACTGTCAAGATATGCTCCACAACTGATAGCTACTGTAAAACAAAAGCGTTGCAGATTCCTTTCAGGATTAAAGTATTCGATCAGACATTCGTTGATGCCTTTGGGGATTGATGACTATTCATTGTTAGTAGAGTGGGCTAGACAAGAAGAGATTGATTTTCAAGTTATTCAAAAGCGTAAGGAGACACACAAGAGAAAAGCATTAATGAAGGAGAGCATGTGGATCAATCAGAAGGATTCAATATGAAGAAGCCCAAATTCAGTGGTGGCACTTCTCGTGGTACCATAGTCACTTGTGCTAAATGTGAAAAATAACATTAAAGTGGATGTTTAATGGGCTCTAATTCATGTTACTGATGTCGTCGTTTTTGACACATAGCAAGATATTGCCCTTCACTTGGCCAGAAAATATCAAAAGAATAAAAATCAATTGGAGCTCTTTACAAAAGGGTACAGGTGGGCAGAGAATGATGGTCTATAGCTTCAGCTCCTAAGCAAGGTCAATCAAGATAATCAGTTCAACTTCGAGTTTATTCCCTTACTGGTAAAGCAACTGAAGAACCTTTTGGTGATGTTTATGTTGCTAAGAATTGATGAGCATTATGTTTTACCACATGTTATGGAGGTGTCATTCTAGTCTATGTCTTTATTAGAGGATGTGTGTTGTTGTTCAGTTACCTTGCTTTAAATGTGATGTTATCTTGTTTCAGTTGATGGAGAATGTTAGTTCAGTTATTTAGCATCATACTTTTGTTTTATTGTATTTACTTTTCTTCTTACTGAGGAGATCTAAATTCTTGATGAAATTTTATGGATGGTTCATGTGTTTTTTGCAATGATTTGAGGCTTAAGATAGATTCGCAATTTTCAAAGACAATTTTTATAAGGAGAAGAGATTGTAATAATTAGTTCTAAAATAATTTTCAATTTTAATACATAATATATATATATATATATATAAAGTGCCAAAATAGTCCCCGTATATTTACATGAGATCGTTTTAGTCTCAAAATTATAAAAGTTCTAAAATAATCCCCAGCTCGTTAAATTATGGTTGAAATATTCCTTGTGAAGGACAATTAGAGCTTAATTTAGAATAGTTGGGGACAATATTGGCTCTTCTAAAAAGTTTAGGACAAAAATGACCCAATCTAAATAGTCGGGACAATTTTGGCACTTTGCCTGAAAATAATAATTGAATAGGCACGTCTCTTCAGGTTCGACTTTAGGAGTCGAAGGATGTATCCTTCATTTCGAACAGAACAAAAACAGCGAGAAAGACAGAAGCGTGGGAAGAGAAGAAGAAAAAAGAGAAGTCAGAGGGCAACTCAAGGCTTAACCAAGGAGGAGTTGTGTCGTGTAAGAGAAGAAGGAAGAGGAATGCTCACCCACAAGGGACGAAGCCAATTGACACATACGAAGGTTGAAAGATCGATAACGCATGCAACCTTGTGTTTCTCCATGTCAGAGAGTGCATAGGAGGAAGGAGACGCAAAGGAGGGTCGAACTTGTTGCTTAGATGATCCCGCACAAGGAGACGAAGGGAAGAAGAGTCAACTATAGGTGAGACATCTCGTGAGCAGCTTGGCTGTGTTGGATGTTGCCTAGAGTTAAAGGAGTAAGCATCAAGATGCTATGTGTGGGATAAATCGAGCCATGCCGAATGAGGAGGCTGTCTCAGGTGCGAGCAACGAAGGAAGAAGCTCTCGAGCCCTAGCGCACGAGGAGGAAGAGCTCAAGCCTTAGCACATGAAGATATGGCTTGTGCGTGTGGGTAGGAGCCAGACCTCGTGTGTAGAGGAAGAGGAAGAAGAGGTCTCGCATGCATGATAGGTGACCAACTGAAAATATGTTAAGATTTTCATGCCTATTTTATACTGATTTTGGTGATATTACACTTTAAAGAAAAGTATTTTTGATGTTTTGTTGCAGGTATATTGATTTATAGACAATGGAGCAAAAAGAAGCGGATTTAGAGCAAAAAGGACCATAATATGCAAAGATTGATCTTGGGCGATGACAGTGTGGTATCGGCTGCCGACGGCTGGATTTTCCCGAGAATTCAGAATTAATTTACAAAAGAGGTCGCCGACGGCCAGATCGAGCCCGCCTATAGCGAAGCCCGCCGAGGCGCCATCGAGGCCGCCGACGACGAGATTGTCAATTCCTTACCGATTCAATGAATCTGGACAATTTTTGAAGGGGTGTTTGGGCAACTTTGGCAACTGTTCAATTTCTTTAAAATGAGTCCGTTTTGAGTCCAAAGGGAGTCCGTTTTGAGTCCAAGGAGAGTTCAGGGAGTCAGATTGAGAGTCCAATTTAGTTATAGTGTGTGAGTGTTGTAAAAAAAAAGGGAGAGATTCAGAGGAACTTCGAGGAGTTGTTTGGGAAGATTTCAAGATAAGTTGTATTTACTTATTGTTGTTTGTATGACTTTACTTTTATATATGAAATCCAAATTTTGTCGTACGCCTTCCATGAATTCTGAGTAGTCTTCTCTGTCTTTCTCCTTGTTTTGAGATTTTGTGAAATGGGAAATCGAATTAGTTGTGCCTAAAATATTATAAAAGAAATTTTGATAATCTTTTACTACGATCTTAATTTACTTTCAATCTGAACAATTGAATTGTTAAAATATGTTGATTTTTCCGACTAAAGTAAAATTACATCCAAGATTCAGGGAGGTCAAATTCCTTGGAAAGATGGTGCAAATAAATAGAGAAATATTATATATCGGGCGTAGAATCAGAGATTTTAAAGTGACGGATTAAAATCCTAAATTTGATCCTATCGTTTGGGTGTTGAAGTGTAGATGTTAGCTCTCAGGCGAGGAGAACGTGTGAGCTCTGAAGTGAGAGCCGGTATCCTCCCGCCTAGCCACAGATTTAGAAACCAAACATAGAATTAGTCAATGTTCTTTATGCCTGGGTCAAATGATAAAGAATAGGAATGCTGTTATTTGACACAATATAATTTAAAACTAATTCAATTTATCCATTCACTTAATTCTCTTTACAAGGAGAAAGATACTTTCTTATATTGAACTTCACATACAATAGTAGTAATAGAATTTAGTTTTATAGTTCCTGAATTTACGTTTAACAATTCGAGCACTATATATTTGTTTAATATTAGTCCATTAATCTCTAAAAACTTCCATGTGGATCGATAACTAGGACTCCACTAGAGCCCTGTATTACTTGAACGATACGTATATTTGTGTTGATATGAGTGACTTTGTTATTATTGAATATTATTATACACACTTGTTATCACATCTAGAGTTATTGCCGCATCAAGTTTTTGGCGCCGTTTGCAGGGGATCTAATTCTTCTAGCAGTGGTATTAAATTCTTGTATTTTTAAGTATATAAAAAGTCACTGTCAATAGGGCATTCAATCGAGCTATTAAAAGTGAATTTTAATTTTTTTCTTAATTAAGTTTATATATATATATATATATATATATATATATATATATATATATATATATATATATATATATATATATATATACAGACATATATATTACAAAAGCCCAAGGGCTAATAAATTAAAATGGAAATGATAAAGATAGGTTTATGAGTGGGCCCAGAAAGGTACCCAACTCACACGGTACAACACACAAAAAAGTAAAGAACCATGTAATACCAAAAAAGACCAAAACCACCAAAACGCGCAAAAAGTAAGGGATAACCCAATTTAGTTCTACCTCTGCCTTTAGTTTTAAAAAGGGAACCAGCTAATAAATTGGTGAGTTGCATGTCATTACCCGAAGTAACCAATGTATCATCTCCTATATTCTTGAGCTCAAGTAGGTCACCATTCTTCTTCTTCCTCCTGGATGTGTAAACCTGTCATTGACATGTCTTAATTAACACAGTTTTAGACAATGCTTCTGTCACGGTTGGTATATACATGTTAGTGATATGACAAAACACAATCAAGATTATAAATTATCGTGAAAAATCATATCTAAAAAAGTAAATAGTTTACTGCTTTTATATTGATTTATAGTATCTATGACTAGCATGCATATTATAATTATTATTTTATATTATCGTAGTTTAGGATTATAAATATTCACTAGTTTTGTATAACTTACTATTATTTTAAACTATCTATCACAATCTGACCAGGGGCTTAGGACTAACTAACATGGGAATAGATGGTCGTACGGTAGAAATTAAATTTTCAATATTCATTCTCTATAAAGAACATTAATTAATTTAAATCAAAACAATATATTATAATTACCCCGTTACTTGTTGTCTGCAACTTCTATAAACATTTTCTCTTCTATCGCTCATTTTTTAATCTATTAAATTAACTTGAAAAGTTAGTTTAAAATAATAATAAGCTAAACAAGCCAGTGAATACTTATACTCCTAAACCACAATAATGCAAGAAAAAAGGAAGCAATAAACATGCCAATCAAGCTTTTTAATAAATTAATAAAATTATTTGATTTTATTCAAAGTATCTTGTTATATCAATATCATATTATATGTACAACCATCACAGGAGCACCATCTAAAAATTAAGACACATCAATATTAATATTTTTTTATATACGGCACGGGTACCTTAGTATTCTCCTACTAGTATCATCAAGGAGTGGCTCCATTATAGTCAGTAGCCATGAAAAAAATACCTATTTTTATGCCTTGATTTTTATAAATTTCGAAGGATATTATACTTTAATGAAAGGAATTTTTGTGTTTTTGGATGTAAGTGATGGAAAAATGTTCAAAAAAGGAAAAAGGGTGAAAAAGGAGCAAAAATGAGCAAAAATGGAGTAAAATACAAGAATTATCAAAAGTTATGGCCTGGCGCCTAGGCGCCATAAGTTGGCGCCTAAGCGCCAGACTCGATACAGAAACTGTCAAGTTTTTGAAGACTTTTGGATGGTTATTTTGACGAAGTGAGCGGTTATTAGACATTCTAGAAGACTGGCAGTTTTTCCTTGATAATAGGACATGTGATACAATGCATTTGGACGCTCCAAAACTGTTTTAATCGTGAAGAGGTGCGAGCCAAAGTGACGAGGTGCGAAGAACTGGACGCGGTGTCCGGCGCCTAGGTGCCAGATTCCGGCGCCTAGGCGCTAGACAGACCTTCTAGAAGATTCATTGAATTTGGACATGTTTTGAAGAGGTGCCTCAAGGCAACCCTTGAAGCCTACAAATAGGAGTCCACTCCTTCAGAAAAAATGGGCACCCATTGTATCCCTATCTCTTAGCCACTTTAGGATCTCTCATCCTTAGAGAGAGAAACAGAGAGAGAAATTTAGGGCCACTTTTATCTAGTTTAGTTAGTTTATTTTCAAATTGTTGCATCTGGAGTTCATTACACTGTGAAGTCAGTAGGAATCAGAAGATTTGTAGAATGAATATTTGAGATAAGTATTTTATTTTTGATTCAAAGTTTATTTATTTTGTTTTGTTGTTTATATTCAATGTGTTCTGAGTAGTTAGTTTACTTTCTTCCTTCAATTATGAAAAGATAAATAAGATAATATAAAATTTGATGGAGAATTAAAAATCATAATATTTTCAAAACATTGTGATGATATTAATATTAGATCTTACTTTACTTTTTAAATTGGCCATTTAAATTGTTAAAACCTGTTGAAGAGTTTTGAGACCTAGAAGGAGAAGAACTCTTAACTTGTAGATGCCACATGAATCATTGGGTAGTCGAAGGTCATGCGCGGGCTATTCAAGGTGAAGTGCAAATAAATAAGAAGATAAGATTTAAAGGGCGTAGAATTGATAAGTTTTTAAAGTGACAGACTAAATTCTTATAATTTGATTTATAGATAAGGAAATGGTCACTAGTAGGGCCGACCATAGCCACCCTTGAACATCTAGTAGTGTGAGCCTAGATTAACCCATTCTACTAACAATACATCCGGACCGATCCGTAGATTAGCTCGATGTTCTTTGCGCCTGGATCAAACGGTAAAGAATAGGAATGCTTCTATTTGGCACAATACCATAAAATAGATTCTCCAACAAATATTAAATTATCTTAAAAATCTTGGATTAATTGAAAGGAAGAAAGTTGTTTGTTTTATATTGTTTTCACAAAATCATATTATTATTATTATTTTATTTATTTGCATCTAGTAAATTAAAAGTAATTTATAGTTAGATTAAAATACAAAAAGATTTTAAAATATAATATTTAAAAATTTATTACATTTTTTCCCCCGTGGGATCGATATTGGGGTCTTTGTTTCAAAACCCTTTATTACTTGAAATGATATGTATACTTGCATAGTACCCAAAAAGTATATAAAATATTTTCCTATAAAATTATATTTTGCTATATAAACATATATTTAAAAAATATTAATCACTGACGGCCTAGCATTCAGTAGCAATCAAGTTTTATTTAATGATATTGCCGTAAATTAAAATTTGGTACACATCTATATATCAAGTTATTCCGGGTCAAGTGTTTCACGCGTTTGCCAGAAATTAAATTTTCTAGCAGTGGTGACAAATTCTTGTATTTGGAAATACAAAAATCGGGTTAAGTTTTTGGCGCCGTTGCCGGGGAATAAGAGGTACAATTTATAGATTTTAAATATTATATTTCCAAAAACAAAAAAAATATATAATAATATAAAAATAAAAATATAAAAATAAAATAAAATAATTATTTTTTTTATTCCTTGCTTTATTTTTCTTTTTTTTATGCGTAGTTTTGGTTCTGAAGGATTAATACCTTTAGATTCTGAACTAGAAAGAACAATTAGAAAAATTAAAAAGGGAAAACAAATTCAAAAATTTCAAGAAATGGCTACTTTACAAAATCCAATTGAACTTAATGATCAAAATGTTTATAAATCATTAAGGGATTATGCTAACCCTACGATTGATGAACTTCATAGTAGTATTCAAATACCCATCGTAGATGCTAATTCTTTTGAACTTAAACCGTCTATTACTTAAATAGTGCAAAACAATCAATTTGGTGGAACACCAAATGAGGATCCAAATTTACACTTTGTTAGTTTTTTAGAACTTTGTGCTACCTTTAAATATAACAATATTTCTGATGATGCTATTAGACTTAGACTCTTTCCTTTTTCCTTAAGAGATAAAACAAAGATGTGGTTAAACTCATTAGCAACTAGTTCTATTAAAATATGGGCTGAAATTGCACAAAAATTCCTTGCTAAATATTTTCCTCCTTCTAAAACTACTAAATAAAGAAATGATATTACTTTGTTTAGTCAATTTGACGGGGAGACAATTATGAAACTTGGGAAAGATTTAAAGAACTATTAAGAAAATGTCTTCATCATGCTTTACCTGATTGATTAATTATTCAAACATTTTACAATGGATTAATTGGATCTTTAAAATCAATTATCGATGCTCGTCGCTAGAGGTTCTTTAATGTCTAAATCATTTGAAGAAGCTTACACTTTAATTGAAGAAATGGCTAATAACAATTTTCAATGGCCTTCTAAAAGGATTAATCCTAAAAAGATGACAAGTATTCACGATAATGAAGCCTTTTCTATCCTAGCTTCACAAGTAGCAGCAATGTCTAAAAAATTAGATAATTTTGCAATTAATATATCACATAATAACTCTGCTAATATTAAGGATTCTTAAACTATTGAAACTTTACAAGCTATTGCAAGTAAAAATAATCCTTATTCAAATTATTATAATCCTGGGTGGAAAAATCATCTTAATTTTAACTGGAATAATTCACAACAATAATGAAGTTATAATCAATCTCATCCCACTGGAAATTGGAATAATTAAGTTAATCTAAATTATAAACCTCCTGGATTTAATAATCAACAGAAAAAGTTAACAATAGAAGAATTAATTTTACAAATGAATAATCAATTACAGAATCAAAATACTGGTATTCGTAATATCGAAAATAAAATGAGCCAAATTGCTACTTTAATTAATAACAGACCTGTAGGAACACTTCCTAGTAATGTTGAAATTAATTTAAAAGAAACTGGAAAAGAACATGAACATGTTAAGGCTGTGCAACTTAGAAGTGGAAATGAATTAAAAGAAAGAATGCATAATGAAATTGAAAAAGAGATCGAGGTCGAAGAGATCGAAAAACCTAAAGAAACTCTCTCTCCTAGTCAAGATCAAACTATTATACCTATTAATGTGGAAGTTGAAAAACCACCACCACCTTTTCCTCAAAGACTTAAACAGCAGAAACTTGATCATCAATTTTCTAAGTTCTTTGAAAATTTTAAGAAACTTACTATTAACATACCTTTTGTTGAAGCTTTGGAACAAATGCCAACTTATGCAAAATTTATGAAGGATATTTTAAGCAAGAAACAAAAATTTGAAGCTTTTGAAACTGTTGTATTAAGTGAAGAATGCAGTGCAATAATTCAAAAGAAATTACCTGGAAAGCTTAAGGATCCTGGAAGTTTCACTATACCCTGTGCTATTGGAGAAGAATTTTGTGGAAAAGCTTTATGTGATTTAGGAGCAAGTATTAATCTCATGCCATTTTCTATCTTTCGAAGATTGAATTTAGGAGAGATTACTCCCACCATCGTAACCCTTCGGTTAGTCGATAGATCTATCACTTATCCTAAAGGAGTTATAGAGGATGTCCTCGTTAAAGTGGATAAATTTATCTTCCCTGTAGATTTCATTATACTTGATATGGAAGAAGATAAAGAGATATCTATTATTTTAGGGAGACATTTTCTAGCTACCGGACGAGCTATGATTGATGTGCAAAAGGGAGAATTAACCATGAGAGTTAATGATCAAGAGATTAAATTCAATGTTCTTAAATCAATGAAGTACCTCGATAAAGAGAAATGTTATCGAATGAATATAATTGATTATTTAATCGAGAAACATTATCAAGAAAATGTAAAGTCATTTCGAAGAAAAATTTGAATTTTTAATCGATGAAAATGAAGAAGTAAAAGAGGAAGAGACTCATTTTATTAAAGATAACTGGGAAACCTTAGACATAACTCAAAATGATATACTTTTACAATCAATTAAAAAGCCCCTGAATTGGAATTAAAAATGTTACCTTCACATTTAAAATATGCTTTCCTTGGAAATTCGTTAACTTTACCAGTTATTATTTCTTCTGAACTGAGTAAAGATTAAGAAGAAAAATTACTAGGTGTGTTAAAGAATTATAAGAAAGCTTTTGGTTGGACTATTGCTGATATAAGAGGAATAAGCCCTTCCATTTGTATGCATAGAATTTTAATGGAAGAAAATTTTAAACCTACTATTGAACCACAAAGAAGATTAAATCCTATCATGAAAGAGGTTGTTAAAAAAGAAATTGTTAAGTGGTTAGATGCTCGTATTATTTATCCTATTTCAGATAGTCAATGGGTAAGCCCTATTCATTGTGTTCCGAAGAAAGGAGGTGTAACTGTCATTGTCAATGATAAAAATGAACTAATTCCTACAAGACAAGTTACTGGATGACGAATTTGTATTGATTATAGGAAATTAAATGATGCCACTAGAAAGGATCATTTTCCTTTACCTTTCTTGGATCAAATGCTCGATAAACTAGCTGGACACCCATATTTCTGTTTTCTGGATGGATATTCTGGTTATCATCAATTACTTATTGCTCTTGAGGACCACGAGAAAACAACATTTACAAGTCCTTATGGAACCTTTACTTTTAGAAGAATGCCTTTTGGTTTATGTAATGCACCTGCAACTTTTCAAAGATGTATGATGTCAATATTTTGTGATTTGATTGACAAAGGAATTGAAATATTCATGGACGATTTTTCCGTTTTTGGAACTTCTTTTGAATCTTGTTTGGAAAACATTTCCAAAGTTCTGAAAAGATGTGAAGAAACAAACTTAGTTCTTAACTAGGAAAAATGTCAATTCATGGTCACAGAAGGCATTGTACTTAATCACAAAGTTTCACAAAAAGGGATGGAAGAAGATCAAGCGAAAGTGAAAATTATTGCTGAATTGCAACCACCTACTACTGCTACTGATGTGAGAAGTTTTCTAGGTCATGCTGGATTTTATAGAAGATACATAAAGGATTTTTCTAAAGTTGCTAAACCTCTTTGTCATTTATTGGAAAAAGATGTGAAATTTGAATTTAACAGAGAATGTATTAATGCTTTTAGTATTCTAAAAGAAAAACTAATAACTGCACCTATCATTGTTGCACCTAATTAGAAAAAATCTTTTGAATTAATGTGTAATGCAAGTGATTTTGCAATTGGAGCTATATTAGGACAAAAATATGAGAAGGTTTTCAAAGTTGTATATTATGCTAGTAAAACTCTCACTGAAACACAAAGAAATTACACTACCACTGAGAAGGAGCTTCTAGCTATAGTGCATGCCTTTGATAAATTTAGATGTTATCTTCTTGGTACTAAATGCATAGTTCATACTGATCATTTTGCTATTAAATATCTAATATCTAAGAAGGATTCTAAACCTAGACTGATAAGATAGGTTTTACTTCTACAAGAATTTGATTTTCAAATAATAGATAAAAAATGAACTGAAAACCAAGTTGCTGATCATTTGTCTAGAATTAAAAATGATATTATTTCAGAAGAAATATAAATGAGAAATTTCCTGATAAATCTTTATATGTTATTCAAGGATGCAAAACACCTTGGTATGTTGATATTGTTAACTATTTAGTTAGCAATATTTTAACTTATGAATTGTGATCGCTGAAAAATTTATTAAGAAATTCATACCTATTTTTGATGAAATTGCACTTTAAAGAAGGGTATTTTCTTTTTTTTATTGCAGGAATGAAGAATTTAGGTGATAAAAGCAAAAATCATAAAAAGGACCGAATTTGGAGCAAAATCATGCAATTTAGTCTCGAGTCGCCGACGGCGAGATCGAGCCCGCCGACGGCGAGGTTACGAGAAGAAAATTCTGAAGAATTTATAACTGTCTCGCTGACAGCGAGCCCGAGCCCGCTGACAGCGAGCTAGAGCGGTTTGAAGATCTTCTAGAAGCCTCGCCGACAGCGAGGTAGTTCGTCGCCGACGGCAAGCTAGTTCAAATGGTGCAGATACATTGAACCTGGACACTTTTTGAAGGGATGCTTACACACCTCTTGGTCCTTTGCTTACCTCTATATATAGAAGCCGAAATTAAGTCTTTTGTGTGTTATTTTTGTGTTATTTTTGTGTTACTTTTGTGTTATTTAGTGTTATTTTTTGTGTTCTAAGTGTTATTTTTGTGCAGTCTTTGTGTTCTAAGTCCAATCTTTTGTGTCTTAGTGAGTGTCTTAGAGAGTTCTTGAGTGAGTTAGTGAGTTTTTAGTGAGTCGTGCTGTACTGGAAGGAAGAGTCAAAGGAACTGCGAGGAGTCTGCTTGGGGATAAATTAAGATAAGTATTTGTATTTATTGTTTTTAACTTTAAATGAAATCCATGCTTAGTTTAGTTTCCATGCATTCGAGTAGTTTATTTAGTCTTTCTCCCCGTTTATGAAATTAAGTGACTTGATGAAATTAAAATAAAGATATTTTTATATATTAATAAATTGTGATAATTTTTAATTAAAACTTAATTTACTTTTCAAATCGGCCATTTGATTTGTTAAAATATGTTGATTATCAACTATAGTAAAAATTACATCCGATATTCGGGAATTCAAAAGCCTTGAAAGGAGGGTGCAAATAAATAAGGAAATAATATCATCTGGGCGTAGAATTGAGCATTTTAGTGTGACGGACTAAAATATTCAATTCGGTCCTATTGTTTGAGAGCTGAAGTGTAGATGTTAGCCCTCAGGCGAGGGGAACATGGGAGCTCTGAAGTGGCAGTCGGTATCCTCCCAGCCTAGCCGCAGATTCAGTAATCAAACATAGGATTAGTCAATATTCTTTACACCTGGACCAAAGGGTAAAGAATAGGAATGCTCCTATTTGTCACAATACCTTAACATTATCTATTTAAATTCATCAATCACTTAAATTTCTAAACAAGGGGAAAGATACTTTTTCTGAATAGTTAAGACTTATTTAGCAATTAGTTTTATTTCCTGCACTTGTAAATCATATTAATTTTCTACTTAGTTAATTTATCTAATTAAAATACTTAGTTTACTTTATTGCGCTTAAATTCAGAATTCCAAATTTTCATATTATATTATTATTATTATTATTATTATTATTTTAAAATTAGTTGTTATTTAATTTTCTCTTTCCCCGTGGGATCGATAACCGAGGACTCCACTAGAGCCCTCGTATTACTTCGATACGATACGTATACTTGCGTAGCATCCACAACATAAACAATTACAATTCTATACATATAATATAGCGGGGTCAAGTTTTTTTAGCTTCGTTGCAATCAAATTAAAATATCATAATATAAAATTGTGGGTCAAGTTTTTGGCGCCGTTGCCGGGGAAGTAAGAAAAATTTACTAAAGTAACGGACTATTTTAAAATAATCATAATAAATAAATTAATATCTATTCTAAAATTGTATGCGCAAATTTAGAAACGAAAATTTAATATCTTACGATTCTGAATTAGAGCGTACAATTAAAAGAATTAGAAAACAAAAGAAACAAACTATAAATTTATCACAAATGGCGAATATTCCTGAAATTCAAAATTTGAACCAACAAAGACCATTAAGAGATTATGCCAACCCTACATCGGATGAAATTCATTTAACTATTTAAAACCCCGATGTAGTTGCTAATTCATTCGAACTTAAACCCGCAATTATCCAAATGGTACAAAACAATCAATTTAGTGGTTCACCTACCGAAGATCCTAACTTACATCTTGCTAGTTTTCTAGAACTTTGTGCTACTTTTAAATATCAAGGAGTATCCGACGATGATATAAGACTTAGACTTTTTCCTTTTTCATTAAGGGATAAGGCTAAAATGTGGTTGAATTCGTTAAGACTTCGGATCTATTAAAACTTGGGGAGAATTATCACAAAAATTTATATCCAAATATTTTCCATCATCTAAAACTGCTAAGTTTAGAAATGATATAACTTCTTTTTGTCAGATAGATGGAGAATCAATATATGAATCTTGGGAGAGATTTAAGGAACTTCTTAGGAAATGCCCACATCATGCGCTACCAGATTGGCCGATTATTCAAACCTTTTATAATGGATTAGTGGGATCTTTAAGATCAATCATCGATGATCGTCACTTGGAGGTTCATTAATGTCTAAACCATTCGATGAAGCTTATGCACTAATCGAAGAAATGGAAACAAATAATTTCCAATGGCCTGCAGATAGAGTAAATCCGAAAAATAGCCAAGCATTCATGAACACGATGCAATATCTATGTTAGCTTCTCAAATTGCCGCTATATCTAAGAAATTAGATCATTTTGGAATGAACTACTCTCCTACTTTAGAAGAAAACTCATCTCGGACAAATCATAGAATCTCAATCTAATTATGAAACTTTAAATGCTATTAATAATAGAACTAATAACCCTTATTCAAACTATTATAATCCTGGTTGGAAAACTAATCCAAATTTTAATTGGAATAACACATCTAATCAACAATGGATGAATCAACCTAATCAAGCAAATCCAAACTATAAACCTAATTACCCACCTGGATTTAATAACAATAACCCTCAATTCAAAGATAAGAAATTATCTATGGATGAATTAATTTTGAATATGGGTCATCAACTACAAAATCAAGGAAATCAACTACAAATTCAAGGAAATCAATTATAAATTCAAGGAACATCTATTAAAAATATCGAAACTCAACTTGGACATATTACTATCTGCGCTAAATAATAGAATACCCGGAACTTTTCCTAGTAATGTGGAAATAAATCCTAAAGATCAAGGAAAAGAACAAATTAAAGCAATACAACTAAGGAGTGGAAAAGAATTAGAACCTCAAATTCAAAAAGAACTTAAAAGCCAAAATGAGGATGTGGAAATTGAAAAGGAAACAATTCAACAAGATTCAACCTTGGAACATCCTTTAATACTGTTGACCTCATTTTTGATGAGGTCTTCTCTTCTTCTTTTTAGTGCTTAGGATCTAGCCTTAGGCTTTTCCTTTGACTATCTTAGAGGACTAGAATTGGGACCCACCTTTTAGAAATTCAAACCACTTCTTAACTCCCCGCAAACTCCACAAACTTGACTGTAGACCCCTAATCACCTAGTGGGTTGAAATCAAATGTGGAAGTTTAAAGGATGAGTTCCTATAGGACTCTTTGGCCTTAGGACTGCCCTGGGTGGCCTGGTCTGGTGGGGGCTGATTTACACACACTACACTTACACACTACACCTATACACTACACTTTCACACACTTCCTTAAAAACACACCCATACCCAACTTGACCTCCTGACTCATATAGGTGATTCACATGGATGGTCCTTAACCCCTAAGCCCTTGGCTAAGAGGGTTAGGAACAACATAGTGAGTGCCTCAAATGAGTCCCTTCATGGCTCATGTGGGCTTGATATGGCTTTATGGCTCAACAAAAATGATTTTATTCCACTTACATCCACCCAATCTTCAATTTTCCAGAATTTCAATTTTTGACCCCTGGGGCCCTATACCTACTAAACCTACCAAAAACCCTTGAAACTACCCAAAACTCTCAAAAATTTCCAAATTACCCAAAATTTCTCAAAATCAATCCCAAGCATTTCCACATCATTCAAATTGACCATCCATACCCAAAAATACCAAAAATTCCAAAAATACCTCCCAATACCTTCCAAATACCCAAAATACCCCTCTTGACCCAAAAATCCAAAAATTCAGAAAATTCCCAGAAAATTCCAGAAAATCCCAAATATTCCCAATTTCATTTTGTCCAACTACACCATAGGCCAATTTTGTCAATTTACCCCACTTTTGTCAAAACCCCCAATTTGACCCATTTTAACCCAAAGTGAACTCAATGTCAAACCAAACCTACCCAATTGACCCCAATTTTGGTCCAATTCAATTCTAAACTTTAATTCAACATTCCCAATACCAATCTAGACCAAATCCAAATCCAATTTGATTGACATTTGGATCCAATTTCACTTTTGGCCTTAAAGCCCAATTTGGACCTATGACCCAAACCTAACCCAAACTCACCCAATTCAACTCCAATTTAACCCAAATCTTTTCTAAAATCTTCCTAACATCCCCACAAGCAAAACACTAACATGATTTGCCCAAAATTTAGACCCAAACCCCACTCAAACTCAACCCAAAGCTAAAAGGCCCATTTTTGACCTAAACCCAAACCTAACCCAAATGAGCCCAAACCCCAAAATCAAAACCCAACCAAAGTCAAAACCTCTTTGAAACACTCCCATAAATATTTCTCAACATTAATTTTACATCAATTTCAACCCTAGCCCAACATTGGCCCAACTTGGCCCACTTGGACCTATATTGGCCCATTCACCAAAAGAGCCCAAATTCAACCCAATTCAAACCCAAATCACTCCCAATTTGCTTCAAGTCACTCATGATACATCCATGAGCTAAACCCAACAATTATTTGGACCAACCTCTTTACAAAATTTCATCCCAAAATCCATTTTAAAATCCAAAAGCCCACCTTCCTAAACCATCTTAAAAGCCCATCTAAAACCATTTCAAAAGGCCCAAAATCTACCCCAAAGCCCACATGACATCTCCATTTGCCATCCACTTAATTAAAGCCATTACCTAAGTCCTAAATTCATCATCAAATAATTCCAAATCAAGTTTCATACAAATTTCCATCAAATTACCAAAAATTCCTAAAATCCATTTTCATGAAATTGACCAAACTTTTTGCCAAGCCAAAGGTGAGCCATGGAGCCATGCATGAGCCACATGTGAGCCATGAGAGCTTCGGACACTCAACCATGCCATATTGGGTAAGAAGAGGGAGGGCTTTCCTTAATCCCTAAAGCTCATTAGCCTTAATCATGTTTCACCTAAACTTAAATTTAATCCAAATATGTTTGGATGGAGACTTCTCCATGCCAAACCAGATCGATCCCTTTGATCCACCACAAGCATCCAAAGCCACCTCGAGGGGTGCACCAAGCCCAAATGGGTGGGTTGACCCATTTAGGTTCAAAATTAGCTCCTCCCCCATTCCATCTAAATCAAACCCTTTACACATGTCAAACCTCAATCGAATGCACCAAACCCCAGCCACGACCCACTCGAACAAGATGGTGACCAATGCCCGGCCGGCCAGCCACTGGACCGCCGGAAAACACCATGGCCGAGAGCTCACATGTGAGCCCAACTTGGAATTCTCACCGCTGAGCCGCCCCATCCCTAGTGGCCATTGGAGCCGTTCTTCTCTCTAGAGCATGATCCCGACCCTAACTCTCCGGAGGCCCTCCACCCTCTCTATTTAAACACCACCCTCTCGGCCATGAGAGGTGCGAAAACAAACCTTAAGGAAACTCGCAAAATTGTTCTAGACTCCTCCCATACACGAGCACTCGATCCCAGGAGATCCCCCGCCATTTATTCTCGTAAGCTCATTTCGAGTCGAAATTCCACCAAACCGGACACTTCTCCACGGTGGACCAATCCTCAAATTGATTGGTCCTACACCTTCACTGGACCAGGGAAGGTGTCCACCGCAAAAGCCCCATCTCCGAGCCACCCAGCTTGCTCCAGCCTCCAAGCTTTGTGATCGGGCTTGGTCGAAATCACATCTAGACAATTCACCAGACCAGGAGACTTCATCTGGAGCTTGCTGGGATCCAATCGAAGGTGCAACAACTCTCAAATCGAAGCCACACTTCTCTGAGCAAAGGTATGAGTTAATTCTTCATCCCGAGCTTCTAGAGATTCTCCATTTCAAGTGCTTTAATTTCAATACATGATAACCGTATAGATGTGTTCGTCTCTTCAAGACGAATCCATAGAGCATAAGAACATAAAAATCCATTGAGTATCGAGTGAGATATTAGGGATTTAGTGTGGACGGGTCTCGGGTGAGGACACTTGGGGACGATGAACGGATGCCGTCCATTTAATACACGCGCGGACAGACGGCTCAGATCGCGTCGGACCAGAAGACGGAGCGATACAGCGGGCCCCGGAAGCGTTGAGTCAGATGGCGGCGTCGAATGGTAGCGCGACGCGTGTGCGTTCGGAGATGCCGAGGATGAGTTGGCGCCGCGTGGATAAATAGAAAATTAGGGGTATTTTATATTTATTTAATTCCCTAAACTTCAAAAATTCATAACTTTGTGTAGAAAAATCAGAAAAATAAAATAAAAATACCCTCTTGCTCAGTGAACAGAGGAGAATAATGTGGAAAAGAAATCATTTAATTTCATCAAGTATTTTATTTTTTATAATTTATTTACTCTCTGCATATATTTAATTCTCCATGCATGCATACAATTCACCATGGCATGAGACCATAGGGCTTTTGAAGCCTCTGAATTTGGGAACATTCCCTGAATTTTCCAAAGTCAGAGGCCATCCCTATGAAGAGTTATGTATTTTCCAAGTTTATGTCACTGTTTTGAGTATTTTAATTCCAATAAATAGCATGTTGTGAAATAAATACTAGGAAAATTTGGTGATGTTCCTTATGACCAGAGAACCCTAGGAAAAATAGGCTTTGAGTTAGTTCATTTAAAACAACCCTAATTGGCTTAAACACCCAAAATAGGACTCTAATTAATTAGAGCTAACCATACATCAAATTGACTTGAAATCAATTCTCCACTGACCCTTAGGATCAGAGGAACCCATCATAAAAATTTGAGGTCAATTGGACTTGGTTAGCCCTATTAATTGGGTTGATTAAGCCACTTAGTCATTTTAAACTTTAAAAATTCATAACTTTCAAAATATCTTTCAAAAATTCACCAAATTGGTTATGGAGCCTCTCTGATATTAGGGGAATTTAAGAAAATTAAAATTTCAATTTTCTAAAAAAGTTGATTTTTAATATTATTTTAATATTTTTAATAATTAAAAAATAATAAAAATCACAAAAATAATAAAATTCACCAAAATGTCACATTTTGAATTTTAATCACTTAGGAACAAACCCCATATTTTTCTTAGGTCTATTTAGTGAGATATTAAATTTTAAAGCTCTAGGGTAATTTTAAAATTAACAAAAAATGTATTTTCTAGCATTTTCACTAAAATAATTATAATAAATCATAGAAAAATCAGAAAATTGTAAAATTTGATTCTCTGATTTCCTTGATATTAGAGAGATTTTTGAAAAATATAAAATTCATTTTTCAACATTTATTTTATTTTTAAATTAATTAACACTCCAAAACTTAAAATAATTATAATAAAAATAATATAATTCAAAAAATCACCAAAATTTGTCCAAGTGGTCCTCTGGTCATTAGGAATGTCCCCTAATTTTCTTAAGGACAGAAACTTTCCCTTGGTCAGGTTATTAAATTTTCCTTGGAAATCTCTATTTTCTACCAAAAATAATTATATAAATAAATTAAATACAGAAAAATCACATTTTCTCCTCTCATGTCTTTATTGACATATGAGTGAAGTCAAATAAAAATTTCAAGTTCATTTGAGTTCAATTTAGTGAGTTATGAAATTATTAAGCTTAAAGGGTAAAATGGTAATTAAACTTTAATCCTTAATTAAAACCTTAGGTTTAATAAAAAAAATTAACAAGTAAAATATTTGATCCTAATCTGATTTGGATGATTGAAATTTAAATAATTAAAGGGTAGAAACCCATTAAGCAATTTAAAATGATTCAACCTTAATTAAATAATTGATTAAATTTGGAAGAATAATAAAATTGGAATTATTAAAATAGGGATATTATTAGGAAGAGATTTATTCTTTAATTTGAAAATCCCTAAATTAATCATTTCATTAATGTTCAATTCTTAATTAAAATGATAATTCAAATTTAAAATATTAAAAGACTTAATCATTAAACTGAAATCAAATTATTGAACTCTTTTAAAATTTTAATTAAAATTAAAATGAATAAAATTAGATTAAAAATTAAATTAAATTAAAATAAATTAAATTAAAAATTAAATTAAATTAAAAATTAAATTAAATTAAATTAAGTTAAATTAAAATAAATTAAATTAAAAATTAAATTAAATTAAAAAGTAAATCAAATTAAATTAAATAAAAATTAAATTAAATTAAATAAACAAATTAAATAAAATTAAATTAAATCAAATTAGATTAAACAAATCAAATTAATTTAATGTAACATCAAATCAAACTAAATTGAATTAAATTAAATTAAATTAAATTAAATTAAATTAAATTAAGTTGAATTAAATATAACATCACCTAAGACATAAAGAAATAAGCCTAAAATAACTTGAACACTATTTCAAATTTAAACCCATTAATGGAAATTAAACTAAATCACAAACCATTTGAATACCGATTTACCCTCAAAAGCTTTAGTTATCATAACTCCTAAACGTAACATTAAATGAAATGTTACTTCACTCATAGGATATTCAAATGTCCTAGTTCACCGAGCAAGTTAACAAAACTTGAAAACCTCGGACGATCGATTCATTTATATAATTAAATTCATTTGGACTTAAAACAATCCTAGAAATATCGAAAAGATGTTTAAGATTCTTCTTAAACACTTTCTCAATATGATAGGATGTTTATAAGAACAATTAAATTTAATTGTTCTTTGATGAAGAAAATCGTCTTCAAACCAAAACACAAGGAACCTAGACGTCATAGGAAATGACTAGCTATAGGATTAGGAACTTGGTAGAAAACCATAACCCTTACCTTAGCTTTACCTAGGGACTTGCTTAAATATTCTAATTGTGTTTTAAGTGCAGCTTGGGATGACGGGAAGACCCTCCAGGTACGCTTTTATTTTATTGCAATTTACTTTCTTGCAATTTACATTATTGCAATTTCATTAATCGCATCGCACTTTACTTTTCTTGCATGATAAAACAACTGTTGCATGAAAACCCACACCTTTAGGATAGTCCCTAAAACTGAAACCAAAACTAAGTTAAAAGTCATTGCAAGATAAAATTCACCGCCACAACATTTCAAAATATAAAATAACTCAAAATTTAATCACAAACATAACACAAAACTACAATTACAACTAAATTAAAACGTCCTATTGGATGATCGGGAATACCTCGGATGATGTAACCTACGTGTTGCTAACGGGATTTCCCACGGTCTAAATGAAAGTGTGGAACTCATTCAGTTGAGTTTAGCAAATTCATCTGGACTAAGTGAATCCGATAAAAATAATGATGCCGGAAGGATGGAACCGTGGGATCTTAACCGGTATCGTTATAATCAACTTTAAGATTTGTTTTAATTAAAACACAAAAATAAACTTGGAAATTAAGACTTCTCTAAACCAAAACACTTTTCTCATCCCCTGATTTATGATTTCTAAAACTAAACCTCTGCAACAACAAGGAGCTCGGAGCATGGTGGGCAGCACGGCCATCGTCATCAGCAAAACCTGAGTCTACTTCAACAAAACTTTCCTAGAATTAAATAACCAAGCCATAGGACCTCGAGGTAGTTTTCCTAGAGCAACATAAATCCTCAATTCTTCGTTAGGCATTTGCATTACAAATTAAGCCCTAACCGGTCTAAGGATTCCGAGGTAGTCGTTCGATACGACATAAACCCTCACATCTTCTAGGCTATTTGCATGATTTTATCATACAAATATAAGCCCTAATTAATTAAAATTGGCAAGATTGAAACACTAAATAAACATTAGGACTTTCCTAAATCCAAGCCAAACAATAGGATAGTCGGGAAATTACCGAAGTTCACTTCGAATCTGTGATTTCTCCTACCTTTCTTCCTTTGAATTCTCAAAACAAAATGTTCCAAATTTGATCCATTCCCTATTGGAAATTCCAAAATTCAATCCCTTGAGAACTTAAACTTTGAAATCCTTGAGAGCAGAATTATTGATTATTATCGAGAGTTTTCTTAGGTGATTCCCGTCACTTAAGATGTAATTAACTATAGGGGCTTGCCCTTATAGGGAATTCTAAAGAACCTGTGTAATATAAACCCAGTTTAATGCTTTCATATTAAGCGAGGGAATTTGTCGGCTTATAAAATTGGTTCGCGGACCAAATGGATGTCACAAAACTTCTAGTTTATTTGATCGAGCCCCACCATCAAGCGGTGTGTCTATCCTTAGGGATAGATACACGGTTTGTGGTGCGGTGCTCGTTTATATAAACTATTTGGGATGTGAGATCGGTTTAATCTCATATCTTAAAACTTTCAAATTTAAAATTATTTTCAAAAATCAAATACTACTTTCTAAATTATATATATTTAAATTAAATTTAAAATTTAAATTCGCCGACAACTTCTGTTAGGCGACCCCCTTTTCAAAATAAAACACACAACCTAAAAATATGCCGACAACTTCTGGCGACTCCGCTGGGGAAAATTCCTCTCTCCATTTTAATCAAATAATTCTGCTTTCAAAAATCGGTAGTGTATCCATGTCTCTAATGGATCAAACTACCCTTCTTTCCGTTGGAATACTATGTTCATTTCTTCCTTGAACAAGTATAGCCAACATTCTCTCGGATTTAGGAGTCACTGTTTAGACACCCCTAAACAGAGAGGTTCTGAGATCCTTTTACCTAATTTTTGAGGTGGGGTGGACCCCCAATAAGTGTTAGTTTAGGAGTGATCCTTCGAGTTGAGAAGTCTGGCATAAGACTTTCTTTTCCTTTCCAACTCCGAATCGGATTCCTTACCTTCTCTACACCTTTGAACATTCCGTTCTAAATAAATAAACCCTCTAATAAGTGATTCTTTTAATAAGTGATTCCTTCTTATAAATACATGAACAAGAATGTGTTCGGACTCTTTTCAATTCCTTTCTTTTCATCCTAAAGAAAAGAAGCATAACTTGAGACTGACAACCAGAATCTACCCTGCAGAAATGGAGGCCCCGAAACTGATTTTCTCCTTCACCAACAGACTGGATTTCGCTGTCTATAAGGATGAGCTGCCTGACAATGGGATCATCCGATTTGGACAGGGATTTGAAAACACGAACGTCAAGGTCACCTATGTCTCCCTCTTTGCACTGACGAACAAGGTATCTGAAGCTGAGGAGCCGCTGCTTGAGTTCAACCTTAGGTCGACCCAGGAGTTCCCTCCTCTGCAAAGGATCCCGACTAAGAGGAGTACTGCTGTCCGCAGGAGGACTGTTCTTACTACCCCCACTGGTCTAGTTGTTTCTGCACCTACCCCGACTTCTGCCAAATCAAAGGGGAAAGAAATCCAGAATTATGGTAAACCTGTCACCGTGGAGGGTATAGATCTTCCTGTAAGACCTTCTGTTTTCGAAATCGGGTCCAGTTCAAAGATTCCGTCACTGACAAGGACCCAAAGAAGAAACAAAAGTAGAAGGATCGCTAGAGAAGCCAGAGCTACTGAAATTGCTTTCCTAGAGGAAATTCCAGAACTGCCAGAATATACATCGCTGCCAGAATATACACCGCTGCCTGAATACATACCACTCTTGGGAGGAAGCAGATTCCATCCCCTCTCCGCCGCAGAGGATGAGGAGAATGTTCGCAAGATTGCTGCCACATTACCACAACCCGCATATTACAACGATAGCCGCAAGAAAAGAACTAGAACTACGCCGTTTGCTCGACTGCAAACTTTGGTAGAAAAGTTAGCAAAGAAGGAAAATTGCCCCGTATCGGAGATTCTACGAAGGATAGGGCGGGTGCCAGTCAAATCCCGTCTTGGGCCCCGAGTAGAACCCGCCATCATGACAGAAAAGCCAAGCAAAAGAATGAAGGCTAGTCCGCCCGTTGTTGTCTCAGGATTACAGATTAGGGAGGATACCACCTTCCAAGCATTTGGCCGACGGCACCATCCGGTCCTGGACCTTCTGTCGCTAGAAGGATGGTATGGCATCCCACTCATCGGCGATTAAGACCGAAACGACGGCCCGAGAAAGAAAGTCTCGCCGGGAGGCCGGAATCCGAAGAAAGTGCTACTTGCGATAAAGGGGACTCGTGAAAAGGGGACCCGGCGGCTATCGCACGATAACCGCAAAGACACACGAAAAGCCCCGCTAGAAGATGCCATGGAAAAGTTGAGAACCGATATCCGACGGTTGGCAAAAGAAAGAGAAGAAAAGTTCGGAGACGAAATTGATTCATCGGAATTCATGGACGACGAATACGCAGAAATCAACATGGTTGAGACACGAGCTTCATCAGCTTCGCAAGGTGCTCCTGCAGCCGTAGAAAGAGAGGAGCTAGAACTGATGAGAAGGCAGCTTCGGGAAAAGACGACACGATCGCTCGAATGGCGAAAAGGATGGAAGAGATGGCCGTAGCTCCGGCCACTCTCCGCAGTCAAGTACAACCACATGAGAGACACCCCCGGAGGTCATTCACATTGTAGACGGGGAAAGGAGATTACATCCGTCAATGGAGATGATCGAGTCGAAAAAGGATACAAGCACAAAGTATGATTCCCGAAAAGGATATCAAGAACTTGGTAGAACGACGAAGTGCGAGAAGCCTTAGCACAATCGAAGAGCGGGACATCCATTCGGACGGGTAGACATTACCCGGAAGAATTCGACGCCGTCTAATACCCGAAAGGCTTCGTACCACCTCTCGTTCAAGACCTTCGACGGGACCAGGAACCCCCGACGAGCATGTTGCACACTTTCGTGCCGGTTGTTGCAATGCCGGCGGGAGCGATGCATTACTCTTCCGACGGTTTGTCGGCGATCCGTCGAGAATCGCCTTCGACCGGTATGCAGAATTACCAAATGGTTCGGTGAAGACATTCTCGGAGCTAGAGAACCTCTTCATCAAGCGATTCGCCGGAGCTCAGCACCACATCACTATAGGTGATTTAGTGGTAGAGAAACAAAAGCCGAATGAAACTTTGGTAGATTACATACTTCGATGGAGGAACTTAAGCATGAAGTGTGAACCACAACTACAAGAACAACACGCAGTCGGCATTTTACTTAAAAGCATTCACGGCCCGATAGCACTTCTCCTCAAGGGATTCACTATTAAGACTTTCGAGAAGTTGTTAAGCAAGGCCGGAAGCTTGCAAGAAGAGGCGAAGCAATTAAGTTTCGCCGACAAGACGGACAAGCAGAAGTCGGTGAAGACCTTCGAAAAGAAATCCGGGATCGTTGCGGCGAGTTGACAAAGGCAAGCAACCGATCCAAATACCACCGAACGGCCGCAGACAACCACAACAAGATTACCAAGCAACCCCGGTCCAGCTATCGGTCGTCTCCGCGAGTATGAACAACCGTCTCGTCCGCAACGTACATCGAGGGAGCTTCGAACAGAGAATATCCATTCAAGAATGAAGCGATGCCGAAAATGTTCCGTAGTCGATGAAGACTCCGGATTTCCAGTCGCAGAGCCTAAAAGACCGGAGGAAGTCAACAAGAAAGGTGATCCCGACTTTTGCCCCTACCACCGGATGCTTGGGCACAAGATAGAAGATTGCATTACCTTTAAAAGTTGGCTCAACGACAACCTTCGGAAAGGAAATATAACGATCCCGAAGGAGTACATGAAGGAACCCCAGAAAGGAGGTTCCGTCAATGTTATCTCAACTGATCCCGTCATTCCAATAGATCCCTATACGACTGTCGATGGATGGACTACCGCCTGGACGAGGTCTTCGAAGAAGATTTTAGACAACATCCGAACCGCCTCGGTGCGAGCTTCAATTCAAAGTTCGAGACCTGTTAAGCCGGTACTATCACTTGCGATAGAAGAACCACCTCAACAGGAGACGATTGAAGAGAAGAAGAAAATCGACGAAGAAGAGAGGACTGAGATTCCTAAGGCTAGACTAGGGGCTGCTTATCCTAGAATAGTTGTTTCCGATTCGGGGAGAAATCCCTCGAACCTCCGATTTTGTATGATTATCCGCTCACTTCGGTGGGATCATATAATGATAAAGGTGATGGCGTTGGCTACGTTTTGACTGTTTCTAACGATTACGTAACTAGCGACAATCCGGATATCGATTTCGATACCAACGACAATTCTCAAATCATACACGATCTCGACGAGCAAAATAATGAAGAAGGCATCCATAAAGGAGGCTACGAGAGCTCAACAAGCAACGAATCTATCTGCGAGTTTCGAGGAGCTCCAGTCACAATAGAATTAAAACCTTCAGATTCTGAAGGTAATCCGGAAGAGCCTGCATTCCGATTCAGGAGGAAACACCAGCAAGCTCAACACTAGATTCGGAAGAAATTACGGAAGTCAACTTAAGAAGTGGAAGAGTTCTACCTCTGAGAATGGGTCCAAAGGACAAAGGAAAGCGGGTGGTTGTTCAAGAAGAACCAACCCCAGCAGAAGAAATACCCATTCGAGAAGAAGCCGAGACACATGAGAATAAAGTGGACTACAACGTGCTAGCCCATCTTAGGAAACTATCGGCCAACCGAGCATTTACGATGCTCTCATCTTATCAAAGGAGATGAGAGAAGCTCGATCAAGGCCTTACTTGATCTGGAAATTTGCTTAGCTCAAATGGCCGGAGATTCCTTAGATGAGGTTTGCTCGTTAAAGGAACAACGAGGTGTTACCTTCACGGACAATGACCTACTACTTGGAACAGACAGATCACAACCGACCATTGTACATTTCAGTTACAATCGGAAAATTTACACTCTCCAGAGTATTGGTGGATCCAGGAGCATCAATCAATATAATGAGTCTTCGAACGCTAGCATACTTGGAAATTGATGCTCGTGAGCTCGAAGCAGACAAAATGTTACTAAGAGGATTCAACCAGAAAGGAGAAAGAGCCCTCGGGTCAATAACGCTACTAATGAAGACCGGTGACTTAGCAAAGACAACCGCAAAATTTCACATAATTGATTCGAAACATCGTTCAACGCTCTCTGGGCCGACCGTGGATACATGAAAACGAGGATGGTACCATCATCTCTACACCAGTGCATCAAATACTACGATGGAGGGGAACAGTGCATCAAAGGCGACTTACAACCATTCTCCGTACATGAAATTGGAATCCATGAAGATGCCGCTTATTATGCACCGCCAAAGAAAACAATCTTCTCCAGAGATACCGTAACAAATGAAGCAAAGAAAGTTCGGGACGACGAAGAACCTGAAGTTCTAGTCCAACAGTCACTCACCACTCCCTTACGGCGAGATGGTGAAGGTTTCTCCACAACTCGCATCCGAGGTCGAGGCCGGGGACGAGGTCGTGGTAGAGACACTAGGACAATTGGACAGAGGAAACCGGCCATCAATGTCGATTGGGATGATAGTTACGAAGAAGAAAAAGAAATCAAGCAAGAAGCAAGCAACAATAAGTCGAAGAAGCCGCAATTCAAGATCTCCTCGAAGATGAAAAGAACGAAGAATACAAATCGATGTACGAGAAGATTAACCACTACGTACATACTATGACCCTAACCCCGATCCATTCTAACAAAATCGAGGGCATGGTGGTCAAAGAGGTACGTAGCGACGGTGCAAAGCCAATTAAATTCTACCGTGGTGCTTCTTCCTCCAAAACTGAGAATAATGTACAATTTGAAGATGTCACTTCATCAGAATTAATGGAATTACCTTTTAAGTGGTACTCTCCCTGTGTTTAAAATTTAATTCAGCGTGGTTTCTTACCTCGACAATGGACAAAAGGTCAATCTCAACATTTTGAAAAATTATGGAATAACTCTGGTCGTCCACCCAATTCAAAGTATGGACTCGGATTCGGCACGATAGGATCGGTTGACGATACTCGAATTTTGCTTGGTTGTCACTTGCGAATCCAATGAAAACCGCATGGAAACTACGGACGAACTCGAAGATGTACAAATTGGAGATGCTCCACCAGAATTCGAAGAAGAGATTAAATCTACAATAGATGAGTTAACGGAAGTTAACTTAGGTACTAGCGAAGAGCCTAGACCTACCTTTGTTAGCTCCTTACTCAATAAAGAAGACTCCGAAGAAATGATCAAATTATTAATGGAATTTAAAGACTGTTTTGCTTGGAACTACGATGAGATGCCAGGATTAGCTCCAGAGGTCGCAGTCCATAAGCTAGGAGTGGATCCTACTTCTTCCCGGCCGGACAAGGTCCCGAGAAGAATGCGTCTAGAAATCGAACAACAAGTCATAGCCGAAGTTAAAAAGCTAATAGACGCTAAATTTGTCCGTGAAGAACAATACCCGACTTGGCTAGCCAATGTGGTACCGATCGAAAGAAGAATGGTCGGATCGAATTTGTGTGAATTTTAGAGATTTAAACAAGGCATGTCCAAAAGATGAATTCCCTCTACCGATCCCGAATTAATGATCGACATTGCTTCAACACATGAAATATTCTCATTCATGGATGGATCTTCGGGATACAACCGGATAAAAATGGCTCCGGAAGATGAAAAGCTTACAGCATTCAGAACGCCGATCGGAGTATTTTGCTACACAGTAATGCCATTCGGATCGAAGAACGCAGGAGCAACCTACCAGAGAGCGATGACAAGAATTTTTGATGACCTCATCCACAATCAAGTCGAATGCTACGTGGACGATGTGGTCATCAAAAGCAAAGTAAAGGACAACCACTCGTATGATTTGAGAATTGTTTTCGAACGATTAAGACAATTTAACCTTAAGATGAATCCCTTAAAATACGCCTTCGGCGTCACCTCCGGAAATTCTTAGGATTCGTTGTCCGACATCGTGGAATTGAAATCGACCCGGAGAAGATTAAAGCTATCTTAGAAATGCCGCCTCCCAAAACCTTAAAACAACTACGATCTTTTCAAGGGAAGTCGGCATATCTTCGACGCTTTATCTCAAACGTGTCGAGTAGGTGTCGGCCTTTCTCGACACTAGTTAAAAAGGACGCCAAATTCATTTGGGAAGAGAAATGCCGAAGGCCTTCGAGGACATTAAACAATATTTAATGACACCTCCTCGTCTTAGCAGCCCCGGTCTCGGGTAGACCGTCGATACTTTACACCGCGGCTTTAGACGACTCTCTCGGAGCCCCGTTAGCCCAGGTCAATGATGAGGGTAAAGAAAACGCTCTTTACTACTTAAGTCGTCGTTTACTTCCGACGGAAGTAAGGTATCCCGCAATTGAAAAGCATTGTTTGGCCCTGATCTTCGCCGCTCAAAAGCTCAGGCACTACATGCTTTCTCATAAGGTCAACCTAATCTCGAAGTTTAATCCATTGCAATACTTGATGACTCGTCCAACATTTTCCGACGGACTTGCCGGATGGTCAATGATATTATTGCAATTCGATATAACTTTCGTGCCTCTGCGTGCCGTAAAGGGACAAGTCTTAGCAGACTTTCTCGCAGCACACCCTTTGCCGGCAGAATCTCCTCTCAATGACGATTTGCCAGATGAACAAATAATGAATCTAGAAGACCCTGATGATCGACGTTGGGAATTATATTTCGATGGAGCATCTTCAGCACACAAAGACGTAGAATCGCAAGTGATAGTGCCCGGTAAGGCAGGAATCGGGCTAATCTTTATAACACCGGAGCGGGGGATGTTAAGATACTCCTACCACTTGACGGAACCATGTACAAACAATGAAGCAGAATATGAAGCCCTTATAACGGGACTGGAATTAACTATTCAAATGGGGATAACAGACATCAACATCTACGGGGATTCGCGAGTTAATCATTCAACGGATCGCCGGACAAGTACAGAATTTTAAAGCCAAGACTCGAACAATACTTCCAAGTATGCCATACAAATTGTTGGAACAAATTCCAAATGTGACAATCTACAAAATTCCCGAAAAGAAAATGCTTTAGCGGATGCGTTAGCTCGCCTCGCCAAAGAATTTGCCTGTTTACAAGATGAATCGATGGAAGTGTCGGTTCACGGACGTCGGGTCCTATCACGGCTCGACATAGACACAATACACAAATCGAAAAAGAAAAAGAATCGACTTGAAGCAGTGACGTGAAAACACGGAAGATTGGCGACGGCCATTGGTAGACTACCCGCAAACAGGAAATCTACCGGACGATAGGTCGCTAGCCCATCGGATCAAGAAAAGAACTCCGTCTTACGCATTAATAAACAACGCATTGTACGGAAGGTCTTTTGATCAAATGTGGCTAAGGTGCCTAAGCGGGTCCGAGGCCGTGAAATTGTTAAGGAGGTGCATTCGGGACTCGTGCCGCTCACCGGTCGGGTCCGAAGATGAAAATGAAAATTAAAAGACTAGGGTACTACCGGCCCTCGATGATGACCGATCGCATGAAAATCGCCAAGAGCTGTCACCAATGCCAAGTGCACGGAGTGGTTCTACACCAACCTCCAAATGTGCTGCACCCGACAATTGCGTCGTGGCCATTTGAATGTTGGGGCACAGATATAGTGGGTCCAATAGAACCACCATCTTCAAAAGGACATCGCTTCATTCTTGCGGCTACGGATTACTTTTCCAGTGGGCAGAGGCGGTTCCACTCGGAGAAGTGAAAGCACACCACGTGCTACGCGTTTTCAAGAACCAAGTTGTCTACCGTTTCGGAGTGCCGCGCGAGGATCATCTCAGATAATGGGTCAGCATTCAGAAGTACACAAATCAACAATTTTGTCAGGAGACACGGAATCGACTGGCGATACTCAACAATTTACTACCCAAGAGCAAACGGCCTCGCTGAGGCTTTTAATAAAACTCTCGTTTAAATCTTAAAGAAAACTTTGGACGATAATAAGAGAAATTGGCACGAGAAGTTGTTAGAAGCCTTATGGGCCTACCGGACAACCTTCAGAACTCCTACTCAAGCTACACCTTACGCTCCGGTGTATGGGTCCGAGGCGATGTTACCTTTAGAGGTTCGGCCTTCCTTCACTCGGAATTGCGATTTGCAAACAAGATCACGACGGAAGAGAACACCAAATTACGACTAGAAGAATTAGAAAGCCTAGAAGGGAAAAGACTTGCAGCGCAACAGAATTTAGAACTGTACCAAGCTAAAATGGTTCAAGCCCATGATAAACTGGTCCGCCCAAGAACCTTCAAAGTTGGTGACTTAGTTCTCGTTCTCAAGAGACCTATTCTTGCACATCGCAAGATAGGAGGAAAATCTGAACCCACTTGGGAAGGACCGTTTGTGGTTGAAGCAGTATACTCAGGAGGTTCCTACCGCCTAGTGAATTGCCGTGGAGAACGACATATGCTTCCGATCGATGGACGATACTTGAAAAATATTACGCTACTCGATGTTTCGAAGGAATGAATTCTTCATCCCTAAGAAACACGGGCGAAGTAATTACTTATGATTGGGTCCGAACCCAAAAAATAATAAAATGTGTTAAAATAGATAAAGTCATGATAATTAAGTTTTCCTTGTTTTCTTTTCCAAATCAAAATCTCTTTCCTAATCTTATCCCGCTTCATTCCTGTTAAATTTTAAAATATAAGAGAAATAAAAAATATATGTCTTTAATAAACATTTTCTTAATGTTCTTGTTCTTAGTACAACCCCTGATCCTTTTCCTTGTCTTTTCGCGAGGAAATGTCGAACGGGCGGTTGGTCCCGAACTTTAAGAATGGCGTAAGCCTTGCACTCGATGAAAAGAGGGTGAAAGATGGAGCGATAATCGAGATCGACTCGGATTTCGCACCGAGCGAGCCTACAGTACGAGGAAAGTGACTGGGTCCCGGTTGACTGAGGAGAAATGCCCGGGCAGACAGTGATGAAAGTAGGTGGCCCAAGCCACCAATCCAACAGCAAGAAAAGAAAGGCAAACACTGAAGAAGACAAGAAAATGAAATCTGTAGTCGCTACAGCAGAGGGCAGGCTTGTCAGCGCCGTGCCCACAGATATTCAAGAAGTTCGAAGAGCTACTCTCACAGCAACGCAACGAAGAAATAAGAATCGCCGTATCTGTAAGATGTTAACAAAACTAGCTGCGGACCAGCGCGACGAGACGATTGCTAATGCCGGTACATACACTTCGAGGACACCGGTTCACCGAGAACTCGAAGAAAGGAGGCCGGCTCCTAGGATAACGAAAGAACCGGGGAAATCCCCGAAGATCGAAGAAAGAAGGCTACCACGCTACCGGATAGAACAACCAAGTGATGCATGACCTTGTTGCGAAGCAACCCCGGGGATATCCCGACGGGCATCATCCCCGAGGAGCCAAGGTATGCGGGAGAACGTGAAGGGATTGAACCGTATATCCCACAATATGTCACTGAGCCTCGCCATCTGCAGATCATTCCGAATACGAGCCGGAGAGGATGCAAAATGTTGAAAAGAAAACCTTTGAATACTTCGAGAGAATTAGAGGCAGAAGGATCAACATACTAGAGGGCCTCGAGCTACATACAGACGTATTCTCAGAGTATGAACAACAGCAAATCGTGGATTGTATCCGGGATTTGAAAAGAATGGGCCGAGCGGGTCGCCTAAGAGAAAACACATACTCAGAACCCCGGAGATGGATGCCAGGGAAAGGAAGAATCACAATACAATGTGGATGCTGTTACAATTTTGCAGAAGACAGGAAGGGAAACCCTCAGGGAATACTCCGTCATGGCCAAGTGGATCCGATGCCACTAGTCATCAAGAGAATGGTAAAGAGATTGATAACATGGAGAGTACTGCCAGCAGATTGCATACCCAATAGCTGCATTATCAACATCTACAAACAGGGTGACCGCATACCCCCACATATAGATCACCACGACTTTGTCAGACCCTTCTGCACGCTCTCTTTCCCGAATGAGTGTAACATCATGTTCGGATCCGACCTCCGGATAACGAGCCCGGGTGAGTTCCGAGGGCCGGTGAAGATACCTTTACCGGTAGGTTCCGTCATGATACCGAAGAGCAACGGAGCAGATATCGCTAAGCATTGCATACCAGGAGTACCAGTGAAGCGGATCTCAGTTACTTTCAGGAGAATGGACGACAGGAAGACACCTTACCATTTCCAGCCAGAACCAGAGCTAGAGAGCCTCCGGCCTTACGAGCTGTGAGTTACATGGGAGATATCACACCTCTAACGTACATCCAGCCGACATCCTTGCCAAGGATGGCTTGGAAGGTGATGTTATTAACCATGTACCCCACTATTCAGACATGGATTTTTGACAGATGCTTCTTTTGATGGACCGACGAAGATCATACATAGTCCGTTTTGAGTCTACATGGATTGTATGAGATGTACTCCAGATCGAGTTGTATGATGTATCTTCGACATGATTGGAATGAAAGTGACCATGTCACATTTTTGGCCTTCACCTCTTTTGTGCAAATTGATTGGGAAACGCCATTAAAGTTAAATGAACTTCGAACGAAGAACAGAAAAGAAACAAAAAGAATAAAAGAAAAATTTCCTTAAAAAAAGAAAAATGATGAACACCAAATTCACATGAACATTAAATGAACGATAAAATAAAATTTGAATCATTAAAGGATAAACAAAATCAACATAAATTTCAAATTAAATCAAATTCTCAATCAAATTTCAAATTCAACCTTCCAAATTTCAAATCAAATCCTCAATCAAATTTCAAATCAAATTCTCAATCAAATTTCAAATCCAATCTTTCCAGATTTCAAATCTCTATCAAATATCAAATTCAATCTTCCAGATCTCAAATCAAATCTCAATCGAAAATTCAAATTCAATCTCACAAATCTGAAATCCAACCCGTTCTACTCTCTCCCTTGTCTGGGATGGAAGCGGTTAATTCCATTGACACGGATCGAATCTGATGGCGAGGAATTGTATCCAATCCAAACCAAGCAACTTCCGATCAACTCTTTTGAATGGGATATGTGACATCTACATATTCTCTCCTAATCTATTTCCTTCCATGAAAGTCTTTTACAACTTTCATGAAATTCTCGAAAAACCAAAATTCCACACTCTTCAAATCAACACTACAAATCTTTGCAAAATCAATTACCGATCAATATCAAATTCAAACTTTTGGGTCGAGGATTTTACATCCAAGACCGCACTCGCTTTAGGATTCTTTCCCTATCGCACCGAAATACATCAAATTCAAACTTTTGGGTCGAGGATTTTACATCCAAGACTCGCATCGCTTTAGGATTCTTTCCTTATTGCACGTAAATACATCAAATTCAAATTTTTGGGTCGAGGATTTTACATCCAAGACTGCACTGCTTTAGGATTCTTTACCTATTGCACTGAAATACATCAAATTCAAACTTTTGGGTCGTGAATTTTACATCCAAGACTGCACTGCTTTAGGATTCTTTCCCTATCACACCGAAATACATCAAATTCAAACTTTTGGGTCGAGGATTTTACATCCAAGATCGCACTCGCTTTAGGATTCTTTCCCTATTGCACCGAAATACATCAAATTCAAACTTTTTGGTCGAGGATTTTACATCCAAGACCGCACCGCTTTAGGATTCTTTCCTATTGCACTCGAAATACATCAAATTCAAATTTTTGGGTCGAGGATTTTACATCCAAGATCGCACCGCTTTAGGATTCTTTCCCTATTGCACTGAAATACATCAAATTCAAACTTTTGGGTTGAGGATTTTACATCAAGACTACGCTTTAGGATTCTTTCCTATGCCGAAATACATCAAATTCAAACTTTGGTCGAGGATTTTACATCCAAGATCGCACTCGCTTTAGGATTCTTTCCCTATTGCACTGAAATACATCAAATTCAAACTTTTGGGTCGAGGATTTTACATCCAAGACTGCACTGCTTTAGGATTCTTTCCCTATTGCACTGAAATACATCAAATTCAAACTTTGGGTCAAGGATTTTACATCCGAGACTGCATTGCTTTAGGATCCTTTCCCTATCGCAATGAAATACATCAAATCAAACTCTTGAGGTTAAGGATTTTACATCCGAGACTGCATTGCTTTAGGATTCTTTCCCTACAGCAATGAAATACATCAAAACTCAAACTCTTGAGGTTAAGGATTTTACATCCAATACCGCATTACTCTGAGATCTTTCCTCATTGTAATGATTCAATCCAATCATTTCAATTTTCTTTTGAGGTTGAAGATGTTACATCTAAAACCTCAAAATTCCAATTTTCATTTCAAATCAAATCCCTTCAAATTAATTTTGACAAAACTTCAATCTAAATTAAAACTCCAAACTAAAATCTAAGCTCACACATCAAACTTAAACCAAAACAAAATAAAATCTAAATCGAAATTCTCCCAGGTCATGTGATTTGGAATTCACCTCCTTTTCCTTTCCCCAGCGAGAGTTCAGGAATCTCCAGTCTCAAAGATATACTTGACACTCCCCAGCGGAAACTCTTCGTCCTAAGTTTGTCACTTGGACATCTGTGTTGGTTGTGTTGATCTCTTCGGTCAACGCCAATACGCGCGATGTGCTCCGTCAGCTCACCACACCTATTGGGGGTCCATTTGTTGACCTCATTTTTGATGAGGTCTTCTCTTCTTCTTTTAGTGCTTAGGATCTAGCCTCAGGCTTTTCCTTTGACTATCTTAGAGGACTAGAATCGGGACCCACCTTTTAGAAATTCAAACCACTTCTTAACTCCCCGCAAACTCCACAAACTCGATCGTAGACCCCTAATCACCTAGAGGGTTGAAATCAAATGTGGAAGTTTAAAGGATGAGTTCCTATAGGACTCTTTGGCCTTAGGACCGCCTCCAGGTGGCTCGGTCGCAGTGAGGTCGATTTACACACACTAAACTTACACACTACACCTATACACTACACTTTCACACACTTCCTAAAAAACACACCCATACCCAACTTGACCTCTTGACTCATATAGGTGATTCACATGGATGGTCCTTAACCCCTAAGCCCTTGGCTAAGAGGGTTAGGAACAACATAGTGAGTGCCTCAAATGAGTCCCTTCATGGCTCATGTGGGCTTGATATGGCTTTATGGCTCAACCAAAATGATTTTATTCCACTTACATCCACCCAATCTTCATTTTTCCAGAATTTCAATTTTTGACCCCCGGGGCCCTATACCTACTAAACCTACCAAAAACCCTTGAAACTACCCAAAACTCTCAAAAATTTCCAAATTACCCAAAATTCCTCAAAATCAATCCCAAGCATTTCCACATCATTCAAATTGACCATCCATACCCAAAAATACCAAAAATTCCAAAAATACCTCCCAATACCCTCCAAATACCCAAAATACCCCTCTTGACCCAAAAATCCAAAAATTCAGAAAATTCCCCGAAAATTCCAGAAAATCCCAAATATTACCAATTTCATTTTGTCCAACTACACCATGGGCCAATTTTGTCAATTTACCCCACTTTTGTCAAAACCCCCAATTTGACCCATTTTAACTCAAAGTGAACTCAATGTCAAACCAAACCTACCCAATTGACCCCAATTTTGGTCCAATTCAATTCTAAACTTCAATTCAACATTCCCAATACCAATCTAGACCAAATCCAAATCCAATTTGATTGAAATTTGGATCCAATTTCACTTTTGGCCTTAAAGCCCAATTTGGACCTATGACCCAAACCTAACCCAAACTCACCCAATTCAACTCCAATTTAACCCAAATCTTTTCTAAAATCTTCCTAACATACCCACAAGCAAAAAACTAACATGATTTGCCCAAAATTTAGATCCAAACCCCACTCAAACTCAACCCAAAGCTAAAAGGCCCATTTTTGACCTAAACCCAAACCTAACCCAAATGAGCCCAAACCCCAAAATCAAAACCCAACCAAAGTCAAAACCTCTTTGAAACACTCCCATAAATATTTCTCAACATTAATTTTACATCAATTTCAACCCTAGCCCAACATTGGCCAAACTTGGCCCACTTGGACCTATATTGGCCCATTCACCAAAAGAGCCCAAATTCAACCCAATTCAAACCCAAATCACTCCCAATTTGCTTCAAGTCACTCATGATACATCCATGAGCTAAACCCAACAATTATTTGGACCAACCTCTTTACAAAATTTCATCCCAAAATCCATTTTAAAATCCAAAAGCCCACCTTCCTAAACCATCTTAAAAGCCCATCTAAAACCATTTCAAAAGGCCCAAAATCTACCCCAAAGCCCACATGACATCTCCATTTGCCATCCACTTAATTAAAGCCATTACCTAAGTCCTAAATTCATCATCAAATAATTCCAAATCAAGTTTCATACAAATTTCCATCAAATTACCAAAAATTCCTAAAATCCATTTTCATGAAATTGACCAAACTTTTTGCCAAGCCAAAGGTGAGCCATGGAGCCATGCATGAGCCACATGTGAGCCATGAGAGCTTTGGACACTCCACCATGCCATATTGGGTAAGAAGAGGGAGGGCTTTCCTTAATACCTAAAGCTCATTAGCCTTAATCATGTTTCACCTAAACTTAAATTTAATCCAAATATGTTTGGATGGAGACTTCTCCATGCCAAACCAGCTGATCCCTTTGATCCCTCACAGCATCCAAAGCCACCTTGAGGGGTGCACCAAGCCCAAATGGGTGGGTTGACCCATTTAGGTTCAAAATTAGCTCCTCCCCCATTCCATCTAAATCAAACCCTTTACACATGTCAAACCTCGATTGAATGCACCAAACCCCGACCACGACCCACCCGAACAAGATGGTGACCAATGCACGGCCGGCCGACCACCGTGCCGCCGGAAAAACCATGGCCGAGAGCTCACATGTGAGCCCAACTTGGAATTCTCACCTGCTGAGCTGCCCCATCCCTAGTGGCCATTGGAGTTGTTCTTCTCTTCCCAAGAGCAGCTGATCCCAAGTCCTAACTCTCCCTGGGAGGCCCTCCACCCTCTCCTATTTAAACACCACCCCTCTCGGCCATGAGAGGTGCTGAAAACAAACCTTAAGGAAACTCTGCCAAAATTGTTCTAGACTCCTCCCCATACACAGAGCACTTGATCCCCAGTGAGATCCCCCTGCCATTTCTTCTCTGTAAGCTCAATTTCAGAGTTGAAATTCCACCCAAAACCAGGACACTTCTCCACAGTGGACCAATCCTCAAATTGATTGGTCCTACACCTTCACCAGACCAAGGGAAGGTGTCCACCAGCAAAAGCCCCATCTCCAGGCCACCCAGTTGCTCCAGCCTCCAAGCTTTGTGATCGGGCTTGGTCTAAATCACATCTAGACAATTCACCAGACCAGGAGACTTCATCTAGAGCTTGCTGGGATCCAATCGAAGGTGCAACAACTCTCAGATCGAAGCCACACTTCTCTGAGCAAAGGTATGAGTTAATTCTTCATCCCGAGCTTCTAGAGATTCTCCATTTCAAGTGCTTTAATTTCAATACATGATAACCGTATAGATGTGTTCGTCTCTTCAAGACGAATCCATAGAGCATAAGAACATGAAAATCCATTGAGTATCGAGTGAGATATTAGGGATTTAGTGTGGACGGCTCTCGGGTGAGGACACTTGGGGACGATGAACGGATGTCGTCCATTTAATACACGCGCGGACAGACGGCTCAGATCGCGTCGGACCAGAAGACGGAGCGATACAGCGGGCCCCAGAAGCGCTGAGTCAGATGGCGGCGTCGAATGGGAGCGCGACGCGTGTGCGTTCGGAGATGCCGAGGATGAGTTGGCGCCGCGTGGATAAATAGAAAATTAGGGGTATTTTATATTTATTTAATTCCCTAAACTTCAAAAATTCATAACTTTGTGTAGAAAAATCGGAAAAATAAAATAAAAATACCCTCTTGCTCAGTGAACGAGAGGAGAATAATGTGGAAAAGAAATCATTTAATTTCATCAAGTATTTTATTTTTTATAATTTATTTACTCTCTGCATATATTTAATTCTCCATGCATGCATACAATTCACCATGGCATGAGACCATAGGGCTTTTGAAGCCTCTGAATTTGGGAACATTCCCTGAATTTTCCAAAGTCAGAGGCCATCCCTATGAAGAGTTATGTATTTTCCAAGTTTATGTCACTGTTTTGAGTATTTTAATTCCAATAAATAGCATGTTGTGAAATAAATTCTAGGAAAATTTGGTGATGTTCCTTATGACCAGAGAACCCTAGGAAAAATAGGCTTTGAGTTAGTTCATTTAAAACAACCCTAATTGGCTTAAATACCCAAAATAGGACTCTAATTAATTCGAGCTAACCATACATCAAATTGACTTGAAATCAATTCTCCACTGACCTTTAGGATTAGAGGAACCCATCATAAAAATTTGAGGTCAATTGGACTTGGTTAGCCCTATTAATTGGGTTGATTAAGCCACTTAGTCATTTTAAACTTTAAAAATTCATAACTTTCAAAATATCTTTCAAAAATTCACCAAATTGGTTTTGGAGCCTCTCTGATATTAGGGGAATTTAAGAAAATTAAAATTTCAATTTTCTAAAAAAGTTGATTTTTAATATTATTTTAATATTTTTAATAATTAAAAAATAATAAAAATTACAAAAATAATAAAATTCACCAAAATGTCACATTTTGAATTTTAATCACTTAGGAACAAACCCCATATTTTTCTTAGGTCTATTTAGTGAGATATTAAATTTTAAAGCTCTAGGGTAATTTTAAAATTAAAAAAAAATGTATTTTCTAGCATTTTCACTAAAATAATTATAATAAATCATAGAAAAATTAGAAAATTGTAAAATTTAATTCTCTGATTTCCTTGATATCTGAGAGATTTTTTAAAAATATAAAATTCATTTTTCAACATTTATTTTATTTTTAAATTAATTAACACTCCAAAATTTAAAATAATTATAATAAAAATAATATAATTCAAAAAATCACCAAAATTGGTCCAAGTGGTCCTCTGGTCATTAGGAATGTCCCCTAATTTTCTTAAGGACAGAAACTTTCCCTTGATCAGGTTATTAAATTTTCCTTGGAAATCTCTATTTTCTACCAAAAATAATTATATAAATAAATTAAATACAGAAAAATCACATTTTCTCCTCTCATGTCTTTATTGACATATGAGTGAAGTCACATAAAAATTTCAAGTTTATTTGAGTTCAATTTAGTGAGTTATGAAATTATTAAGCTTAAAGGGTAAAATGGTAATTAAACTTTAATCCTTAATTAAAACCTTAGGTTTAATAAAAAAAATTAACAAGTAAAATATTTGATCCTAATCTGATTTGGATGATTGAAATTTAAATAATTAAAGGGTAGAAACCCATTAAGCAATTTAAAATGATTCAACCTTAATTAAATAATTGATTAAATTTGGAAGAATAATAAAATTGGAATTATTAAAATAGGGATATTATTAGGAAGAGATTTATTCTTTAATTTAAAAATCCCTAAATTAATCATTTCATTAATGTTCAATTCTTAATTAAAATGATAATTCAAATTTAAAATATTAAAAGACTTAATCATTAAACTAAAATCAAATTATTGAACTCTTTTAAAATTTTAATTAAAATTAAAATGAATAAAATTAGATTAAAAATTAAATTAAATTAAAATAAATTAAATTAAAAATTAAATTAAATTAAATTAAGTTAAATTAAAATAAATTAAATTAAAAATAAAATTAAATTAAAAAGTAAATCAAATTAAATTAAATTAAAAATTAAATTAAATTAAATAAACAAATTAAATAAAATTAAATTAAATCAAATTAAATTAAAACAAATCAAATTAATTTAATGTAACATCAAATCAAACTAAATTGAATTAAATTAAATTAAATTAAATTAAATTAAATTAAATTAAATTAAGTTGAATTAAATATAACATCACCTAAGACATAAAGAAATAAGCCTAAAATAACTTGAACACTATTTCAAATTTAAACCCATTAATGGAAATTAAACTAAATCACAACCATTTGAATACCGATTTACCCTCAAAAGCTTTAGTTATCATAACTCCTAAACAGAACATTAAATGAAATGTTACTTCACTCATAGGATATTCAAATGTCCTAGTTCACTAAGCAAGTTAACAAAACTTGAAAACCTCGGACGATCGATTCATTTATATAATTAAATTCATTTGGACTTAAAACAATCCTAGAAATACTGAAAAGATGTTTAAGATTCTTCTTAAACACTTTCTCAATATGATAGGATGTTTATAAGAACAATTAAATTTAATTGTTCTTTGATGAAGAAAATCGTCTTCAAACCAAAACACAAGGAACCTAGACGTCATAGGAAATGACTAGCTATAGGATTAGGAACTTGGTAGAAAACCATAACCCTTACCTTAGCTTTACCTAGGGACTTGCTTAAATATTCTAATTGTGTTTTAAGTGCAGCTTGGGATGACGGGAAGACCCTCCAGTACGCTTTTATTTTATTGCAATTTACTTTCGCAATTTACATTATTGCAATTTCATTAATCGCATCGCACTTTACTTTTCTTGCATGATAAAACAACCGTTGCATGAAAACCCACACCTTTAGGATAGTCCCTAAAACTGAAACCAAAACTAAGTTAAAAGTCATTGCAAGATAAAATTCACCGCCACAACATTTCAAAATATAAAACAACTCAAAATTTAATCACAAACAGAACACAAAACTACAATTACAACTAAATTAAAACGTCCTGTTGGATGATCGGGAATACCTCGGATGATGTAACCTACGTGTTGCTAACGGGATTTCCCACGGTCTAAATGAAAGTGTGGAACTCATTCGAGTTGAGTTTAGCAAATTCATCTGGACTAAGTGAATCCGATAAAAATAATGATGCCGGAAGGATGGAACCGTGGGATCTTAACCGGTGTCGTTATAATCAACTTTAAGATTTGTTTTAATTAAAACACAAAAATACACTTGGAAATTAAGACTTCTCTAAACCAAAACACTTTTCTCATCCCCTGATTTATGATTTCTAAAACTAAACCTCTGCAACAATAAGGAGCTCGGAGCATGGTGGGCAGCACGGCCATCATCATCACCAAAACCTGAGTCTACTTCAGCAAAACTTTCCTAGAATTAAATAACCAAGCCATAGGACCTCGAGGTAGTTTTCCTAGAGCAACATAAATCCTCAATTCTTCGTTAGGCATTTGCATTACAAATTAAGCCCTAACCGGTCTAAGGATTCCGAGGTAGTCGTTCGATACGACATAAACCCTCACATCTTCTAGGCTATTTGCATGATTTTATCATACAAATATAAGCCCTAATTAATTAAAATTGGCAAAATTGAAACACTAAATAAACATTAGGACTTTCCTAAATCCAAGCCAAACAATAGGATAGTCGGGAAATTACCGAAGTTCACTTCGAATCTGTGATTTCTCCTACCTTTCTTCCTTTGAATTCTCAAAACAAAATGTTCCAAATTTGATCCATTCCCTATTGGAAATTCCAAAATTCAATCCCTCGAGAACTTAAACTTTGAAATCCTTGAGAGCGGAATTATTGATTATTATCGAGAGTTTTCTTAGGTGATTCCCGTCACTTAAGATGTAATTAACTATAGGGGCTTGCCCTTATAGGGAATTCTAAAGAACCCGAGTAATATAAACCCTGTTTAATGCTTTCATATTAAGCGGGGAATTTGTCGGCTTATAAAATTGGTTCGCGGACCAAATGGATGTCACAAAACTTCTAGTTTATTTGATCGAGCCCCACCATCAGCGTGTGTCTATCCTTAGGGATAGATACACGGTTTGTGGTGCGGTGCTCGTTTATATAAACTATTTGGGATGTGAGATCGGTTTAATCTCATATCTTAAAACTTTCAAATTTAAAATTATTTTCAAAAATCAAATACTACTTTCTAAATTATATATATTTAAAATAAATTTAAAATTTAAATTTGCCGACAACTTCTGTTAGGCGACCCCCTTTTCAAAATAAAACACACAACCTAAAAATATGCCGACAAATACTTATGAAAATTTCTGTTGAAACACTGTTGACCTCATTTTTGATGAGGTCTTCTCTTCTTCTTTTTAGTACTTAGGATCTAGCCTTAGGCTTTTCCTTTGACTATCTTAGAGGACTAGAATTGGGATCCACCATCTAGAATTTCAAACCACTTCTTAACTCCTCGCAAACTCCACAAGCTTGATCGTAGACCCCTAATCACCTAGAGGGTTGAAATCAAATGTGGAAGTTTAAAGGATGAGTTCCTATAGGACTCTTTGGCCTTAGGACCGCCTCGGATGGCCCGGTCTCAGTGAAGGGCTGACTTACACACACACTACACTCATACACTACACTTTCACACACCTCCTAAAACCACACCCATACCTAACTTGACCTCCTGACTCATGTAGGTGATTCACATGGATGGTCCTTAACCCCTAAGCCCTTGGCTAAGAGGGTTAGGAACAACATAGTGAATGCCTCAAATGAGTCCCTTCATGGCTCATGGCTCATGTGGGCTTGATGTGGATTCATGGCTCAACCAAAATGATTTCATTCCATTCAAATTTACCCAATCTTCAATTTTCCAAATTTTCAATTTTCCAAATTTTCAATTTTTGACCCCCGGGACCCTACACCCGCCTAACCTACCCAAAACCCTTGAAACTACTCAAAATTTGCAAAATCACCTAAATTACCCAAAATTCCCCAAAATTAATCTCAAACATTTCCACATCACTCAAATTGATCATCTATACCCAAAAATACCAAAAATTCCAAAAATACCTTCCAATACCCTCCAAATACCCAAAATACCCCCCTTGACCTAAAAATCCAAAAATTCAGAAAATTCCCAGAAAATTCCAGAAAATCTCAAATATTCCCAATTTCATTTTGTTTAACTACACCATGGGACAATTTTGTCAATTTACCCTACTTTTGTCAAAACCCCCAATTTGACCCATTTTAACCCTAAGTGAACCCAATGTCAAACCAAACCTACCCAATTGACCCAAATTCTGGTCCAATTCAATTCTAAACTTCAATTCAACATTCCTAATACCAATCTAGACCAAATCCAAGTCCAATTTGATTGAAATTTGGATCCAATTTCACTTTTGGTCTTAAAGCCCAATTTGGACCCATGACCCAAACCTAACCCAAACTCACCCAATTCAACTCCAATTAACCCCAAATCTTTTCTAAATCTTCCTTAGCATCCCCACAAACAAAACACTAACATGATTTGCCCAACATTTAGACCCAAACCCCACTCAAATTCAACCCAAAGCTAAAAGGCCCAATTTTGACCTAAACCCAAACCTAACCCAAATGAGCCCAAACCCCAAAATCAAAGCCCAACCAAAGTCAAAACCTCTTTGAAACACTTCCATAGACATTTCCCAACATTAATTTTACATCAATTTCAATCCTAGCCCAACATTGGCCCAAGTTAGCCCACTTTGACCTATATTGACCCATTCACCAAAAGAGCCTAAATTCAACCCAATTCAAATCCAAATCACTCCCAATTTGCTCCAAGAAATCTATGAGCTAAACCTAGCAATTATTTGGCCCAAGCCTTTACAAAAATTTCATCCTAAAGTCCATTTTAAAATTCAAAAAGCCCACTTCCCTTAAACCTTCCTAAAAGCCCACTTCCTTCAAATTCAAAAGCCCAAATTCATCCAAAGCCCACATGACATTTCCATTTGTCATCCACTTAATCAAAGCCATTCCCTAAGTTCTAATCCCATCAATTAAACAATTCCAAATCAAGCCCCATAACAATTTCCATTAAAATGCCAAAATCCACAAAATCCTTTTTTTATGAAATTGACCCAATCTTTTCCCAAGCCACATGGAGCCATGAAGCCACATGCAAGCCATTGGCAAGCCATGAGAATCTCTAAGTTGTCAACTCTCCTTAAATGGCAAAAGGAGGAGGTCCTTTAAGCACCTCCTAAAAGTCATTAATCTTAAGCATGTTTCACCTTAACCCAAATTTAATCCAAATATATTTGGATAAGGACTTCTCCATGCCAAACCAGCTCGATCCTCGTGACTCCCGACAACACCCAAAGCCACCTTGAAGGGTGAACCAAGCCCAAAATGATGGGTTGACCCAAACCTAGCCAAAATGGCCTCTTCCCCATTCCATTCCAAGCCATCCCCTTTACACATGGCAAGGCCCAATTGACTGCACTAAACCCCAGCCCTGACCCACCTGGACCTGAGGGTGACCCATGCCTGCCGGCCAGCCGCCTGGGTCGCAGGAAAACTCCATGGCCGAGAGCTCACATGTGAGCCCAAGCTTGGAATTCTCACTTGCTGAGCTGCCCCATCCCCAGTGGCCATTGTAGCTGTTCTTCTCTTGCCAAGAGCAGCTGATCCCAAGCCCTAACTCTCCCTGGGAGGCCCTCCACCCTCTCCTATTTAAACACCACCCCTTCTCGGCCATGGAAGGTGCTAAAACAAACCTTAAGGAAACTCTGCCAAAATTGTTCCAGACCATTCCCCATACATAGAGCATTTGATCCCCACTGAATTCCAGCCCCAATTCCCTCCAGCTGAGCCCAATTTTGAGCTCAAACTTTAGCCCAAAAACCAGGACACTTCTCCACAGTGGATCAATCCTCAAATTGATTGGTCCTACACCTTCACCAGACCAAGAGAAGGTGTCCACCAGCAAAAGCCCCATCTCCAGGCCACCCAGTTGCTCCAGCCTCCAAGCTTTGTGATCGGCTGTGGTCGAAATCCTACCTAGGCAATTCACCAGACCAGGAGACTTCATCCGGAGCTTGCTGGGATCCAATCGAAGGTGAAACAACCCTCAGATCGAAGCCACACTTCTCTGAGCAAAGGTATGGCCTCACTCTTCTTCCCGAGCTTCGAACATTCTCCATTTTCATTAAGTCGATTTCATGCCACATAAACTCGTATGGACGTGTTCGTCTTCTCGAGACGAATCCATAGAGCATAAGAACGTTAAATTTGGTCGAGTATCGAGTGAGATCTTAGGCCTAGAAGATGGACGGTTCTCGGGCTAGGAGGCTTGGGGACGATGAACGGATGCCGTTCATTCAATACACGCGCGGACGAACGGCTCAGATTAGGTCGGATCGGCAGATGATACGCGGAAGGTGGGACACGGGCTGCTAACTCAAGCGGCGGCGTCGAATCGGAACGCGCCGCATGGCCGTTCGGAGATGCCCAGGATGACGCGGCGCCGACTCGGATAAATAGAAAATTAGGGATTTTTCTATTTATTTAATTCCCTGAACTTGGAAAATTCATAACTTTGTGGAGGAAAATCAGAAAAATAAAATAAAAATACCCTCTTGCTCAGTGAACAGAGGAGAATAATGTGGAAAAGAAATCATTTAATTTCATCAAGTATTTTATTTTTAATAATTTATTTACTGTCTGCATTATTTTAATTCTCCATGCATATAGGAAATTCACCATGGCTTGAGACCATAGGGCTTTTGAAGCCTCTGAATTTGGGAACATTCCCTGAATTTTCCAAAGTCAGAGGCCATCCCTATGAGAAGTTATTGATTTTTCAAATTCATGTTACTGTTTTGAGTATTTTAAATCTAATAATTAGCATGTTGCGAAATAAATTCTAGGAAAATTTGGTGATGTCTCTTATGACCAGAGGACTTTAGGAAAAATAAGTTTTGAGTTAACTCATTTAAAATAACCCTAATTGGCTTAAACACCCAAAATAGGTCCCTAATTAATTAGAGTTAACCATACATCAAATTGACTTGAAATCAATTCTCCATTGACCTTTAGGATCAGAGGAACCCACCATAAAAATTTGAAGTCAATTGGACTTGGTTAGCCCTACTAAATGGGTTGATTAAGTCATTTAGTCAATTTGAACTTTAAAAATTCATAACTTTCAAAATACCTTTCAAAAATTCACCAAATTGGTTTTGGAGCCTCTCTGATATTAGGGGAATTTAAGAAAATTAAAATTTCAATTTTCTAAAAAAGTTGATTTTTAATATTATTTTAATATTTTTAATAATTAAAAAATAATAAAAATCACAAAAATAATAAAATTCACCAAAATATCACATTTTGAATTTTAATCACTTAGGAACAAACCCCATATTTTTCTTAGGTCTATTTAATGAGATATTAAATTTTAAAGCCCTAGGGTAATTTTAAAATTAAAAAAAATGTATTTTCTAGCATTTTCACTAAAATAATTATAATAAATCTTAGAAAATCAGAAAATTGCAAAAATTAATTCTTGGATTTCCTTGATATCAGAGAGATTTTTGAAAAATATAAAATTCATTTTTCAACCTTTATTTTATTTTTAAATTAATTAACACTCCAAAACTTAAAATAATTATAATAAAAATAATATAATTTAAAAAATCACCAAAATTGGTCCAAGTGGTCCTCTGGTCATTAGGAATGTCCCATAATTTTCTTAAGGACAGAAACTTTCCCTTGGTCATATTATTAAATTTTCCTTGGAAATTCCTATTTTCCACTAAAAATAATTACATAAATAAATTAAATACAGAAAAATCACATTTTCTCCTCTCATGTCTTTATTGGCATATGAGTGAAGTCACATAAAAATTTCAAGTTCATTTAAGCTCAATTTAGTGAGTTATGAAATTATTAAGCTTGAAGGGCAAAATGGTAATTAAAATTTTAACCCTAGATTAAAACTTTAGGTTTAATAAAATTAACAAGTAAAATATTTGATCTTAATCTGATTTGGATGATTGAAATTTAAATAATTAAAGGGTAGAAACCCATTAAACAATTTAAAATAATTAAAATAAACCTTAATTAAATAATTGATTAAATTTGGGAAGAATAATAAAATTGGAATTATTAAAATAGGAATATTATTAGGAAGAGATTTATTCTTTAATTTAAAGATCCCTAAATTAATCATCTCATTAATATTTAATTCCTAATTAAAAATGATAATTCAAATTTAAGTTTTAAAATGTTAAAAGACTTGATCATTTAAATTAAATTAAAGTTAAATTATTAAACTCTTTTTAAATTTTCAATTAAATTAAAATTGAAAATAAAATAAAATTAAAATTAAAAATTAAAAATAAAATTAAATTAAAAAATTAAATTAAAAAATTAAATTAAATTAAAATTAAATTAAAAAAAATAAAATTAAATTAAATTAAATTGAATAAATAAATTAAATTAAATTAAATTAAATAATTAAATTAAATTAAATTAAGTTAAATAAATAAATTAAATTAAATTAAAATTAAACTAAATTAAATTAAAAAAATGTTAAATTAAATTAAATTAAATTAAATTAAAACATATTAAATTAAATTAAATAAAATTATATTAAATTAAATTAAATTAAAATTAAATCAAATTAAATTAAATTAAAGGAAATTAAATCAAATTAAACTAAATTAATTTAACATCAAATCAAACTAAATTGAATTAAATTAAATTAAATTAAAGTTAAAATTAAATTAAATTAAATTAAAGTTAAATTAAATTAAAAATAACATCACCTAAGACATGAAAGAAATTAAATATAAAGCAACTTGAACACTATTCCAAATTTAAACCCGTTAACTGAAATTAAATTAAATCACAAACCATTTGAACACCAATTTGCCCTCGAAAACTTTTATTGCCATAACTCCTAAACAGAACATTAAATGAAATGTTACTCCACTTATAGGATATTCAAATGTCCTAGTTCACTGAGTAAGATAACAACAAAACTTAACTAAACCTCGGACGATTACTTCACCTGATTGATTAAATCCATTTGGACTTAAAACAATTCTAGTAATATTGAAAAGATGTTTAAGATTCTTCTTAAGCACTTCCTCAGTATGATAGGATGTTTATAAGAACAACTAAACTTAATTATTCTTTAATGAAGAAAATCGTCCTTAAACCAAAACACAAAGGACCTAGACATCATAGGAAATGACTAGCTATAGGATTAGGAACTAGGTAGAAAACCATAACCCTTGCCTTAGCTTTACCTAGGAACTTGCTTAAATATTCTAATTGTGTTTTAAGTGCAGCTTGGGATGACGGGAAGACCCTCCAGGTACGCTTTTATTTTATCACGAATTTACCATATCGCAATTTATTTAATCGCATCGCACTTACTTTTCTTGCATGATAAACAACTGTTGCATGAAAACCCACACCTTTAGAATAGTCCCTAAAACTAAAACCAAAACTAAGTTAAAAGTCATTGCAAGATAAAATTCACCGCCACAATATTTTAAAATATAAAACAACTCAAAATTTAATCACAAACGTAACACAAAACTACAATTACAACTAAATTAAAACGTCCCGTTGGATGATCGGGAATACCTCGGATGATGTAACCTACGTGTTGCTAACGGGATTTCCCACGGTCTAAATGAAAGTGTGGAACTCATTCAGTTGAGTTTAGCAAATTCATCCGGACTAAGTGAATCCGATAAAAATAATGATGCCAGAAGGATGGAACCGTGGGATCTTAACCGGTGTCGTTATAATCAACTTTAAGATTTGTTTTAATTAAAACACAAAAAACACTTGGAAATTAAGATTTTCTCTAAACCAAAACACTTCTCCCATCTCCTGATTTATGACTTCTATAATTAAACCTCTGCAACAACAAGGAGCTTGGAGCATAGTGGGCAGCACGGCCATCGTCGTCAGCAAAACTTGAATCTACATCAACAAAACTGTCTTAGAATTAAACAACAAAGCCGTAGGATTTCGAGGTAGTTTGCCTAGTGCAACATAAATCCTCAACCTTTTTGTTAGGCATTTGTATTGCAAATTAAGCCCTAACCGGACTTAGGATTCCGAGGTAGTCGTCCGATACGACATAAATCCTCACATCTTCAAGGCTATTTGTATGATTCTATCATACAAATATAAGTCCTAATTAATTAAAATTGGCAAGATAAAAACATTAAATAGATATTAGGATCTTCCTAAATTCAAGCCAAACAGTAGGATAGCCGGGAAATTACCGAAGTTCGCTTCGAATCCGTAATTTCTCCTACCTTTCTTCCTTTGAAATCCCAAAACAAAATGCTCCAAATTTGATCCATTCCCTATTGAAATTCCAAAATTCAATCCTTTGAAAACTTAAACTTTGAACTTCTTGAGAGCAGAATTACTGATTATTATCGAGAGTTTTCTTAGGTGATTCTCGTCACTTAAGATGTAATTAACTATAGGGGCTTGCCCTTATAGGGAATTTTAAAGAACCCGAGTAATATAAACCCCGTTTAATTCTTTCATATTAAGCGTGGGAATTTGTCGGCTTATAAAATTGGTTCGCAGACCAAACGGATGTCACAAATCCTCTAGTTTATTTAATCGAGCCCCACCATCAAGCAGTGTGTCTATCCTTAGGATAGATACACGGTTTGTGGTGCGATGCTCGTTTATATAAACTATTTGGGATGTGAGATCGGTTTGATTTCATATCTTAAAATCTTCAAATTTAAAAATTATTTTTAAAATCAAATACTACTTTTCAAATTATTTATTTAAATTAAATTAAAAATTCGCCGACAATTTCTGTTAGGCGACCCCTTTTCAAAATAAAACACATGACCTAAAAATAGTGCCGACAAACACCTCCACCACCATTTCCTCAACGACTAGCTCAACATAAAAAAGATAAACAATTTGCTAAATTCCTTGAAATACTAAAGAAATTAACAATCAATATACCTTTTGTCGAAGCTTTAGATCAGATGCCAAATTATGTAAAATTTATGAAAGATATTTTAAATAAGAAAAGAAAATTCATCGATAATGAAACAATCACACTTAGTGAAGAGTGTGGTGCTATTATTCGAAGAAGCTTCCTGAAAAATTGAAAGATCCTAGTAGTTTCACTATACCCTGCGCTATAGGAGAAATTTTATGGAAAAGCTTTGTGTGACTTAGGAGCAAGCATCAATCTAATGCCTCTATCGATTTTTAAGAGATTAGGATTAGGAAAAATTACACCTACTTCAGTAACCCTTTAATTAGCTGATCGTTCGGTTACCTATCCTAAGGGAGTTATTGAAGATGTGTTAGTAAAGGTGGATAAATTTATCTTCCCAGTAGATTTTATTGTTTTAGATATGGAGGAAGATAAAGAAATTCCTATCATTTTAGGAAGACCATTTTTAGCTACTGGAAAAGCTATGATTGATGTTCAGAAAGGAGAATTAACTATGAGAGTAAATGACCAAAAAGTTACCTTTAATATTGCAAAATCAATGAAATATCCTGCGCTAGAAAAAGATGATGAATGTTTTCGGATGGAAATACTTGAACAATTACAACAAGAACATTTTAAGGAATATTACGAAGATAATTTAGAAAAAGAAAATACTGAATTAATTGAAGATAATAATGAAGAATTAGATTATATTCAGGAAAGATTTGAATTTTTGGATAAAACTGAAAACACTGACAAGAATATAGTTCCATCAATTATTAAACCTCCTGAACTTGAGATAAAAATATTACCTGATCATTTGAAATATGCTTATTTAGGTAATTCTTCAACTTTACCGGTTATTATTTCATCTTCATTAAACGAATCTCAAGAACAAAAACTTTTAGAAACTTTAAAAAAATATAAGAAAACTTTTGGTTGGACTTTAGCAGATATTAAAGGAATTAGTCCTTCAATCTGCATGCATAGAATTATTTTAGATGATGAACATAAACCTAAAGCTTATCCCCAAAGGAGATTAAACCCGATAATGAAAGAAGTAGTTAAGAAATAAATTTTAAAATGGTTAGATAATGGTATTATATATCCTATTTCGACGATGCTTGGGTAAGCCCAATTCATCGTGTTCCTAAGAAGGGAGGAGTGACCGTCATCGCCAATGAAAATAACGATCTTATTCATATAAGACAAGTTACTGGTTGGCGTATATGTATTGATTATAGGAAATTAAATACCGCCACCAGGAAAGATCACTTCCCTTTACCATTTCTAGACCGGATGTTAGATAGATTAGCCGGACATAAGTATTTTTGTTTTCTAGATGGATACACCGGTTATCATCAAATACAAATTGCTCCTGAGGATCAAGAGAAAACTACATTTACTAGTCCTTATGGAACTTTCGCTTTTCGAAGAATGCCTTTTGGATTATGTAATGCACCAAGCAACATTCCGGAGATGTATGATGTCTATATTTAGTAAGTTAATTGACAATGGAATAGAAGTATTTATGGATGATTTCTCCGTATTTGGAACATCATTTGACACATGCTTAACTCATCTTGAAAAAGTATTAGAAGTATGTGAGAAAACAAATTTAGTTCTAAATCGGGAGAAATGTCAATTTATGGTTGTTGGCGGCATTGTATTAGGGCATAAAATTTCGGAAAAAGGCATGGAAGTGGACCCTGCAAAAATTCAAGTTATAGCTAAATTACCACCTCCAACTACGGTAAAAGGGGTAAGAAGTTTTCTTGGACATGCTTGGATTCTACAGACGCTATATAAAAGATTTTTCAAAAATTACTAAACCTCTATGCCAACTTCTCGAAAAGGACAAGAAATTTGAATTTACAATCGAATGCCCGAATGCTTTTGAACTCTTAAAAGAAAAATTAATTACAAGCACCTATAATAGTTTCACCTAACCGGGAGAAACCATTTGAGCTTATGTGTGATGCTAGTGATTATGTTGTAGGAGCGATTCTTGGGCAAAGATATGAAAAGATTTTTAAAGTTATATACTATGCTAGTAAAACTCTAAATGATGTCTGAAATAAATTATACAGTTACAGAAAGAGAATTATTAGCGGTAGTATATGGTTTTAATAAATTTAGACCTTATCTGATTGGAATAAAATGTATCGTGCATACTGATCATTCTGCTATCAAATATTTAATGCAAAATAAAAATTCCAAACCAAGATTAATTAGATGGATGTTATTAATGCAAGAATTCGATTTTGAGATCGTTAACAAGAAAGGAACTGATAATCAAATTGCGAATCATTTATCAAGATTACAAAATCATGAATTATCTGATATTGAAAATGAAATTATAGACGGTTTTCACGATGAACAACTATATAATATCAATGAGTGGAAAATACCATGGTATGCTTGATATAGTAAACTATATAGTTAGTAATATTTTACCACCTATGCTAACTTTGCAACAACAGAAAAAATTCATCCATGATACGAAAACCTATTTTTGGGATGAACCATATTTATATAAGCAATGTAAGGATTTAATTATTAGAAGATGTGTACCTTATGAAGAAACCGAACCAATTATTCAAAAATGTCATGATTCGATTGTGGAGGACATTTTGGGATCGATAAAGCTGCTTATAAAATTCTACGATACTGGATTTTACTCGGCCTACTCTATTTAGAGATGTATACAGATATATTAAAACTTGTGATAAATGCCAAAGAGTAGGAAATATATCTAGAAGAAACGAAATGCCTCTAAATTTTATATCAGAAGTTGAAATTTTTGATGTTTGGGGATTAGATTTTATCGGAACTTTTATTCCTTCGTTTGGAAACTCATATATATTAGTAGTTGTTGATTATGTTTCCAAATGGATCGAGGCACAAGCTTTACCTAGGTGTGATGCTAAGAGTGTTTCAAAATTTGTGATGAAAAATATTTTTACTAGATTTGGAATGCCGAGAGTGATTATCAGTGACGGAGGAACTCATTTTAGAAATAAATACATTCACAAACTAGTAGAAAAATATAATATTACTCATAAGATATCCATCGCTTATCATCCACGGACTAGTGGATTAGCTGAAGTATCCAATCGTGAGATTAAACGTATTTTAGAAAAATCCGTAAACCCAAATAGGTTGGATTGGTCTATTAGATTAGACAATCGCATTATGGGCTTATAGAATCGCTTATAAAACTTCGATTGGAATGACTCCTTACGAGCTTATATATGGAAAAACATGTCACTTACCAGTTGAATTAGAACATAAAGCATATTGGGCGATTAAAGAATTTAATTATAATATGAAGGAAAGTCGGTGAGAAAAGATTGCTGCAATTAAATGAATTGGAAGAATTAAGAAATGAATCATATAATAATGATCGGATTTATAAAGAAAAGATGAAATTATGGCATGATCGGAAGATTAATCGAGAGAAATTTTGAACCGGGACGGGAAGTTTTGTTATATAATACTAGATTGAAATTATTTCCTGGAAAATTGAAGTCTCGATGGTTAGGACCTTTCACCATAACTCAAATATTTTCATACGGAACTATAGAAATCGAAGATCCAAAAGCTGGACATAAATTTAAAGTTAATGGACATAGATTAAAACCATATTTCGAAGGTATAAGACCTAACTATAAAGAGGTTCTAATGCTTAGTCAACTCGATTAATAATTGAAATTAGGTCGGGTCGACGACGTTAAACCAAGCGCTTTATGGGAGGCAACCCATATTAGTTATCTATTTTTATTGTATCTTAATAGTTAGTTTATATTATTGAAACTTTACTTACTCAATTATTATTAAGAATCATCACATATTCGAACCATTATGATGAGAAAAGAAATTATTCGATTTAGGGCGAAATTGGACATTATTTTGAAATCTCGCCGACGGCGAGGTCGATACTCGCCGACAGCGAGGTTCGCGCCTAATTCAGTTTATTTATAAGCTCGCTGACAGCGAGAAACGAGCCCGCCGACAGCGAGAACCTGAAAGGTAGTTTTTATAACTAAGTCGCCGACGGCGAGAAACCTCCCGCCGACAGCGAGGAAGTTATAAAAATGAGTTATATATACTTTAAATGCCAAATTGGACGGTTTCAACACCAAATCCTTAGTGAAAAACTATTCTTAAACCATTCTAAGTCTGCCTTCTTCACTAGAATTCATTCCATTCACCATAATGGACTCCAAATTCTTAGATTCTTCTAAATCTGGAGTGTTTAACCGGAGGAAATTTGTGAGTGCGGAAGCGCAGCGGATCTTCAACAAGGTTTTGGTAAAGAAAAGAGTTATCAAGGAACGAGGATTTGTCAATCGAGGATTAGAGAATTCCACTACGAAGATAGAAGAAATGATCGCGCAGCGCATCTGGGAGGTATTCCGTTACACTACGTCCGTCGTTGTTATTCCGGTTGTGAAAGAGTTACTACTCTAACTTACATGCGATCAACAATGGGAATATCTACGTCCGAGGAAGATGGGTGACGTTTACTCCATCAAGAGTAAATGAGTTATTCTCTATAGAAAACACCCCGGTATGTCACTATTCAAATTTTGTGCCTTCTCGGTATAATATGAATGAGATATTTCGATATCTGACTGATGAAACGGAAGATTGGGAAATGCGTGAAGACGGGTATGTTAGTTTCTCTGCATCACTTTTGAATCCTGTCTCGAAGCACTGGCATTTTTTCATCTCATCTAAATTATTACCTACTATGAGGGTAAACAAGGTTTCGAAAGAATGCGCTATATTGAATTATTGTATTCAAATTGGATTGCCTATTGACGTGGGATCAATAATTGTTAAGTCTGTATTGGGTTTAATTGTGCATGGGTCGGTTCACGGACTAGGACACCCATCTACTATTTTTGCATTATGCGATCGAGTACCGGGTTTCTTATGAAGCTTGGGAAAAGGTTCGTTACCTTGGAAGCCGCTTGATCCTACGGATATGTTCCCTACTTTGGATAATAATGAAGACATTACATTCATCTCTGATAAAGCTTCATAGAATCATCCTATAGCAAGGCCTATTTCAGATAAAATGGAGTTACTTATGAAGAAAATTAATGGAATGGAGAAAGAACTACAAAATGTGAGAGATTTAATCGACAATATATCTGATTTATTTGATCACATTGACTGGAGGATGAAGGAACACTTCGATCATTCTGGACACTTGGAAGCTAGCTTTCTTCATTTGCCGAGACGAAGGGTTGGATCACCGAAGAATCCGCTCGGAATTTCCTTCGAGCCTTTCTATAACTTATTTGTGCATCATTGTCATATCGGAAATATCAGAGAAGATGAAGATTCTGACATTTGAAGAGTAGTAGTAAAGATTTCCATAGTATGTTTATGTTTATGTTATTTGATTTGATTTAGATTTTTATTATGTGTGGAGTGATGATTTGAATATCTCAAACTTAATTGAGATATGCGTCATAGTTTTGTATCAGCATTTAGTGTGTCGTGGTTTGGTTTGCGATGCTTGATTAGTAGTAAGGATTGAAGTTTGAAGTTTGATTATAGAGTCTAAAAATTATGTTAGTTTGTACATCCCATGGATTTCAATATTAAAGTTAATTTGTTGTGTTGTGTGAATTTGTTTGTGTATAAGTAGCTAATCTTCATATTAAATTAATAAATGATGTGATCGGAAATATAATATAAGACAAATCAAGGACGAAAATGAGTGACGACTTTCAGAAATTTAAAATTTTTGGAATCTCGCCGACGGCGAGAAAAATCCCGCCGACAGCGAGATCGATCTCGCTGACAGCGAAGAATTTCTCGCCGACAGCAGATTTTTCCCGAGAGTTTTTGGTTCTGAAAAATATTAGCTCGCCGACGGCGAGAAAAATCTCGCCGACGACGAGGTCGGAAAAAACATATATTTGACCGGTCAAAAACACTATTCATCATCCCCAACCTCCAATTTTCGCAAAACCGACCTAGGGCTTGAGAGATCTTGGATTTGAAGCAATTTCATCACTCAAAAACACCGGATTTCATCTTCTCTTGGTAAGAGCTTCACTCCTATGCAAAAATTTTTGATTTTCACCATGTATTTTCACCACATTGCAAATTTTGGGAAAAATCAAAATGTGGAAGAAATATTCGGTGGAAATCCATGGAATTTGATTTAAATTGCTTACAAATGTTGTAGGAAGCCTTCTTAGGATTATTTTTAAGTTTAGTGAAAATTTTTATGATTTTCACAGATCGATCGAATGGCTCCACGACAAAAACGTCGAGTAGAGTTCGATGAAAATCGATTCATCAATGCACGAGCACAAGCAAAATATTTTGAAAATATACAAGGAAGAAAGTGCATTGCGGATCGGGTATTCAAAAATCCGGGAGGAGAAGTAGAGCGGATTATAAAGGAATGAGGCTGGGAAAATTTCTGTTATGTTCAGTATAGAGCAGCTGTAGAAGTGGTGAAGTGGTGAAGTGGTGAAAGAATTTTATGCCAATTTGACTGCCGCTGAAGATGCACCTGTAAAGGTACGAGGGTTTTTTGTAGATTTTAATGCTGCAAGAATTAACGCGTTCTATGAAGTTCATGACTCGCACTTTAGCAAGTATGAAACTTTTGGAACGATGGAAGGACCACTGGAGGAAGTCATTAACTTTCTCACTGATGGGACCGGAGTATGGAAAATGAAGCAGCAGGAAAGAGTGAATTTTCCTCTTTCCAAATTAAATGCAATCTCCAAAGCCTGACATTACTTCATTTGTTCTATTCCGTTACCCACATATCACCATAGTGAGGTAACACGAGATAGAGCAATTCGAATTTCGCATTCAGAATAATAGAAGCATCAACATCAGGAGAGTTATTTATCAGAATATCCCGGCCACTCCTCGAAATGAGAGTGGAGCTGGATTGGGCCACCTCGGATTGATTTTCGCACTCCGCCAACTCTCTAGAGTTGAGGCTAGAGATGATGAAGAATGGGTGGAACCTATGAAACCACTTACAGCTGCTAACATTAAGAAGTATGAGTCCCATGAAGGGTGGACAGCAGGAGTAAGAAGTTATTTTACTCAATCAAGTAGAGATATACCCTCTACTAGCTATGGACCTCCTGAGCCTACCACCCCTACCTTACAAGATTTGATGAATGAATTGACTCTGCGTAGGAGGAGTTTTGAGCGGCTTGGAGAGACCATGGGGAGAATGTTTGATCATTTTGATCGAAAGGATTGATAATCCGGAGAGGAGACATGATTATGATAGTGAATACCTCCAGCGACATTCAGAATACGAGATTGCATATTATGAAGCTGAACGTCGTTATAGGAGTGGAGATTTAGATGTAGTCTTTCCATAATGCCCCAGGTACACTCAGTATCACCCTGCTCAGTCTTCTCAGCATCCTACAGATCAAGGAGGGGATGATATAGTTTGGGACTTTAATGTTGAAGATTAGGACTTTATGTATTTTATTTGTTTGATGTAAGTTATTTTGAGGACTGTATATGTTTGTAATATTCAGTACTTTATTTTGAGACATTGGATGTTAGTTAGATTAATCTGCTTGGAGTGTTATAGTAGTTAGTTTTTATTTTTTGTGTTAGTTAATTGCATTTGTTTTTATGTTAATTAGGATGTTAGTTTTCTTTAATATGTTTTTATTTTATTTTGTATTGTTTTAAGTTTTTAGAATTGTTAATCTGTTAGTTCAATTGTTTTTAATATGTTAGTAATTCATATGTGTAGTGTAGAGTTATTTTAATTGTTGTGTTTAATACTTCTCTTAGATTTTATCCTCGCATTTTCTTTAAATTGTTATATATATATGGAGAATACTAACGAGTAGAGGTTTAATGAAAAATGAAAAAGCTCGCAAAAATTTCAAAGAAAAAAGAAATACCTAAACTTCAAAGGTATGATTTATTTACTTTCCTTCTTATTCATTATTTAGAATAGATATAAAAATTTAAGTTTGGGGGAGAGTAAAATACAAATTTAGTTATTAACTTGTTCTCAATTTCTATTTTCAAATTATTATAAAATGATTTTTATAGCAAATTTTTCAATTTGATTTAATATGAATTATTTTATTTAATTATTATAAAAGGTTAAATAAAATATTTCTAGTACTTTAATTAATTAAATAGAATAAAATATTTGGTTAAAGGGAATAAGAATATAGTAAACTATTTTTAGTAAGGAAAACTATATTCTAAAATTAAAATTCTTAAGTATTCAAGTGAAAAAGAAAAGATTGAAAATCAATAAAGTAAAAACTATGAAGTATATATAAGCTAAGAAATATTCCTAATTTCAAATTTAGGAAGATGAAAATAAAGTTCAAAATTATTAACAGGCTCTCCAGATACAGTAATCCTCATTAGAAAAAGAAAAAAAAAGAAAAATGAGGAGAAGTTTGAGGAGATGCCTTATCAAAAATTGGCTTCATTTGATTTAACCTAAAGGGAAAAACTTAGATATTTCCAAACTTATGTTTATGGATTAGAATTTTACCTAATAGTATTTTCTATAATTTCTTATCATATGAATATCTTAAGTAGTTATTCTTTTAAATATAGTCATTCCTGAAATGATAAATAAGCTAGAAATCTTAGACCTGATGACTAAATAATTTATTTCTATAAGATTAATTAAATTACATGAATTATTTTTATTTAACTTTATTATAATATTAATTAATCTAATTCATAGTTATTTAAATTGAAAAATCTTATTATAAAACTCATTATTTTTATGTAGTACTAAAATTACTTCGAGGACAAGTAATAAGTAAGTTTGGGGATTTTGATCGCCGAAAAATTTATTAAGAAATTCATACCTATTTTTGATGAAATTGCACTTTAAAGAAGGGTATTTTCTTTATTTTATTGCGGGAATGAAGAATTTAGGTGATAAAAGCAAAACTCATAAAAGGAGCGAATTTGGAGCAAAATCATGCAATTTGTGCTGAGTCGCCGACGGCGAGATCGAGCCCGCCGACGGCGAGATTACGAGAAGAAAATTCTGAAGAATTTATAACTGTCTCGCTGACAGCGAGCCCGAGCCCGCTGACAGCGAGCTAGAGCGGTTTGAAGATCTTCTAGAAGCCTCGCCAACAGCGAGGTAGTTCGTCGCCGACGGCGAGCTAGTTCAAATGGTGCAGATAGATTGAACCTGGACACTTTTTGAAGGGATGCTTACACACCTCTTGGTCCTTTGCTTACCTCTATATATAGAAGCTGAAATTAAGTCTTTTGTGTGTTATTTTTGTGTTATTTTTGTGTGTTCTAAGTGTTATTTTTGTGCAGTCTTTGTGTTCTAAGTCCAATCTTTTGTGTCTTAGTGAGTGTCTTAGAGAGTTCTTGAGTGAGTTAGTGAGTTTTTAGTGAGTCGTGTTGTACTTGGAAGGAAGAGTCAAAGGAACTCGTGAGGAGTCCGCTTAGGGATAAATTAAGATAAGTATTTGTATTTATTGTTTTTAACTTTAGATGAAATCCATGCTTAGTTTAGTTTTCATGCATTCTGAGTAGTTTATTTAGTCTTTCTCCCTGTTTATGAAATTAAGTGACTTGATGAAATTAAAATAAAGATATTTTTATATATTAATAAATTGTGATAATTTTTACTTAAAACTTAATTAACTTTTCAAACTGGTCATTTGATTTGTTAAAATATGTTGATTATCAACTATAGTAAAAATTACATCTGATATTCGGGGAATTCAAAAGCCTTGGAAGGAGGGTGTGTCGGCATATTTTCGGGTTGTGTGTTTTATTTTGAAAAGGGGTCGCCTAACAGAAGTTGTCGGCGAATCTTTAATTTAATTTAAATAAATAATTTGAAAAGTAGTATTTGATTTTAAAAATAATTTTTAAATTTGAAGATTTTAAAATATGAAATCAAACCGATTTCACTTCCCAAATAGTTCACATAAACGAGCGCCGCACCTCAAACCGTGTATCTATCCCGAAGAATAAACACACTGCTTGATAATGAGGCTCGATTAGATAAACTAGAATGTTTGTGACATCCGTTTGGTCTGCGAACCAATTTTATAAGCCGACAAATTCCCCTGCTTAATATGAAAGCATTAAACAGGGTTTATATTACCTGGGTTCTTTAAAATTCCCTATAAGGGCAAGCCCCTATAGTTAATTACATCTTAAGTGACGGGAATCACCTAAGAAAACTCTCGATAATAATCAATAATTCGCTCTCAAGAATTTCAAAGTTTAAGTTTTCAAAGGATTGAATTTTGAAATTTCAATAGGGAATGGATCAAGTTTGGAACATTTTGTTTTGAGAATTCAAAGGAAGAAAGGTAGGAGAAATTACGCATTCGAAGTGAACTTCGATAATTTCCCGACTATCCTATTGTTTGGCTTGGATTTAGGAAAGTCCTAATGTTTATTTAATGTTTTGATTTTGTCAATTTTAATTAATTAGGGCTTATATTTATATGATAGAATCATACAAATAGCCTCGAAGATGTGAGGGTTTATGTCGTATCAGACGACTACCTCGGAATCCTAAGACCGGTTAGGGCTTAATTTGCAATGCAAATGCCTAACGAAGAGTTGAGGATTTATGTTGCACTAGGCAAACTACCTCCAAATCCTATGGCTTTGTTGTTTGATTCTAAGACAGTTTTGCTGATGTAGATTCAAGTTTTGCTGACGACGATGGCCGTGCTGCCCACTATGCTCCAAGCTCCTTGTTGTTGCAGAGGTTTAGTTTTAGAAGTCATAAATCAGGAGATGAGAAAAGTGTTTTGGTTTAGAGAAAATCTTATTTTACAAATGTTTTTTTTGTGTTTTAATTAAAACAAATCTTAAAGTTAATTATAACGACACCGGTTAAGATCCCACGGTTCCATCCTTCCGGCATCATTATTTTTATCGGATTCACTTAGTCCAGATGAATTTGCTAAACTCAACTAAATGAGTTCCACACTTTCATTTAGACCGTGGGAAATCCCGTTAGCAACACGTAGGTTACATCATCCGAGGTATTCCCGATCATCCAACAGGACGTTTTAACTTAGTTGTAATTGTAGTTTTGTGTTCTGTTTGTGATTAAATTTTGAATTTTGAGTTGTTTTATATTTTGAAATGTTGTGGCGGTGAATTTTATCTTGCAATGACTTTTAGTTTAATTTTGGTTTCAGTTTTAGGGACTATCCTAAAGGTGTGGGTTTTCATGCAACAGTTGTTTATCATGCAAGAAAAGTAAGTGCAATGCGGTTAAATAAATTGCAATAATGTAAATTGCAAGAAAGTAAATTGCAATAAAATAAAAGCGTACCTGGAGGGTCTTCCCGTCATCCCAAGCTGCACTTAAAACACAATTAGGATATTTAAGCAAGTTCCTAGGTAAAGCTAAGGGAAGGGTTATGTTTTTCTACCAAGTTCCTAATCCTATAGCTAGTCATTTCCTATGACGTCTAGGTTCCTTGTGTTTTGGTTTGAAGACGATTTTCTTCATCAAAGAACAATTAAGTTCAATTGTTCTTATGAACATCCTATCATATCGAGGAAGTGCTTAAGGCAAATCTTAAACATCTTTTCAATATTTCTAGGATTGTTTTAAGTCCAAATGAATTTAATTACACAAATGAATTAATCGTCCAAGGTTTAGTTAAGTTTTGTTGTTATCTTGCTCAGTGAACTAGGATATTTGAATATCCTATAAGTGAAGTAACATTTCATTTAATATTTTGTTTAGGAGTTATGACAACTAAAGCTTTCGGGGGCAAATTGGTATTCCAATGGTTTGTGATTTAGTTTAATCTCAATTAATGGGTTTAAATTTGGAATAGTGTTCAAGTTGCCTTATATTTAATTTCTTTCTGTTTTAGGTGATGTTATTTAATTCAATTTACTTTAACTTTAATTTAATTTAATTTAATTTTAATTTTAATTTAATTTAATTTAATTCAATTTAGTTTGATTTGATGTTAAATTAATTTAGTTTAATTTGATTTAATTTCCTTTAATTTAATTTAATTTGATTTAATTTTTAATTTAATTTGATTTAATTTAATTTAATTTAATTTAATTTAATTTAATTTAATTTAATTTAATTTAATTTAATATGTTTTAATTTAATTTAATTTAATTTAATTTGTTTGATTTAATTTAATTTAAATTTGATTTAATATAATTTAATTTAATTTAATTTAATTAATCTTTAATTTAATTTAATTTGATTTAATTTAATTTAATTCAATTTGATTTATTTAATTTAATTTAATTTTTAATTTAATTTTATTTTTTAACTTTAATTGAAATTTTAAAAGAGTTTAATAATTTAACTTTAGTTTAATGATTAAGTCTTTTAATATTTTAAGTTTGAGTTAACATTTTAATTAAGAATTAAATATTAATGAGGTGATTAATTTAGGGATTTTTAAATTAAAGAATAAATCTCTTCCTAACAATATCCCCATTTTAATAATTCCAATTTTATTATTCTTCCCAAATTTAATCAATTATTTAATTAAAGTTTATTTTAATTATTTTAAATTGTTTAATGGGTTTCTACCCTTTAATTATTTAAATTTCAATCATCCAAATCAGATTAAGATCAAATATTTTACTTGTTAATTTTATTAAACCTAAAGTTTTAATTAAGGGTTAAAATTTTAATTACCACTTTGCCCTTTAAGCTTAATAATTTCATAACTCACTAAATTGAGCTTAAATGAACTTGAAATTTTTATGTGACTTCACTCATATGTCAATAAAGACATGAGTGGAGAAAATGTGATTTTTCTGTATTTAATTTATTTATATAATTATTTTTTGTAGAAAATAGAGATTTCCAAGAAAAATTTAATAACATGACCAAGGGAAAGTTTCTGTCCTTAAGAAAATTAGGGGATATTCCTAATGACCAGAGGACCACTTGGACTAATTTTGGTGATTTTTTGAATTATATTATTTTTATTATAATTATTTTAAGTTTTGGAGTGTTAATTAATTTAAAAATAAAATAAAGGTTGAAAAATGAATTTTATATTTTTCAAAATCTCTCTGATATCAAGGAAATCAGAGAATCAATTTTTGCAATTTTGTGATTTTTCTTTGATTTATTATAATTATTTTAGTGAAAATGCTAGAAAATACATTTTTTTTAATTTTAAAATTACCCTAGGGCTTTAAAATTTAATATCTCATTAAATAGACCTAAGAAAAATATGGGGTTTGTTCCTAAGTGATTAAAATTCAAAATGTGACATTTTGGTGAATTTTATTATTTTTTAATTATTAAAATATTAAAATAATACCAAAAAATCAACTTTTTTTAGAAAATTGAAATTTTAATTTTCTTAAATTCCCCTAATATCGAGAGGCTCCAAAACCAATTTGGTGAATTTTTGAAAGATATTTTGAAAGTTATGAATTTTTAAAGTTCAAATTGACTAAATGGCTTAATCAAGCCATTTAGTAGGGCTAACCAAGTCCAATTGACTTCAAATTTTTATGGTGGGTTCCTCTTATCTTAAAGGTCAATGGAGAATTGATTTCAAGTCAATTTGATGTATGGTTAGCTCTAATTAATTAGGGATCTATTTTGGGTGTTTAAGCCAATTAGGGTTATTTTAAATGAACTAACTCAAAACCTATTTTTCCTAGGGTCCTCTAGTCATAAGGGACATCACCAAATTTTCCTAGAATTTATTTCACAACATGCTAATTATTGGAATTAAAATACTCAAAACAGTAACATGAATTTGAAAAATCAATAACTTCTCATAGGGATGGCCTCTGACTTTGGAAAATTCAGGGAATGTTCCCAAATTCAGAGGCTTCAAAAGCCCTATGGTCTCATGCCATGGTGAATTTTCTATATGCATGGAGAATTAAAACAATGTAGAAGGGAAATAAATCATTAAAAATTAAATACTTGATGAAATTAAATAATTTCTTTTCCACATTATTCTCCTCTGTTCACTGAGCAAGAGGGTATTTTTATTTTATTTTTCTGATTTTTCTACACAAAGTTATGGATTTTTGAAGTTTAGGGAATTAAATAAATAGAAAAATACCCTAATTTTCTATTTATCCACGCGGCGCCGCGTCAACCTCGGCAGCTCCGAAACGCCGCGTGTCGCGCCCCCATTCGACGCCGCCATCTGACTCAGCGCTCCGGGTCCCGCGGTTCACGTACCATCTCCTGGTCCGACGCCATCCGAGCCATCCGTCCGCGCGTGTATTAAATGGACGGCATCCGTTCATCGTCCCCGAGCGTCCTCACCCGAGAGCCGTCCACACTAAATCCCTAATATCTCACTCGATACTCGATGGATTTTCGTGTTCTTATGCTCTATGGATTCGTCTCGAGAAGACGAACACATCCATACGGTTTATGTGGGATGAAATTTACTCAATAAAAATGGAGAATGTTCGAAGCTCGGGAAGAAGAGTGAGGCCATACCTTTGCTCGGAGAAGTGTGGCTTCGATCCGAGGGTTGTTTCACCTTCGATTGGATCCCAACAAGCTCCGGATGAAGTCTCCCGGTCCGGTGAATTGCTCAGGTGAGATTTTGACCACAGCTCGATCACAAAGCTTGGAGGTCCGGAGCAACCGGGTGGCTTCGGAGATGGGGCTTTTGTCGGTGAACACCTTCTCTTGGTCCGGTGAAGGTGTAGGACCAATCAATTTGGGGATTGTCTCACCGTGGATAAGTGTCCTGGTTTTGGGCTTGGATTTCAACTCCGAAATCGAGCTCGCGAGAGGAAATGGCAGGGGGATTTCGGTGGGGATCAAATGCTCTATGTATGGGGAGTAGTCCGGAACAATTTTGGCGAGTTTCCTTAAGGTTTGTTTCAGCACCTCTCATGGCCGAGAAGGGGTGGTGTTTAAATAGGAGAGGGTGGAGGGCCTCCCGTGGAGAGTTAGGGCTTGGGATCGACTGCTCTTGGCAAGAGAAGAACAGTCTACAATGGCCACTGGGGATGGGGCGGCTCGACGAGGGAGAATTCCAAAGTTGGCTCACATGTGAGCTCTCGGCCATGGTGTTTTCCGGCGACCTGGTGGCTGGCCGGCCAGGCATGGGTCACCCTCAAGGTCAGGTGGGTCAGGGCTGGGACTTGGTGCAAGCAATTGGCAATTGCCATGTGTAAAGGCTTTGATCCAAAGTAGAATGGGGCATGGCTAGTTTTGAGTCTAAATGGGTCAATCCACCCATTTGGGCTTGGTGCACCCCTCAAGGTGACTTTGGATGCTTGTGGGGGATCAAAGGGATCAGCTTGGTTTGGCATGGAGAAGTCTCCATCCAAATATATTTGGATTAAATTTAAGTTTAGGTGAATCATGATTAAGGCTAATGAGCTTTAGGGATTAAGGAAAGCCCTCCCTCTTCTTACCGAATATGGCATGGTGGAGTGTCCAAGGCTCTCATGGCTCACATGTGGCTCATGCATGGCTTCATGGCTCACCTTTGGCTTGGGGAAAGTGGAGTCAATTTCATGAAAAAGGGTTTAAGAAAAATCTTGGTATTTTAATGGGAATTAGCATATGGCTTGATTTGGGATGATTTGATGATGAATTTAGGACTTAGGTATTGAGTTTAATTGAAAGTATGATGAGGGGAAATGTCATATGGGCTTTGGGACCAATTTTGGGCCTTTGGATGTGGTAAAAGATGGGCTTTTAAAATGGTTTAAGGAATGGGCCTTTAAGTTTAAAAATGAGTTTATGGATGGGAATTTTGTAAAGAGGTTGGGCCAAATAATTGTTGGGTTTAGCTCATGGATGTGTCATGAGTGACTTGAAGCAAATTGGGGGTGATTTGGGTTTGAATTGGGTTGAATTTGGGCTCTTTTGGTGAATGGGCCAATATAGGTCAAAGTGGGCCAAGTTGGGCCAATGTTGGGATAGGGTTGAAATTGATGTAAAATTAATGTTGAGAAATGTTTATGGGAGTGTTTCAAAGAGGTTTTGACTTTGGTTGGCCTTTGATTTTGGGGTTTGGGCTCATTTGGGTTAGGTTTGGGTTTAGGTCAAAATTGGGCCTTTTAGCTTTGGGTTGAATTTGAGTGGGGTTTGGGTCTAAATTTTGGGCAAATCATGTTATTGTTTTGATTGTGGGGATGCTAAGGAAGATTTATAAAAGACTTGGGGTTAATTGGAGTTGAATTGGGTGAGTTTGGGTTAGGTTTGGGTTATGGGTCCAAATTGGGCTTTAAGGCCAAAAGTGAAATTGGATCTAAATGTCAATCAAATTGGACTTGGATTTGGTCTAGATTGGTGTTGGGAATGTTGAATTGAAGTTTAGAATTGAATTGGACCAGAATTTGGGTCAATTGGGTAGGTTTGGTTTGACATTGGGTTCACTTAGGGTTAAAATGGGTCAAATTGGGGGTTTTGACAAATTTAGGGTAAATTGACAAAATTGGCCCATGGTGTAGTTGAACAAAATGAAATTAGGAATATGTGGGATTTTCTGGAATTTTCTGGGAATTTTCTGAATTTTTGGATTTTTGGGTTAAGAGGGGTTTTTTTGGTATTTGGAGGGTATTGTGAGGTATTTTTGGAATTTTTGGTATTTTTGGGTATGGATGATCAATTTGAGTGATGTGGAAATGTTTGGGATTGATTTTGGGGAATTTTGGGTGATTTGGAAATTTTGAAAAGTTTGGGTAATTTCAAGGGCTTTGGGTAGGCTAAGCGGGTGTAGGGTCCCGGGGGTCAAAAATTGAAAATTTGGAAAATTGAAGATTGGGTAAATATAAGTGGAATAAAATCATTTTGGTTGAGCCATGAAGCCACATCAATCCCACATGAGCCATGAAGGGACTCATTTGAGGCATTCACTATGTTGTTCCTAACCCTCTTAGCCAAGGGCTTAGGGGTTAAGGACCATCCATGTGAATCACCTACATGAGTCAGGAGGTCAAGTTAGGTATGGGTGTGGTTTTAGGAGGTGTGTGAAAGTGTAGTGTATGAGTGTAGTGTGTGTGTAAGTCGGCCCCTTCACCGGACCGGGCCACCCAGTAGGCGGTCCTAAGGCCAAAGAGTCCTATAGGAACTCATCCTTTAAACTTCCACATTTGATTTCAACCCTCTAGGTGATTAGGGGTTTACAGTCAAGTTTGTGGAGTTTGCAGGGAGTTAAGAAGTGGTTTGAAATTCTAGATGGTGGGTCCCAATTCTAGTCCTCTAAGATAGTCAAAGGAATAGCCTAAGGCTAAATTCTAAGTATTAAAAAGAAGAAGAGAATACCTCATCAAAATGAGGTCAACAGGGTGCAAATAAATAGGGAAATAATATCACTGGCGTAGAATTGAGCATTTTAGTGTGACAGACTAAAATATTCAATTCGGTCCTATTGTTTGAGAGCTGAAGTGTAGATGTTAGCCCTCAGGCGAGGGGAACGTGGGAGCTCCGAAGTGGCGGTAGTTATCCTCCCGACTGTACCGCAAATTCGGTAATCAAACATAGGATTAGTCAATATTCTTTACACTGGACCAAAGGGTAAAGAATAGGAATGCTCCTATTTGTCACAATACCTTAACATTATCTATTTAAATTCATCAATCACTTAAATTTCTAAACAAGGGGAAAGATACTTTTTCTAAATAGTTAAGACTTATTTAGCAATTAGTTTTATTTCCTGCACTTGCAATTCGTATTAATTTTCTACTTAGTTAATTTATCTAATTAAAATACTTAGTTTACTTTATTGCGCTTAAATTCAGAATTCCAAATTTTCATATAATATTATTATTATTATTATTTTAAAATTAGCTGTTATTTAATTTTCTCTTTCCCATGTGGGATCGATTACCAGGACTCCACTAGAGCCCTGTATTACTTGATACGATATGTATACTTGCGTAGCATCCACAACATAAACAATTACAATTCTATACATATAATATAGCGGGGTCAAGTTTTTTTGGCTTCGTTGCAATCAAATTAAAATATCATAATATAAAATTGTGGGTCAAATTGGATAACAAATTTATTAAGAAATTTAAATATGATGTTAAATCTTATATTTGGGAAGATCCTCATTTATTTAAAATTGGAAGAGATTCTATAATTTGAAGATGTGTACCTTATGAGGAAACTTTTGCTATTATTCAAAAATGTCATGATTCAATTTTGGAGGACACTTTGGCATAGATAAAACTGCATTTAAAATTTTAAATTCTGGATTTTATTAGCCTACCTTATTTAAAGATGTGAGACATTATGTGAAAACATGTGATCAATGTCAAATGATGGGAAATATATCTAGGAAGGATGAAATGCCTTTAAACTATATATTGAAAGTTGAAATTTTTGATATATGGGGTTTAGACTTTATGGGACTATTTGTTCCATCATCTGGAAAAACTTATATTTTATTAGCAGTTGATTATGTTTCAAAGTGGATTGAAGTCGTTGCTTTACCAAACTGTGATTCCAAAAGTGTTTCTAAATTCTTAAAGAAAATGATATTTTCAAGATTTGGAATGCCTAAGGTAATTATCACCGATGGTGGAAGTCATTTCGGGAATGTAAGAATTCAATCATTACTACAAAAATTTGGAATTAAACATAGAATTGCAATCGCTTATCACCCACAAGCAAGTGGAATGGTGAAGTATCAAACGAGAGAAATTAAAAGAATTTTAGAGAAGATCGTTAATCCTAAAAGAACTGATTGGGTTGATAGACTTGATTCGCATTATGGGCTTATAGAACAGCTTATAAGACACCAATCGGAATGTCACCTTACCGGTTAATTTATGGTAAACATTGTCACTTACCTGTTGAACATGAACATAAAGCTTATTGGGCGATAAATGAGTTTAATTTTAATTTGAATGAAGCAGGAGAAAAGTGATTATTGCAATTGGATGAGATGGAAGAGATAAGAAATGAATCATATGAAAATGCAAGGATTTATAAAGAGAAAATGAAGTTGTTACATGATAAGAAAATTTCAGGAAAAATTTTTGAGCCTGGACAAGAAGTATTATTGTTTAATTCTTGTTTAAAACTTTTTCCTGGAAAATTAAGATCTAAATGGATTGGACCCTATATAATTGAGAAAGTATACCATTATGGAGCTGTGGATATTAAAGACCCCAGAACAGAAAAATTTTTAAAGCAAATGGATTAAGATTGAAGCCTTATTTGGGAGATATTAAAATGATTTATAAAGAGGCTTATGAATTGAGTCAATGTGATTAAAGATTTACTTAAGTCGGGCAGACGACGTCAAACCAAGCGCTTTGTGGGAGGCAACCAATAATTATCTTTTGTTTTGAGTGTTTTTATATTTTTAATGTAAGGTTATGCCTCGATCTTGACTAATTTTTTTATTACTTTAAAAATTTTGATGCTTATAAGTCTTTGTTGACTTAAGCTGAAGATTATTTTGAAGTATGTAAGATTTAGAAATTGGATCACTCTATTCTAAATATGAGTAAAAAGGAGATCAAGTTAACCTTCATTATGATTGCTTACAATTTGTGTTATTGAGTCTAGATTACTCTTACCAGTATAATTTACCTATCTTGGAGAATGAAACTTTGAAATTTGACGATTAGGCGAAACAAAGTTGAACATAGTTCTGGCGCCTAGGCGCCAAGATTCGGTGACTAAGAGCCCGAGTTAAACTATGTATCAATAGGTCCGGCGCCTAGGCGCCAGATTTGGCGCCTAAGCACCAAAATTACTGGGTCGTGCATAAACAAAAAATTTTCAGTTTTTCACACGATTTTCACCTTTAAATCAACCCATCTTCATCCTTAACCATCAAGCAATCAAAGTTACATCCATTACACTTCATTCTTGAGAGATTTGAGAAATTTTTGAAGAAATGGAATGAAGAAATCTTGGAGAAGAGGCTAGGGACAAGGTCTCAAAGGATCCTCAACCCTACTTCAATGGTTTCATCACAGTAAGTTTAGAGAAAATTTCTAGTCGCTTGGATAAGTTTGAAGCGGAGTTTAAAAGCATTGGAGATCGCCTTCGTGAGATGTTTCATCAGAATGAACATCTAGAATGGCAGATGAAACTTCAATTTGATCATTTTGCGGCTTATCAAGATGCTCAAGTTGAAATGTATGCGAAGAATAGTGGATTGACGAAAAGACGGCTTTTGATTTCCCGAGAGCGTTAGTGTTCTTTCCAAGCGGAATACACAATTTCTCTTGTGAAGATTAGAGTATTCTGGTAATGAGATCGTTATTATCTGGTTTGTTGAGTCATTGTATCGATGTAGTGAATCGATTGTATTTGTGTATTTGCTTTCATGTTCAATGTGTGTTGTTTTTTCTTAGAAATTATTGTGTTTGATTGTGTATTAGGAACTTGAATCAAGTATGATACTTATCTGGAATATATTGAGCCAATATTGAAGATTATAAACGGAATTTAGTGAAGTTTGATTTAAACTTTATGTTTGATTGGTGGATTTAATATTTAATTTTTAAAATTTTTAGAAAATGTTTTGGAAGTTAGAAACTGAAGCCCTACTCTAATGTGAGTAATTGGAAGCTGAATTTATGAATTTTGGTGGAAAATTAAATTTAAAAATATTTTTTTGTGAAAGGCGAGTCTGGCGCCTAGGCGCCAGAATTCGGCTCCTAAGTGCCAGTTCGGCCTATACCCAAAAAATTCCTTAAATACTCCCAAAAGCCATTGTCGACGCCTAAGCCTTCTTCTTCCTCTATTTTTCGCGAAAATCAGCTTTTAGAATCCATTTTGAGGTCAAACCTCAAGGATTTGGGCGTGAAACCACTCGAATTCTTCGTCTCAAGGTCAGATCTACACTTTAAACCATTTATTTTTTATTTTCACCATAGATTTCCCTAGGTTTTGCTAAGAACTGAAATTTTGAAAAAATTTTGATTTTTAGTGATTTCTTTGGATTTTTAAACTTATTTTAAGTTTTCTAAATTTAAAAAGAGTTTAAATTTTTTATTTCTAAATTTGATCTTGTTTTCTTTCACGTTTAGATGGCTCCGAAATCTAAACGCGGGATGGCACGAGACAACTTCAATAGTAGCAAATTTTCTACTGCGGCTGCGCATTTTCGATTCCACAAATTTGTGACGTCGAGGAAGTTCATTTCAGAACGAAGTTTCTATCATCCCGGGGAGATGATTGAAAACACTATCGTTGCGCACAACTGGCAACGATTCTGTTATTTCACTGCTGTTGTTGTTATCCCTATAGTTCGAGAGTTTTATGCGAATTTTCTGGATGCCGAAGATTATGAAGTTTTTGTCAGAGGTATCGGAGTAGGATTTACTCCTGAAAGAGTCAATGTATTTTATGGCCTGCCACCGACTATAGAGTGCCACTATTCTGGATTATCTCCATTGGAGGGAGATTTGGATATGATCATTGCTTATTTGACTGACGACACTGGATCTTGGAAGATCAGGAACGAAAAAAGGGTAAACTTCAAATCCTCCAAGTTAAATGGTATTTCTAAAGCATGGCACTATTTTATTTCTGCAAGATTGTTACCTTCCAACCACCTGAGTGAAGTGACTAGAGATCGAGCGACCTTAAACTACTACATTCAGGAAAGGAAGCCTATTGATGTCAGCAGTATTATTTATGATTCTGTAGATTCTACTGCGAGATCCAGCACTTCTGTTGGATTGGGATTCCCATCTCTGATTTATTCATTATGTATTAGCAATGGAGTCACTGCAGATATTTCAGAGGAAAGGTTGAAGACTACTAAGTCGATTGGTCAGGAGAGCATTAGCATATATGATCGTCTTCGAGGGAGGAGATCGACTGCTCCTTCTTCTGCACCTACTCCAGGTAGACCGTCTACCTCCCGACCTTCTACTTCTGTTGAGCCACCATCGAGTTTCTCGGAGTCAATGCATGATCAGTTTATAGAGCAGCAGCAGAAGTTATTTCAAACTCACTGCAGGGTTGATACTATTGATAGGAAACTTGATCATTTATCTGACTATACCCAGAGGAAGAGTAGCTATGATGCTGAGTATGATGAAGCCCTCGTCGATTTACGAAGGGTGAGCGTGATGTTAGTTTCCCTACTTTTCCTAGTTTCACACCATTTGTTGATCCTAAGGATGTTGAGTTTTCCTTTGGTGACGATGATGATGATGAGGCTACAGCCAGTGACTAGTAGTTGATAGATCTCTATATTGTGCTACTTTGTTGTTAGTTTGTTTAGTTTGATGTTTGATGTATGTTGATTTGTTTATGTACCTATGTGGATTGATTAGTGTTAAGATTCTATTGTTAGAATATTCTTAGTATATTGTGTTTGAGACTGAGATTAGAGTTAATTTATGATATGTTTGTTTCGATCTACTTGTTTAGTAATTAGTAATTTTGCTCTGCTTTTATTTTGTTTTAAATTTAGTATAATCATAAAAATTAGCCTGCTTACTTTTTATACCTGCTTCAATTTTATCTTTTTTAATCATAAAAGCATGAGTAAAAGTAAATTTTTCTTTTTAAGATCGTTTTTACATACTTATAAAAATTTCCTTTTTAAAATTATGATTTTCTTTCTCTCATACTTTCAAATTTTCATAGTATACCAAAACTTAAGTTTGGGGGAAGAGAAAATACATTCAAATTTAAATTTTATTTTTCCTTAAAGAGATAATATTTTCTTAAAATAAAAACTTTTTTAACATAACTTAAGGAATGAAGAATCTATTTAAGATCACTTTTATTTTTTAAATTATAAACAATTTAGTGAACTTAACCAAAATTTTAATAACTTTGATTGATTTTAAGAATAGAATTATTTAACTTAAAGAAGAATAAGATTAAGGAATTTTTCTATTCATGGTAGAAATAATGGAATTTTAGAAGTATTAAGTAATAAAAAATTATCACTTGAAAAAAGAAAAGATTGAAAATCCTTTTGAATTTTTATTCATGTTATAATAATTAAGTGGAAATGTATAAGTTTTGAAAATATAAGTGAAGGATAATGAAGTTCAAAATCATTAACAGGCTATCCAGATATAGTAATCCTCTCTATATGAAAAAAAAAGAGAAGAGAGGAGAAGCTTGAGGAAATGCCTAATAAAAAATTGACTTCACTTAAATTATCTTATAGAAGTAAAACTAGTTACGTATTTTACTTAATTTTTATGCATGAATCTTTATTTAAGAAAGGTTTTTCAAGATCTTTTTCTTGTAAATAATCTATGAGATCTTAATATAATAAACTTCTATTATTTCAAAATGGATGAAAAATTTGAAATCTTATGATTTGGTTGTTGAATATTCTTTAAATTCTTAAAATTATACCTAGTTAGTGAAATTGGGTTAATAATTTACTAAAGACTTTATAAAATAAAAAATTATAAGGATTTTAAATATTTATCATTTATTTTAAAGGTTATACATTTTATATAGTAAAAAGGGTTACTTGAGGACAAGTAACATTTAAGTTTGGGGGATTTTGATCCATGAAAAAAATACCTATTTTTATACCTTGATTTTTATCAATTTGTAAGAATATTAAGCTTTAATGAGAGGTATTTTTGTATTTTTGGATGTAGGTGATGTAAAAAGGTTTAAAAAAGGAAAAAGGGTGAAAAAGGAGCAAAAATGGAGCAAAATACAAGAATTATCAAAAGTTAAGGCCTGGCGCCTAGGCGCCATAAGCGGGCACCTAAGCGCCAAACTCGATACAGAAACTGTCAAGCTTTTAACTACTTTTGGACGGTTATTTTGACGGAGTGAGTGGTTATTGGACATTTTAGAAGACTGACAGTTGTTCCTTGATAATAGGACATGTGATACATTGCATTTGGACGTTCCAAAACGGTTTTAATCGCGAAGAGGTGCGAGCCAAAGTGAAGAGGTGCGAAGAACTGGACGCGGTGTCCGATGCCTAGGGGCGAGATTCTGGCGCCTAGGCGCCAGACAGACCTTCTAGAAGATTCATTGAATTTGGACATGTTTTGAAGAGGTGCCTCAAGGCAACCCTTGAAGCCTAGAAATAAGAGTCCACTCCTTCAGAAAAAATGGGCACCCATTGTATCCCCTATCTCTTAGCCACTTTAGGATCTCTCATCCTTAGAGAGAGAAATTTAGGGCCACTTTTATTTAGTTTACTGAGTTTATTTTCAAATTGTTGCATCTGGAGTTCATTACACTGGGGAGTTAATAGGAATCAGAAGATTTGTACAAGGAATATTTGAGATAAGTATTTTATTTTTGATTCAAAGCTTATTTATTATGTTTTGTAATTTATATTCAATGTGTTCTGAGTAGTTAGTTTACTTTCTTCCTTCAATTATGAAAAGATAAATAAGATAATATAAAATTCGATGGAGAATTGAAAATCAAAATATTTTCAAAACATTGTGATGATATTAATACCTAATCTTACTTTACTTTTTAAATTGGCCATTTAAATTATTAAAACCTGTTGAAGAGTTTTGACACCTAGAAGGAGAAGAACTCTTAACTTGTAGTTGTCACATGAATCCTTGGGTAGTCAAAGGCCATGCGCGGGCTATTAAAGGTGAAGTGCAAATAAATAAGAAGATAAGATTTAAAGGGCGTAGAATTGATAAGTTTTTAGAGTGACAGACTAAATTCTTATAATTTGATTTATAGATAAGGAAAGGGTCACTAGTAGGGCCGACCATAGCCACCCTTGGAGATCTAGTAATGTGAGCCTAGATTAACCCATTCTACTAACAATACATCCGGACATGATCTGTAGATTAGCCAATATTCTTTGCGCCTGGATCAAAGGGTAAAGAATATAAATGTTTCTATTTGGCACAATACCATAAAATAGATTCTCCAACGAATATTAAATTATCTTAAAAATCTTGGATTAATTGAAAGGAAGAAAGTTGTTTGTTTTATATTATTTTCACAAAATCATATTCTTATTACTGTTTTCTTTATCTGCATCTAGTAAATTAAAAGTAATTTATAGTTAGATTAAAATACAAAAAGATTTTAAAATACAATATTTTAAAATTTATTGCGTTTTTTTCCCTGTGGGATCATACTGGGGTCTTTGTTTCAAAGCCCTTTATTACTTGAAACGATACGTATACTTGCGTAGTACCCAAAAAGTATATAAAATACTTTCCTTTAAAATTATATTTTGCTATATAAACATATATTTAAAAAGTATTAATCACTAACGACCTAGCATTCGATAGCAATCAAGTTTTATTTAATGCTATTGTCGTAAATTAAAATTTGGTACACATCTATATAGCAAGTTATTCCGGGTCAAGTGTTTCGCGCCTTTGCCAGAAATTAAATTTTCTAGCAGTGGTAACAAATTCTTGTATTTGGAAATACAAAAATCGGGTCACATAAACACACAGACATATATATATATATATATATATATATATATATATATATATATATATATATATATATATACACACACATACATGCAAATATATAGCACTATCAGTCGTCTACTTCGCTCTGTTAGGCTTTCGCCTAATGGCGAATGCTGTCATCTGCTCCGTTGAATTTAGCTTTGTTGTGCTCGAAGAAGAAGGGGATCGCGCCTTGATGTCGTCTGCTTCGTCGTGCTTCATCCTTCGTCAACTTCGTCTGCTCTTTGAAGGACGATTTCCGGCAAGTGCATTGTCTGCTCTGCTCCGTTCCTTGCAAGTGGTGATGGCCTCGAGATGTTCCTACATTGCCGCTCTTGCTAGCGACAACCCCACTCGCTCCCCTATTTCATGTATCTTCCTGCAAATACCATGACACTTTAGCGTTGGGCGTTGACACCAGATTTTTCAAAAAGATGACTTGTGAAAAAGGTACATCTGCAATCTTTCTCTCTGACGCCAAGATCTCCACCTTAGCTTCAACCTGCCAGTTACTTTAGTTGGTAAGTTTCTTTATCGAAACTCTAAAATCGATGTAAATTGAAAAAAGTTTGAACAAATGCATCTGAAAGGGGAATGAAAGATTAATAAACTGGACGGTAGACATATTCTTATCCAATTATCATATGATGACGACTATGCTCATTTGGTTGCGAGAAGACTCATTCAAATAGATAACCGTGTGATGAAAGTTTAAAATGGATGGTCGATTTTGATTCTCTCACTGAACCTCCTATCATTCATGTATGGTTGCACTCTCGAGTCGAAGTTTCATCACTCCAATCACGAGCTACTCTTTCCTTAGCTATGGTTTATGGTAAACCCCTAAAAATTATATACCTACAATTAATCTGAGTCGGCCTTCAGAATCCAGAGTTTTGATTGAATGAGACATTATTTTACCTTTTCCTGGTGAGATCTGGATTAGCAAACAACATCATGATTTTTAGCAATGGGTGGAACTCGAACAGTTCCCACTTTACTGCACCCACTGTCGTATTTTTAGACACTCACTCTCAATGCCACCATTTGCACCCTCATTTTAAACCTCAGAGTAAAAATGTTACTGGGCCCCCTACCCCAATTCACACTAGCCACTCCTCTACCCCTGAGTTCAACCCACTAGCTATTGAAAATTTGGCAGAAACGCCATCTGCTCTCCCTTAAATTCTCCCTCCTCTAATACCATTTCTCCCGTTACTGCCACCTATAATCCCCTTACTACTAGAGATTCCCCACTAAACAATATTGTTTCCGTTTTTGTGAATGACGTGTTATCGGATGGTTTAGCTAGACAACCTACAACCTCAAACCTCTTTGAAAACAAAGCTGAAGGAAACTTACTTACACGGGACAATGTTCGGTCCGATCGTCGAGAGGGCTTTGAAGCTCTTCTTCTTCTTGAGGAAGCTTCAAGTGCAAAGGAGACATTTCATACTTCACCTACCCTAGAACCTATCATTGATGCAACGGTTGACAATCTTTCTACTGCGGCTCTACCACCTCATCAGACTGAGCAAGTTGTTACTGTTAATCAGGTGCAAGGAGCTCATGATGTGCAACAACATATACATGCTCGACAATCTTTCCACCAATACACTGATCAGATGAGCCAACCTTCAGATGAGGAATGACATGTTTACACATCCATGAAGAAGAAGAAAATTGGAGGCCTACTAGAACTCATGAACTTAATGGATGATACATTGGTTATTTTGGATAATGACAACAAACTTAACCACTTGTTAGCTGACTCCCTTCCTAGAACCAGAGGCAGAGTTAAAGCTAAATTGGGTCGCTCTCAAGCTACATGAATCTGCGAGTGATTGGTAAACTTTTGGCATAGAGCTTACATGTCTACGTTTTAATCTTAGTTTTTGGATTTACATGTATTTTTCTTTTTGGGACATTTAGTATGTTGTATATCGGGTGGTTAGGGTGTCATTAATTGGGTCATCCCATCCAATCTATTTGTATCTTTCCTTTTTTAACGCACACACATACACACATACACACATACATACATTATATTAAAAACATATGAATATTATATATTAATAGAATTCTTATTAAATATAATAATTATTAAACTCGCCCTAAAAGAATTCTTTCGATTAACCCTTATACACACATAGACGAGATTTGTTTCTTCCTCTGCGTTCAGCTCCCTCCAGCACAAGACGTCAGCGCCTCCTTCCTCCTTTGTATGGCAATAGCGCATGTGTTAGTGCAAGGGAGAGCATTTTCTTGCAATGCACATGGAAATGGGCTTGCATCGTCTTCCTTCCAGTACCTCAGGTCGCAGCTCAAAGCAGCAAGGCAAGCACTCACCGCTGCAACCTCCCTATTCCTCCTCCCTACTTTACAGAAACCTCATCGTCCGATGATATCATTATCTTCAGCTACAAGATGGCCTTATTTGCACCTATCGTCACTCATCCTTATCGTTCGACTCTTCCTGCCTTCAATAATTTATAGGACAAACTTACCGTTCAGCTTCCGACCCCCTTCACTTCCTTTCTCATTGGTTTATTTCCTCTCCCTCCCCATTCGGTTTCATGACTCCTCAATTCCTCTTCTTCGGTATCCTCGTTTCCTCTTCCATGATAACGGGTCGTCACACTATCATTTTAGGTTTAATTTTTTGTATTAAAAGATGAACAATAGAAAAATAATTTATAGAAGACGCAAACAACCAATAATAAGGTAAATATAATTATACTACTTTAATTTACTTTCTTTAGTGACTCTTCCCGATACCGTAACAGAGTTAGGATTTAGCGGAACATAAAAAAAACTTTTATTAATATAGAAATAAGGTTTTAACATGACTTAAACAACAAAAGGAAAAACAATACTAGATTAATATATGGTTAGGCTTATAAGAAGAGATCCAAAGACGGAGGTGGCAGGGAGGGAGGGAAAGTGAGGCAGATCGGTTGGCTGTGGGTAGGTTGGAATGGTGTTTGTGGGGGGGGTGTTGTAGGTGAGTTGGACAACAAGGTTGTTGTAGGAAAGGGGTGGTAGGATGTGGGTAGATGACTTGGAGGGCTGGGCAACCCAGATGGTTGTGGGGAGGAGTACAGGTGCTGGAATGAAGGGATTGGATGGCGAGACAGCCGGTTGTGGTAGGAGTATACGTGGCGGCAGAGTAGTGGAGGGAGATGGGGGTGGTCGGCGGCTACAGAAGTGGTAGGAGAAGGGTCGAAAGAAAAAAAAGAAGAGATTGGAAGGATACAACACCATATTGATCAAGATACAACCGGAGCACTACTTGTCATCGAATATAACAGTAATAAAAAGGAAAAGGACTCAACACAGGAAATCTGAAACACAACTCAAAACTTCCTATTTCAAACAAACAACAATTTATAGACTCCCACTTGAGAAAAATTAGGTAAGAGATAAAGGAAAACTCCAAACAAAAGGAAAGGGTGGGGAGGCAAGAAGAATCCAGAGAAATGGCCATTAAAATTTCTTATATGAAGAAGGGCACTAAAAGAAGGGCGGTAGTCTTGCTGGATCGCGATCCTGCTTCGCGATTCTTCTCCCCCTTTCGCAATGCCTTCGCTTCTTTGCCCGCATTCGGGATGGCTCATGGGTTTTCTGATCCCACTTGTTAGCGCCCGTGCCAAGGCACTGTTTTAGTGCCCACGTTACTTTCATTTGTTAAACGTTAGTTATTGAAAATTTTAATAAATAAATTAAAACAGTACAGTTAAATTTATCTCATTACTGATTGTTCGCATCATTAATAAACATTTTCTCTTCTATTGATCATCTTTTAATCAAATAATTTAAATATGAAATGATAGTTTAAAATAACATTATGTTAAACAAACTAATGAATATTCATACTCTTTAACTACAATAATATAACAAAAAAAGAACAATGTGTATGTTCTTTAGAGATACTATAAATCAATATAAAAATAGTAGACAATTTACTTTTTCATATATAATTATTCACTATAATTCATAATATTGAATGTGTTTCACCATATCATTAACATGTCTATATCATGTTATATCTCCACATTCGTCACAGAAGTATCATCTAAAATTGTGTCAATTAATACAAATCAATATCAATAATCTCTTCATTTACGTACACGGTACCTTGGTGTTCGCCGCTAGTACCATAAATGAGTTACATACAAACATACTATGAAAATCAATATCTAATATTAATTATATTATTATCATTTGCATAGCAGTAAACATACTTGTATAACATTCAATATCTATGTTAATTTAAATAATAGTGAGTGTCTATCCTAACATATGAACAAAAATTTAATAGCGGAGCCAGATTTTATTAATTAAAATAAATAAACCCTAACATTTTCCTCAGCTATTTTGATCACTTTCACAAATAAAATAAAAAACTTAATTAAAAATTAAAACTCTGTGTCTCGATAAAAAACCCTAACACATACGCGGGACCTCTTCTTCCTCCTTTTCCTCTGCACAAGATGTCCAGCTCCCACCCGCACGCACGAGTCTTATCTTCCTCTGCTAGGGCTCGAGTTCTTACTGTTTACACACTAGGGCTCAAGAGCTTCTTCCTCCCTTGCACTAGACGCCACCACCTCCACTAGTTTGGCTTAATTTATCCCACGCAGAGTCCCTTGATGCTTCTTCCTTCGATTGCAGGTAACATCCAACACAGTTAAGCCGCTCACGAGACATCTCACCCTTAAGAGACTCTTCTTTCCTTCAGCTCCTTCTGTAGGATCATTCAAATAGCAAGTTCAATGTTCTCGCTAGCTCCTCCTTCCTCCTATGCACTCTATAGCATAGCCAAGCACAAGTTTGCTCGTATCGTCAATTTTTTTGCCTTAGTATGCGTCAATTGGCTCCCCAGGTAAGTCATTCACGATCGGATTCAGTGTCTACTACCTTCGGCTTCATCCCTCATAGGCGAGCATTCATCTTCCTTCTCTCGCACCACCTGAATCCTTTGGTGAGCCCTAGGTTACCCTTCTGACTTCTCTCTTTCTTCTTCTCTTCTCACGCTTCTGTCTCTCTCCCTCCCTTTTGTCCTCCTACTCGAAATGAAAGGAAACATTCTTCGACTCTTAAAGACGAAGAGACGCCCACATTCAACTATTATTTATTTATTTATTTATTGTTATTATTTTCATTTATTAAAATTTTAAAAGGGTTATAAAACTGATTATTACAATGTAATTGACACGGCAACAACTTAATATGTGATAATAAACGTGAATAAAAATATTCAATAATAGCAAAGTCACTCCTATCAACGCAAGTATATGTATCGTTCAAGTAATACAGGACTCTATTGGAGTCTTGGTTATCGATCCCACATGGAAGTTTTTAGAGATTAATGGATTAATAATAAACAAATATATAGCGATCTTCAAATTCTAACACGTAAATTCAGGAACTATAAAACTAAATTCTATTACTACTACTGTATGTGAAGATCAATATAAGAATGTATATTTCTTCTTGTAAAGAGAATTAAGTGAATGGTTAAATTGAATTAGTTCAAATTATATTGTGTCAAATAGGAGCATTCATATTCTTTACCCTTTGGTCCAGGCATAAAGAACATTGACTAATCCTATGCTTCGATTACCGAATCGTGGTCAGGTTGGGAGGATACTGGCTCTCACTTCGGAGCTCCCACATTCCCCTCGCCTGAGGGCTAACATCTACACTTCAGCACCCAAACGATAGGACCGAATTTAGGATTTTAATCTGTCACTTTAAAATCTCTTATTCTACACCTGATATATAATATTTTCCTATTTATTTGCACCATCCTTTTCAAGGACTTTGACCTCCATGAATCTTGGATGTAATCTTTACTTTAGTTGAAAAAATCAACATATTTTAACAATCCAATTATCCGGATTGAAAGTAAATTAAGATCGTAGTAAAAGATTATCACAATTTCTTTTATAATATTTTAGGCACAACTAATTCAATTTCTCATTTCACAAAATTTCAAAACAAGGAAAAAGACAGAGAAGACTACTCAAAATTCATGGAAGGATTACAACAAAACTTGGATTTCATATATAAAAGTAAAGTCATACAAACAACAATAAGTAAATACAACTTATCTCGAAATCTTCCTAAGAAATTGATCGAAATTCTTCTGAATCTCTTCCTTTCTTTTCTACACTCACACACTAAACTAATTTGGACTCTTAATATGGACTCACTGGACTTTCCCTAGACTCAAAACAGACTCAAAACATACTCACTTTTTGACTCAAAAATGGATTTTTTTTAAAGAAATTGAAGAGTTGCCAAAGTTGCCCAAGCACCCCCTTCAAAAATTGTCCAAATTCATTGAATATGTGAAGGAACAGACAATCTCGCCTTCGACGGCCTCGATGGCGCCGTCGGCGGGCTTCTAGAAGAATCAAGGCTCACTGTCGGCGGGCTCTATCTCGCCGTCGGTGAGCTCTTTTGTAAATTAATTCTGAACTCTCGAGAAAATCCCACCGTTGGGAGCCAATACCTCGCCGTCGGTGCCCAATGTCAGTTTTTACATATTTTGGTCCTTTTTGCTCCAAATCCGCTTCTTTTCGCTCCATTGTCCATAATTCAATATACCTGGAACAGATGTCATGAATACTTTAGTTTATTTGATCAAGCCTCACCCCAAGCCATGAATCTATTCTTCGGGATAGGTACATGTCTTATGATGAAGCATTTGATTATCTAAACTAATGTTTATATGAAATCATTTTGATTTCGTATTCGCTAAAATTAAAATATTATTTTCAAAATTTATATATATATTAAATTAAATCAAAATTCTATTTTTAAAAATTTGTATTCTAAACCTTTTTAAAAAATATCAACCTCACCAACAACGTTTTAATGACTATGACTGATAATTATTCAATCATAATTCCTTTTTTTAATTAATTATGTAATTAATTAAAAATGTAGAAAATTTAAATATTAGCCCATAAATTAATCATAATGATTTTTAAGGTTAATCATATGTTTAATTTTTATTAATTTGGTTTAAAATTGAGTGTTTTGCCCAAAATTGAATAAAGTTGACCATAGTTGACCAGGTTTGACCATGGTTGACCAGCTAAGCCAAGGGTTGACCCTGGTGATTTACTTAACCTTGTCATGGCTAATTTAATTATAGGGTCATTAATTTTGGTAAAGAGACCTAGGTTTTACTAGGGTTAACCAAATGATTAAGTTTAATCATTTTAATGTCTTAAATTGATCAAATGAGTCAAATTTGACCAATTTGGGGTCTAGATTGACTTGGTGGTCAATGGGGTTGGTATTGGGTTAATGTGGTGGTATTAGGTCATGGATTGACTATTTTGACCAAAATTGACCATTGGGGTCAAGAGTTGATCGGTTTGGTCAATGGGGTGGTCATTGGGTAAAGGGTTGACCTTTTTGACTTAGTTTGACCATTTGGGTGAAAGGTTAACCATTTTGGTCAATGGGAAGGTCATTGGGTCATATATTGACAATGTTGACCTAATTTGACCATTTAGGTCAAACGTTGATCATTTTCCTCAATGAGAATGTCATTGGGTCATGGATTGACCACTTTTACCTAATTTGACTATTTGAGTCAAAGGTTGACTAGTTTGATCAATGGAAATGTCATGGATTGACTATTTTGACCTAATTTGACCATTGGGGTCAAAGGTTGGCCATTTTGGTTAATGAGGTTGACATTGGGTCATAAATTGACCATTTTGACCTAATTTGACCATTTAGGTCAAAGGTTGACCATTTTGGTCAAATGGAAGGTCATTGGGTCATGGATTGACCATTTTGACCTAATTTGACCATTTAGGTCAAAAGTTGACTAGTTTGGTCAATGGGAAGGTCATTGGGTCATGGTCTGGACAGTTTGACCTAATTTGACCATTTGGGTCAAAGGTTGACCATTTTGATTAATGAGGTGGTCATTATGTGAAGGACTGACTATTTTGACCTAATTTGACCATTTGGGTCAAAGTTTGACCAGCTTGGTCAATAGTTAATCATATCAGGGTTTTTCATTGCTGATTTAATCATTTTAGATTGTCATTAAGTTTTAGGTTTAAAAGGCTTCATTAGGGTTTTACCCTAGACATTAGGGTTTAATGACCATCAGTGAGGTTTAGGAAGTTAACATTGGTAGGCTTCCTATCTCAAGGTGATTTAAAAATGATTCTCATAAAAGTGAGGTCAATAGGTTGTTGAGGTTTTGAGCCATCCAAACTTATCCTTGTTTAATAAAGTTTTGCACATATTAGTGAGTGAGCCATTTAACAAAACACTTTCACAGCTTTAGGTATTCACCATAAGTACTACCAATGGAGCAAGTGCATAATAAATTCTGGTGAATTTACATGCATACCACCTAATTCCTATTTATTTACACATATAACGCCTACACTTTACTTTTTTACATTTATACTACTCAAATCTTTCATATCACATCAAAATGCCAGGACTTCTAAAGTGATATTCACCTTTTCATGCATAGGCAGAGTGTCATGTAAGTAAAATATGTTAAATATGTAAATACATAGGAATTAAGTAGTATGTATATAAATCTTACTAATTTTTTGATACATGTTCTTCTTCTACCTCTTGAATGTTGCCACAATCTCATTAAGTTTCCTTTAATAGACCAACTTTTTTGCTTTAGGAAATTACCAGTTGAAGATTCAAGTCCTTAACAGTGGAAACTAAGAAATACGAGTAGAAATGCTTGGATTGATTCATTGTTTAAAACCTACAGTTTTAGAAGCACAGAACAAAAGTGTAAGGCCTCGATTTACATATTCATCCTTAGTGCCTATTTGGAGCTCAAATTGAATTATCTATGTTGCCATCCTTGTCCAAGCTGATCTTAATTTTAACAAACTTTGACTGAACAAGTAATACTGATGAATATTTTATCTTGATTGAGGAATCCACTTTACATTCTCATCCTACTTGTCTGCTTCTTAACACTAATCCAATCACGCTTTGCTTTAGCTCTCATCCTTTTGGTTCATATCATTTGTCTTGACTGTTAGTTTGGTCGAGTTTGAACCCCGCCCATCGAGAGTCCTGCTCCACTAATTTAATTATCCTCAAAACTTGTTAGCTTGCTCATAATCATTATCAGCTTTCATTTGCTATGATTGCCTTTTATGTGCTACCTTTCATAGTCAACACCTAGAGACCATTGAAGCAACCAAACAACTACCTGATGATAGTTTTTCTGCATCAATTGCTATTCATCACTTCATTTTGTTTTATCCGCCACTTCATAACTTTTGTCCCCAAGATAATAGGATTATCTCGCTCATCACTTAACAACCATTACATATTTAACCATCCAATTGTCCTAAGGACCTCATCTTATCTCACCAATAATAACAAAAGGTTGATCTTCATGCAATAAAGATAATTTTTAGGCATTTTTGTGTGTTTTTTTGTGACGTAATTGATTCCTAGGTAACTTTTCCTCTTTCTTCATTTCTTTTAAATTCAGTTTCCTGAGAACTCTTGAAGTTCACCTTGTAAAAACTTTTCTCAAGCCACTTAATTTTTTTCTTTATAGCGGACACAATTCAATCACCAAAAAAACATAAAATCTAGGTTTTTGTGTGTTGTTGTTTTTGTGTGTTGTTTGGTTGGGTGTTTTTCTCTTGCCTCTATCACAATTAGCATTAAAACACAAGCTATTCACATGTCTTGCTCCAATCATCTCAAGAAATTCCCATGGTCTAAATTGCATCATTGTTATTGATTTAGCGACTATTGTGATGAATTGAAGATTCCAACTCAAACACAAGTTTTGATATATTAATGGTGCTTGTAGGAATTCTAAATAAGACCAAAGTGGCCGTCAAATATATGAAATAATCTCTTTAATTGATTTTTACGAGAGATTATTCATAAATTTTGAGGGTATTATTGTCATTGTTAGAAATATTCCTCATAGTATGAATAATGAATATTTCAACCTGTACCTTTCACTATTAAAACTGATCACACAATTGAGTTTTCGAGTTGACCTTATCGACCAACTTAGATCAGGATTTATATGTGATGTCATTATTAGTCTGACATTCACAGCCATTGGTGATGTCTCCAATTGATAATCCGAAGATACTATTTTGTGTATCTCAACTCCATGAATCTGTAAGCAATAATAAATTCCAATTTGGTCAATTGGATTAATGAGAAGGATTTTAAGAAGATTTATCATCTTTGATTTAGGTCACTGAAAAATGGCATCGATGTTTCACTATTTTTAACGAAGTGCTCAACAACTCCAAAGTAGTCAATGTTCTTAATTGGATTTTTATTATAACAACTGCACTGCTCTCATCCAAAACTTATTTTTTTGTGTTTGTGTTTGTCATACTAATTACAAGTAATTACACTTTTAAATACTATTATGAAGTAATTATGACCTTCATAGAAGCATACCTTGATAAGGATTTATTTTATTGTATTCTTATGAGAATAGTATCAAAATAGTTCCCTAACGTAGTACAAGGGTTCATTTTATTCCCATAGCCTTTAAAATTGTCAATTTAATCTGCAGACTCTTTTAATATAGACTAAGATAATTTTTATGGAAGATTATTTTAGCCCCAATCTTAAAAAAATGAGGACTAATTTGTCTTTTTTTGTAGACTGTGGATTAAAATGACCCCATTAATAGTCCAGAGACTATTTTAAAACTTGTATTTCTATATTAACCATCCAAGTTGATCTCGGTAACCTGAGTGCGGTAAAATCCGAGTCTTCTAACTCCCTTCGAATCAGCATTTAACAACAGTCTTTGGTTTTCTAACAACCTTTTCATCAAAGGCCTTTTACATTTTTATCTCACAACTTAATGATTATTAAAGGATAATTAACTCAGCGACACTTTGGCAGTATGTTTATCGTCAATAAACAACTTGTGTCTCGATCGCAACCTGCGAATCCCTTAAGCAACTATGCTCTCACTGCCAAGAATTGTGTCCTTTGCAACTGCAGCACCACCACATGGCAGTTAATTTCCTACTCAACTCCCATTTATTCATATTATCACTTAACTCGTATTTCTATAATTTTTTTTTAATACATATATTTATGGAATATTTACTTACATACCACGAAGTTCCTATGTGTTTACATATCTAACACCCAAACTTCAATTTTTACATATATGCCACTTTAGCTATGCATGAAATAGTGTATTTCACGTTTTAAAAGTTAATATGGTGGTATTTTTGATGTGATATGAAAGATTTGAATGGTAAAAATGTAAAAATTACAGTTTAGATGTTATTTATGCAAATATATAAGAATTGGGTGACATGTAAATGTTCATCATTCTTGTGACAGATTTGAGTGTGGTCTCACGCTCACCCAAGGAATAAGCAATAACTCATGCCCTGTAGCTAAATGTGGGAGCCTCTTCATTGGCAACAGCTCTGTTTCAGCTTGTGAGACTTCTACCTGCTCTTATGCTGGCTACAATGCAGGTACCATTTTTACTTCACTTAACAACCACTCTAAATGCAATGGTGAGTCTAAGCAGTCCATATGAAAACTTTCTGTTTGGTTTGTGTTGAAGAATAGTAGGGGTTTAAAGCTCGGCCTGGGACTCAGTATTTGTTCGTATTTGGCCCGTTTAAACAAATATATATATATATATATATATATATATATATATATATATATATATATATATATATATATTTGAAATAGGTTCTTATATGAAATTGCCCATGAATTGATTCATATTTGTTATAGTTTTATCTCATGTTTGGCTCAAAATTATCCCAAATATTTTGAAAATAATAAAATTTTATATTTTTAAAGTACAACATACAAAATTAATATAAAAATATTATTGGCTTAATTCAAGTCAAAACGAAGTCGAACACAATCTAACATTAGTTTATTCATGTATCAAAGTGCTGATGGATAAAAGATATTTTAGGATTCATATTTGTAACTTAAAAGTCAAAATACACATTATATGTTTATACAATTTCTTAAGAAATAATTAACCAGCATATTTCTCTAACTACGATTATTATGGGTCATATAAAATACATATTTCTCTAACTACGATTATTATGGGTCAATAATAGATTATCTAAACATACTTTAAGCATCCCCTCCATCGCCCACCACACATCCTTCACAGCAAAGCCATCTACCTCCGTACTCTCTCTTCTCTTCCTCTCTTCCACCGTCTCTCCTCCTCTTAACCTTCATTTGTGCCATGGCAGACTGGTTTGTTGGCCCAATCATGGATAAGATCATCAACGCTTGCTCTGATTGCCTGCAAGATCAATATAGATGGCAGACGGGCATGAAGGAGGAGCTCGAAAGGCTGCGAGAGAACCACCCCAAGATTCAAGCTGTCGTCTCTGCTTACACCCGAGCACAAATCACAGATCGGAACCCGGCTCTCAACAGATGGATATGGCAGCTACGAGATGCCATCGATGAGGCGGATGATGTTCTTGATGACTTTGAGTACTTGAAGCTTGAAGAAGAAGAACAGCAGGAGCTGAACATGGAGGAAACAAAGGTGCGTTCTTCATTCTCTAGATTATTTTTGGAACCTGCTCGCAAGCTTCGCAGAGTTTGCGAACAAGCTCTCAAAAAGGATCCCAACTTGGAAAGACTGGAGGCAGTTGTGAAGAAACTTGATAAAGTTTCAGCTGAGGTCAGTACTTTCCTTCATCTCTTAGAAAACGCAAAGCAGGGGCAGCAGCAGCTGGAGCTTCAGTTGTTCAAAGATCGTGAAACAGGATGCCTCCCTAATAGTGATCTCATCGGTCGACGCGAGGAGAAAGATTTTGTCATGCAGTGGTTGAGGAAGCCAACAAATGAAGATCCAACTCATGTTGCTAGCCCTACTCTGTACAAAAACATTTCTCTTCTATCCATAGTGGGTCATGGTGGCATGGGCAAGACTACAATCTTACAACGCATCTATGAAGATCTGAAAGAAGAATTTGAACTGAAAATGTGGGTTTGTGTTTCCAACGTCTTTAATGCAAAAAAGGTCATTGCCGATATGTTGGATATTCTTACCAAGGTGAGGCCTGATTTGGAGTCACCACTCGCTGCTGTTCAAGAGAGACTTAAAGATGTCGTGCAATCCAAAAGATTCTTGCTTATTTTGGATGACGTTTGGGAGGAAGATATGAGCAAATGGGAGAATGTGCTCTCCCCTCTGACTTATGGAAGTTTTGGAAGTAAGATTTTGTTAACTACTCGTATGGATGTAGTTGCATCGGCGATTGCAAAGGTTATTAAAAAAAAGATGGAATCATTGAGAATAAAGGGCTTGGAGGAAGATGTGTGTTTGCAGTTACTCAACACCCATGCATTTGCTGGTGTAGAGAACCTTGGTGCGCATAAGAAATTCACACATATTGCTAGTTTGATAGTTAAAAAGCTTTCAGGATCTCCACTAGCAGCAAAGGTCATCGGTGGTGTTCTCAATTCTAACTTGAATGAGAGCTTTTGGACGAACATTTTAAATAGTACCGATGTTCTAAACATAGAATCGGAACCGGGTCGCAATAACATTTTGTCTATCTTACAATTGAGTTTTACGTTTCTTCAACAACCTCTACAAACTTGTTTTGCATTTTGTGGCATATTCCCACAAGATCATGAGTTTGATAAAGATGATTTAATCCGAATGTGGATTGCATTGGGTTTCATTCAGGAATCTTCTATTGAAGGAGAGACTTTGGAAGATATTGGAGGAAGGTATTTTAATGTTTTGGTTAGAAAATCTTTCTTTGACGAGTTTCAGGGTTACCGAAGAATATACTATAAGATGCATGATTTATTAAATGATTTAGCACAGTCTATTTCTTCAGAGGAATGTTTCAGATTCGTGGGAGATAGTGTTTTATCTTTTAAAATTCCTAAAAATGTTCGACATTTATTTGTTAAAACTGGAAATCCAAAAGTGTTGAGAATGATCAAAGATGTTAAAAATCTACATTCACTTGTTTTTATCGATGAAAGATATGTTCAAGATTATACTGAAGTATTTACTGAAATTTTGAAGGCATCAAGAAGCATTCGTTTGTTGTTCATAGACACTCCAAGTCTGAAAAAGATGCCCGAGGCTATTCAAAATTTGAGACATCTTCGATATTTAAATCTTACTGCAGATCTCACTATGGCAAGATCTCTCAGTCTTTATCATTTGTGGTTCATAATCTATTGGGGATCTTGCTCTGATGATTTCTTGCCCGGCAATGTGAGTAATCTTTCTAATCTGCGTTACTTGGGAATGCAGGCGAGTGCATTTTCTAGTGTACGTGGAATTGGGAAATTAAGGTCACTTCAAGAACTAAATGAGTTTAATGTTAAGAACGAGAATGGTTATAGAATTGGGGAGTTGGAAGATATGAGCGAGTTGCGCAAATTAAAAATACATTTTCTGGAAAATGTGATGGATGCTGGAGAGGCTTGCATTGCAAAATTATGTGAAAAGAGAAAACTGACGGATTTATTCTTGAATTGGGGCAATATTGTTGATGAAAGGAAATCATACAGGGGAGTTGGAAGCCTACGGAACATTGTCAATTCTGACTTAGATGTGAATGTGCTTGATAATCTTGAACCATACAAAAATTTGAAAAGATTGTCCATAGTTTCATATGAGGGTGCAAGATCTGCAAAATGGATGTACGAAGCTGATTGGATCTCCAATCTAGAGTACATCTCATTGGAGAAGTGTTCGGAGTGGGAAACTCTTCCACCTTTTGGGCAGCTTCCCCACCTCAAGTGGCTGTACCTTCGTAACATGCCAAAAGCAAAGCGGCTTGCTTATAAATTCCATGGGAATGACAAGGTTTCTGTGTTTCCATCGTTGGAGGTGCTAAATATGGAGGGATTACAAGTATTGGAGGATTGGTTTGATGGAGCAGCAGCAGCAGCATCAGATGACTGTTTATTTCCTTGCTTAACAGAACTCTTCCTCGATAACTGCCCAAAACTGCAGGAGTTGCCCTATTTGCCTCCTAAGCTCAAGGAAATGCGGATACATAACATTGGATGGAAAGCTTTGAACTGCAAGCAAGGCACTTCAAAATCTATTCCCCTTGAAACATTAGAGGTCCGTTCGAGTCTAAAGATCACATTTGTTCTTCTGGCGGACGTAGCAAATTTGACAATTGAAGGTTGCCCCAATTTGATTTCTCTCGGTGGACTGCAACAAGTGGAGAGTGGCGCTGAGAAATCCCTGCAGTCTCTCTCTTCCTCTTTGGAACACCTCTCTTCTCTTAAGGAATTAAATCTTGCGTATCTGGAATCATTGCAGTGTCTGCCATTTTCTTTATCGGACTTCTCGTCCCTCGAGCGTATAGTTTTACATAACATTCCACTCCTCAAATCATTGCCAGACCTCCCTTCCTCATTGGAATTTCTGACTATACAAAGTCTTGATAGCCTAGAGTGCCTGCCATCTTCTTTGTCGGCCATCTCATCCCTCAAGTATCTAGAATTATATATCATTCCACTCCTCAAACCATTGCCAAAACTTCCTTCCTCCTTGGAGTCACTGACTCTATCTAGTCTTGATAACCTAGAGTGCCTGCCATCTTCTTTCTCGGCCATCTCATTCCTCAGGGATCTAAAATTATATGGCATTCCACTCCTCAAATCATTGCCAGAACTCCCTTCCTCCTTGGATTATATGTATATAGATAGTCTCGATAACCTAGAGTGCCTGCCATCTTCTTTGTCGGCCATCTCATCCCTCAAGAAACTAATTTTAAATAGCATTCCACTCCTCAAATCATTGCCAGAACTCCCTTCCTCGTTGGAGTCACTGACTCTAAATATTCTTGATAACCTAGAGTGCCTTCCATCTTCTCTGTCGGCCATCTCATCCCTCAAGTATCTACAGTTAATTAAGATTCCGCTCCTCAAATCATTGCCAGACCTCCCTTCCTCTTTGTCTCATCTATATATAAGTAGACTTGATAACCTAGAGTGCTTGCCATCTTCTTTGTCGGCCATCCCATCCCTCAACCGTCTAGAATTTCATAGCATTCCACTCCTCAAATCATTGCCAGAACTCCCTCCCTCCTTGAATTCACTGTCTCTATGTGGGCTTGATAACCTACAGAGCCTGCCATCTTCTTTCTCGGCCATCTCATCCCTCAAGGATTTATCGTTAATTAAGATTCTGCTCCTCAAATCATTGCCAGACCTCCCTTCCTCCTTGGAATATCTGAAAATAAAAAGTCTTAATAACCTAGAGTGTCTGCCATCTTCTTTGTCGGCCATCTCATCCCTTGGCCGTCTAAAATTAAGAAGCATTCCACTCCTCAAATCATTGCCAGACCTCCCTTCCTCCATGTATTCACTGTGTATCGCAGATTGTCATCCAGAGTTGATGGAGCGTTATAAATACTCTTCCGGCCTTGATTGGCACAAGATCGCACACATTCATTATGTCTATGTTGAATAATTGTCTATATTGTATATGTGAATATATGAGGTGATGACTTGTTATTTACTTATATTCATGTCAAGCTGTGCTGTGCTATGCACAAACTTATTTATTATTGTAATAACTAATATGTGACTGATTTTGATGAACAACTATTTGGTCTTAATGATTTTGAATTTTGTAGTTCAATACCATAAGTGTGGATTGGATTTTATCTACTACTTCACATATTTTATTTTATTTCTCTAATTCTTATTTTGGTTAGATTTTTTTTTTTTTTTATCTCATCTTATTTTCTTCTCAAAAATTATTCTCTCTCTCTCTATATATATATTTAATAGATTGGTCCGAGGATATGATAGGAGCTCCCAACCAATCTCATATGTCTAATCACTCGATACCGCGCTGCAATTTGACTAATTTGTAAATAGATCCATCCAAACTCGCGGACTCTTCATGAAAATATTTTAATGAAAAGGATATGATTTTTACATGTTAAAACATTAACAAAGATCACAAGAGCGGTAGAAAGAAATATTATATAGAGTGTTCTTGTTTTACTTGATATTCTTCTAAATATTTTTTATTATTATTTGCTGCAGACTCAACATCAATAATTTCATAATTATCATTTTCTCTTATTATTAACTGTTATTCAGCACTAAGTAACAACTTCAAATATTGCTGGCTGTTATTGGTAGTGATTCTACTGTAACTATTTTTAATAATAGAACATGGAATAAAATTACCAAAATACCTTTAATGAAAATAAGGTAATTTTACATATACACCCCACAATTTTGTATTTACATATCTAACACCTAAAGTTTGATATTTACATTTATAACACCATGATGCTGCAAATATATGCATGAAAATATGTATTTCACTTTTAAAAATTTAATGATAGTGATACATTGAGACTTTGATGTAATGTTAAAAATTTGAGTGGATGATACGTAAATATGTCAGAATTGTGTGGTAATACCTCACAAATAAACCACAAATATTGGTCAATCCAATAAAACCCAATCTTAGAAATGAAACTTTACATAACTCAATTTGTAAAAGTAAAATGTTATTTACAAAAGAAACCAAAAAAAATAAATACATTTTAAAAGGAAAGAAAAGCTACAAACATATAATATAAATCATAAAAAAAAAAACTTAAAATTAGTCCTTCCTAAGTTGGTTGCATCACTTCCAAAAGCTCAATATTCAGTTCAAATGTCGCCCCAGGCTGCATGATAAGAGAGACCAGTGAGGTATCAGGAAATGCCTATAACTCTCAAATAAGCTCTATGTTGTCAGTAAGAAAAACAAGGGCAATTATTACATACATAACTGAGTGAAATATTGATATTTACAAAACTATCATAAATTAAAATAAAACTTTAATCCATATGATTTTTTTTGTTTTCATCAAAATCCCCATAGTTTGATTATCGCGCAAAGCCACACATAAAAACATGATTTCAATAGTTCAAAAATAAAAATAAAATAAATAAATGGGTGTTAGGCTATTTACAAAACTAACGCCCAAATATCAAAATTTACAAAACACCTCAATCCATAATTTTTGCTTTTATGAAAGCTCGATGGTTTGATCGTGACATGGATAAATACATAAGTTTTGGGCGCTATATATATATATATATATGTGTGTGTGTGTGTGTGTGTGAGTGTGAAAATTATTGGCAGTGACTATAAAGGGAAAAGAATCATCAAACAACTGCATGATTTATAGTGATCAGACATTTTTAATGAAAAGTTTGTGGAGATGGTCTTTTACCGGTATTTCATTCATCCACTTTTCACCATAGCTAAGTCCGGGAGAACAATTACAGTTCTCTACATAAATCTAGACGGAAACATTAGAAATAATACATGAAGCAAAAACATAAAACGAAAATGCGAAAACACAAAATAATAAATCAAAGCTATCGACATCGCAGTACTATTTTTATATGGCATGATTTAGATAACAATGTTATATTCAAAGTCAACTTAGTTATTAGTATAATACAATTAATAAGTATGGGCATTTATATACATACCGCTAACAACTAAACATGCATACCACTCAAATCTCTAACAACACATTTATATACATTTAGAAGTTAAAAATATATCTTTTCATGCATAGGTTTATGACAACAAAATGTTATAATTGTTAATACCAAACTTTGGATATTAGATATGTAAATACATAAGAATTGTGTGATATGTAAGTAAATATTCATAATAATTAATATTATTATTTGTGACATTTTTTTATTTGTTAAACATCAATTACATCAAAACAAAATGAAAAAAAATTGAGGGTTGATGTTAATTTATCAAAATTGGCAAAATTATTCAAACTCGGAATTTTGTTAGCGTAAGAGCATTTCTAAGAAGTCACAAATTTCACGTAGTAATTGGATGGTGGAGAGAAGTGCATGAGAGGATATTAGAACATTAACCTCATGCCATACTATAATTTAGTCTAGCTGCGATGAAAATTAAGGGTCCATTAGGTCAAAATCTAAATGTAGATAAAAATTTTTAATGGAAGGAAAATGATTAGAAGAAGAAAATTATGTGCTTGCTTACAAAAAATTTATTGTGGTGAGCAATATATATATAACTTTAATGATTTATATGAGAGAATTGACACTAAAGAAGGGAAAAACAGATAACCAAAAAATATCTATGAGATGAGATTTCTAGATATCTAGATCACATTAAAGGCATTATAACATTAAGATAATAGGTTCATAAGTAAATGAAATCAATTTAAATCTATTATAATTGAATATAACATAAATGCTAATTAGAAAAATTATTAAATTAGAATTGTACAAAAGAAATAAATTTGGCAAATCATAATAAACAAAATGAATAAAGTATATTATAGATCGATTAAAAAAATATAGTTAACTTTAAAGAAGATGAATAAAATTGAGGTTTAGGTCAAAATGAGATTTGTTAGGAGATTTAGAAAATTATGAGAGACATTGCAGTGGTTTGATTAACAAATATTTTTTATAGAATTTTGACAGTTAAAGTGATTGAAAAAGATTAGAGAAAGCATTTGATATTGATATTTAACAACATAGAGCAAATGCATAATTGTACTAAATATAGAGAAATCAAGACTTACACGGCTTGGAATGAAGCTACGGAGAGGGTAATGGAATATATGCTTTGAAAAATTAGGGCAATTTCGAAGAACCATGAAGATCTACCATAAAAGCATATTTATGATAAGACAATCAATAATTAAATGAATAAAAAATCATGATATTATTTTACTGACTTTAAGAAAGCATATGATTGAATATCATGAGAATTGATTAACTGTGCATTAAGACAGAAATGGTGTGCCATAGATTGTTAGCATCAATAAAAATTTGTATGATAGAATATTGACTAATGTAATAAGTAATTAAGGAACAACCTAAGAGTTTTCAACTATAAGAAGATTACATTCAACAAAAAATTATGGTTATCTTTATGTAGATGACCATCTACATCCACCGTTACCGAGCCTCCACCAGATTCTGGGACGTTCGGAGGAAAGATATATGTAGCATCGAGTGACATGTTTTTGATGCGTTGTCGTATGGAAGATATGATAAGAAATTTGATCATATGGCAGACTATTTTCAAAGGAAAAGTGATTATGATATCGATTATGATGAAACTTTGGTAAAGCTTCTTAATGGACATCGGATCGTTGATTTCCTACTTGCCCAAGATTTTCACCCTATAATAAAGCCAAGTACTATGGATTTTGATATTCAATTTGATGATGATGATGATGATGATGAGACGAGGTTGTCGACAAGACTTTTACTATGATGTAGTACTTATCCTTTATGTTGTTGTTTTTTCCTATATCTTTTATTTTTTATATTTAGATTTTGATAAGCGTGTAGGAATGTTCGAGGACTTATGTTATTTATTACTCCGATTGTTGTTCTTGTGTTTATTTAGTATTAAATCGCTGCTAGAAAAATGTGGATAGCTTTTAAATGCTTTCTCAATGTCACTTTTTTGTATTACTTACATCTGCAATTATTCTCCCCGCTTTAAATACACCTTTAATATTTTTCCTTCTTTTATGCTTATTATAAAATTTTAGATTACAAATCGATTTAAAAATTAAGTAAATACTACAAATAGATTTGTACTTTATTTATAAAGATTATTGTTATGCAGTCCTCTTAAAATGTTAAAATTTTTAAAGTATAAAAATGGAGTAGGGTAACTTAGTTGAAATTTTGAGAAAATGGTGAAACTAAAGTTAAGGATATTTAGTGAGAAAGTCAGAAATCAACATTCATCTTTAGTAGGATGTATCAGGATTTTTTGGAAAACGAATGATTCTTGAATTTTTTATTTTTAAACATTTAAGGCTCTTTTAGAAAATATTTTTCTTGCGTGCTAAAATAATTAATATGTTGCACGAATTAAGATCCAACACAAACACAAATAAAATAAATATTACAGGAGAATACGATAAGATTTTTTAGATGAAAAGACCCTAAAAAAGAGAAAAAAAAAATTATAGAGTCAAGTCCAATAAAAAAAATTTATTAAGTGATTGTAAATTCATACGTCAAAAAGATAGATTTTAGCCCTCTCGTCATTGAATTTTTATTCGGTCCGGACAGCAGTCTGCACATGATAACAGTCTGTAGTTACTTGCGTCCGTAGCTCAATAAAAACACGCCACGTGGATTTCTGGACCCCACCATGGCACGTTTGAAAAAAAAGGCTTTTTTATCTCAATTCTGCCGACCCGACCCGACCCGAGCTGAAATTTGCCGAAATTTTTGCCGCTTTATTTTCCCGCCAAATCATAAAGGCATTTTTTGTCTCCATTATATTTAGGATGCCGACATTTAGGGTTTTTTTCGACCTACCTTGTCGTGGAGTCGCGTGAGGCTGAAATTTGATTTTTGGAGGGACGACGCAGTAATGAGGTGGATTTTTTATTCATGGAGGTGCTGAGATTCCTGGATGAGGGTAAAGCAAGTGAAGATGGATTTAGAAGATGATTATATAAATTATTGTTTACGTTCTGCATTCGTAAAATTTAGGTTTTATTGTCTTATAAGTTCTGTTTTATTTAGAGAATTTTGTTTTTGGTATTATTAGAGTTTTATTTAATTGTAATTCAGTATTATTCGAGTAACACTGAAAGCGACACTGTAAAAGTTTTCTACAGCTTTTAATTTAATGTAGGAGTCGGCAATGTTTTGGTTTGATTTTAATAACATTTTGGCTTGTATTGTCGATTATATTTACGTTCGCTTTGTAACATCTAGGTTTTATTTTCTTATAATATTTGTTTTATCACGGAGTTATGTTTTCCGCCAAAAATACAAGCTATAAAACACTTATAATATTTCTCAAATACAACGTACATGAGAAGAAATACGGACTTTAAACGTGTTGTATTGTAGTTTATTTTGCTCGTGCAAGTATATTGGATGATTTTTTACCGTGTTTATGACGGCTTATTCCAAATTACCCTGCAAGGTTTAACGATCAAATCGGAAATGCTCTCAAGAGTGTTTTTCCAGCTTTATTCGTCATCGAAAAATACTTTATTACAGTTTATTTGAAAATCAAATATTGTCATTAACAGATTATGAAGGCAAAAATACAACTCTAGAATAAAAAGATAATACAAAAATATAACAAAAATAAAATTGAACGGTGCGTGAAAATACAACTCCGAAAATACAAGAATACATCAACAAGACAACCGGAGATATCTAATACGTCCATCTTTACGATTTAACTTTATTGTATTTGAACAATATCTATGTTGTTTTACTGGTCGTATTCGGCAACGTTCCGCCCAGTTGTTGGAATAAAACGCGGAATATTCTAATACAACGTGCGCGGTAAGTATTAGAGATATTCCGCACTCCTATACAATACAACAGATGCGACTTAACTCGTTGTATTTGAACGATACCTATGTTATTTTAGGGTTGTATTTAGTCATGTGACGCCGAGTGGTATTTTTTTTCGTTGTATCAACGACGATATACTCGGAACTCAACACAGTTAAATCGTAGATGGATGTATCATAGATCTCTACTTGCATTGTGGAAATATCATGGTATTTTTTTAGTTGTATCAATAAACATTTTCGAATAAATAATTCAAAGATATTCAGTGTTGTTTTGTTAATGAAAATAGTTATATATTAATGTAATACTTAAAAGTTTATATTAGAGAAAATAATAATTTTAAAAAATTGCATTATTATCAAAATTTTAATATTACTAATTGCATAATTTTAATAGAGGTTAATAAACTCTAAAAACAATAGGAATATCACTCAGATACAACCACAGTCGGCCATAAGTGGAGTAAAAGCGGTTGTATTAGAATATTCCTTGTTTTATTCATGAACAAAACAAGTTGTATTGGAATATTCCGCGTTTTACTACAACTCGTTGGAATACGACAGCTATACGACGGAGATATAATTTGAATACAACAGAGTTAAATACTCCAATTCGAGTCTCGTTTTGTAATCGAGAAAAGTTATATACTTATGTAATACGTAAAAGTTTATATTAAAGAAAATAATAATTATAAACAATTGCATAATTATAAAAATTTTAATATTACAATACGCGTAAATTTAATATCATCTAATACACTCTAAAAACGATCGAATATTACTTGGATACAACCGCGCTCGGGCATGATTGGAGCTAAAGCGGTTGTATTGGAATATTCTTTGTATTATTCATGAAAAACGCCTAGTTGTATTGGAATACGACTGGAATATTCCAATACAACCGCTTTAGCTCCAATCATGCCCGAGAGCGGTTGTATCCAAGTAATATTCAGATCGTTTTTAGAGTGTATTTGATGATATTAAATTTACGCAGATTGTAATATTAAAATTTTCAAGAACTATGGTAAAAAATATTTTTTTAAAATTGTCTTGCCCTTTTGAAATTCGGCGCCAATGCCCAGGAAATACAACTGGAAACGAAACGTCTTGTCGAGTACTTTTCCCGGAGGAATACTACGCACCACTTTTTACCGGTCCAAAATTAAAATTTCTAGGGTTTCTGAGTATTTCGTTTTCTAGTCGAGTAGAGAAGAACGTTATCCAACTTCTGAAATTTACGTCGATGGAAGCAGAGAACACAGTGATGGAGTCAGAAGATATGATGGAAACAGAGGTTCGGTCGAATGAGGAGCAACAATCCGATCGACCTACGCAGAAGACCAAATACAAGAAAAAGAATAAGGGACCTGGCAACAAAATGGTCACCGACGACGATCCGTCGAGGTACTACTCGTAATCTACCTTCGTATTTTTATTAGCAGATAGCATTATTATACTTAAACTCGAAACAATACTGAAGTACAAGCCGAATATCTGTAATATGATCCGAATACGACCTAAATAAAATCGAGGAACTTCCAGTGTGTAACCTAACCGCAAGCCAAAACATCTAAACACAATAATATTCATATAAACAATAAATGTTACGAAAATAAAACTGAGCGTAGAAATAAAATTGAAATAAAATCAAAAAACAACTAGAACAAAACTCGAAAAACTCTTAAAACTACAATAATACAACTAAGGCTTTTTTTTTTGTTCTACAGGTTTCTTAACTCGAGAAACATGAGCTGTAGATGTCGGCCGTCCTCTGTGAGGGAGTTACTTGATGTGGTCAGGCCTGCAGTCTCTGAAGCTGTCATGAGTAATCTCAGTAGACTGAATATTCGCCAGTTCTTTGATTTGCCTCCGTATCCCCAGGACAATATTCTCACTCTGCAAATACTACAGTGTTGGAGGCATGACAAAATGTTGTTCAAATTAGGTGGGAAAGAGCTTAGATTGTCGCTCGATGAAATTGCACTTTTAATTGGGATGCCAAACGAGAGGACCAATGCCGAAGTGGAAGCTACGTCCATCGGCGACAATGAATGTCGTTAACATAAAGGACGTACTATTAGTGTATGCAAGAGGGGATACTTCGATCCCATTTCGAGAACCTCTACATAAAATATCCGTTGTCAAACTTATTTTTTCCATCAAGTAATTTCAGTTTTCCTTCGGACCTTGATGCCTACGGTGATAATTTAGAGTCATTCTCCTCATACAACCGGCTCGCGGCTATCCGTGAATATCTTTTAGAGCGGATCAACGCAGATTGCCATTAAAATTAGATCGAATCGCTCAATTGGCTACATAAATGGGTTTCGTTTTTGTTAACGGTTAGTATCTTATTTAATCATTCTATTTACTTTATTGATTGATCGGTAATGCTAATGTTACATTGATTCCACGCAGCTTTGGTTTTTGAGCACACTTCTCCAGTGCCTCCCGCAGCTCCCAATGCTAGACCAAGAATGTTGCGGTGGCCAAGGTCCCTTAAGTGGAACTCGTCACAAGCTGACCTATTCTTCAAGCGGTTAAACACTGAAACAGTGAGTCACTCCCAACGTTCTAACAAAGTACTAGCCGTGTAATGGTTAATAAAACATTTCATACCTTGTTGAAACCGTATTTAGGTGCAAGACAAATTCGGTGATGTTACCGCCGATGAACTTATGTGGATTGCCAACCCGGACGAGGGCCTTCCAAACCTGCCCAAGTTCAACAAGCCGAACTTCTATCCCCCTCTTCACCTTCATTTTCTATTGGTGGAGTTCCCGCAGATAATAACACCATTTCTTCGCTCCTAGCTACCATGACTCGCAACATCGAAGTTATGAATGAATTAGTCGACGCCGGGAACAATGTGTACAAGAATATCAAGGAAACTTCGACACCGTAAATGTTGGGTTGACGGGGCCGCAGTTGCAAATGTCCGAGCCGAGCCAAAAGGTTGATAGGATCGAGCAACATTTATCAATCAAAGAACCCGAAGTGGCTAGAGAATTCTACCCAAGTGGCCGGACTCGAAGTCCCTACCGCCGAAGACCCTACTTTTGAAATCCCTACCGCCGAAGTTGATTCTTTTGGAGACACTACGGCCGTACCGAAGAACCTACTACCGAATTTGGAGACTCTATTTTTGGAGACCCTACCGCCGAATTCGAAGACCCTACCGCTTTACCGTAACAACCCGTTGAAGTCCCACCCAATGCGGATGAAAATATCATGGGAGGTCACACCTCCCAATCCGGAGAGGGTGAGGAGGAGGACACTCGTCATACTCGTAGGTTGAAACCGATGTTCATGATCAGGTTGATGTAGCGACTATCCATACCTAGCTTCGATGCAGAGGGTGAAGCGCCGACGGAGTCGGATGAAGAGGGTTGTGAGATCACCTTTCACATCCTTTCAATTCAAAAGAAGGAAGACGGTGAAGGATACAACGGACGAGCGTGACCCCCTCACCGAGAACAAAACCCTCGCACGGATATCCGCATTAATCGAGAAGATTATTCAGGAAACCAACGATGAAGAGACACGACAAAGGGATGATGCACCGGCTCCGGACGATCCAGCCCCCTCACCTCGTGTCTTCGACCACTCCAACTCCACGAGAAGTTGCACCCAGCGACCCGGTACTTCGAAATCATTAGTGTTGTATCAACCGAATTACCCGTGCCTCCCCAGAGTGGTATTTCTATAAATATTACTAAATCCATTTATATATGCTTCTATTTAAACATCATACATTAAAGTTGAGTTCATTTGTGCACAAGCAGAAGAGTTGAGAGACATAGCAACGTATCCTGGTAGAGACCTTATCAGAGATGAGCAGCGCGATGTAATTGAAAAGTTTTTGACAAATTATAAGAATCCGTACGTGCACCAACTTTTATATAATGTTTTTCACATATCTTTAATACATAACTGACATTAAACGGGGTTGATTTTAATGCAGGAGTGATATCATCATAAATCAACGCTTCTTGTTGTTAGATCGTGGGATGATGGACGACTTGCTTTTTAATGAGTTTATCGGTAATGATCATGTCGATGCCCTCGCCGCCATCTTGTACCAAATGAAGAGGATGCATCCCACCAAGTACCGTAAATACCTTTATGTTACCCCATTATTTTCGGGTAATGCCCTTAGTTTAGTTTGTTTGACATATTAATGAATGACATTAAAATTTTAACTAAATATCGTTTCCTACGGAGTTATCATAAAATGGATGGCGACCCTTATCAATTTCGTCACACATCACTCCCACAAATGGTATCTAACTCGGATTTTATATTTTTTCCTATTGTGCATAATTCTCACTGGGTGTTGTTGGTTTGCGATCTAAAAAATAAAAAGTGGCGAATATACGATTCTCTACCCAACGACATACACAAGGATATTTGCAAAGACTTTGTGAGTATATGGTGGACGAGTAATTTAATTTCCTCGACTTGTGTAGATTAAATAAGAATCGTTATATTGCACTTTGTAGATCAAACTATTTACAGAGCTTAACTGCCGAATGCTTCAAGAATAGGAAACCCGCGTCATGGGGTGTGGCTCACGTCAAAGGTATTCCTGACATGACGAACGACGTTGATCTGCGGCATGTTTGTCCGCAAATATATTGAAAGACTAACCCGTGCTACCCCGACCGATCGGAAGCGAGAGCAGACTGGCAAGCCGAAATGCCTGAATCCGCGCTCAACTAGCATATGACCTCTCGCATGTGGTTTCCTTCGTTATTAAATACAATCGAAAAGAATTCGACGATGATTGAAATTGGTTTATTGCTTTAAGTCTATCGTTGGTTGTCGTATACTATGTATGGTGGTTGTTTTGATGGAAAATTCCAATGCTTCATTTCTTTTGTCATTTTTTGGTGTATTGGAGAAATTATATCAATGTTCATTGTGCCTCGACTTGGATTTGCAGCTTATTTGCAGCTTATTACAAGTGTATCGATGAATCTTTACGCATTTATTACGTTTCTTCCAAATGAAGACCCAACTCCGGAATAAAACTAGAATAATACAAAAATACAACTAAAATAAAACAAGTAGAGAGACGGGACTTTTAATGGTTCACAAGATACAACTCGAAAATACTACAATACATCTACAAGATCGTCTATTTATTTCGGTGTATAGGGATGATATCGGCATCGTATTCGGGTCGTAAGTGCCGATGAGTTGGAGGAACACGCGGAAAATTCCAATACACCGGCGTTGTCCAGGAATAAAACAAAGAATATTCCAATACAACCGCTTTACCTCCAATCATGGCCGAGCGAGGTTGTATCTAAGTAATATTCCCATCGTTTTTAGAGTGTATTATGTGTTATTAAATTTAAGTCGATTGTAATATTAAAATTTTAATAATTATGCAATCTTATCTAAAAATTATTTCGTTTCTTATAAACTCTTAAGTATTACGTATGTAAATTTTATATATTACAAAAAACACTGAATACGGTGGACAGTATCTTCGAAACATTTTGCCGAATACAAATCGAGCGTAAATTTAATAACACATAATACACTCTAAAAACGATCGGAATACTACTTAGATACAACCATGTTCCGCCATGTTTGGAGTTAAAGCAGCTTTATCGGAATATTCCTTGTTTTATTCATGGACAACGCCGGTTGTATTGGAATATTCGTCGTGTTCCTCCAACTCGTCTTGCTTTATTATCGAATAAGATCCAAAAAAGAGTTTTTTTATATTAAATATTTATAATACATTTTTTTTATTAAATATACTCTTTTGCATAAAGAAAAAAAGTGTATTTTTAAATTAAATTCCGCGCCACCGCCGAGGAAAGCTACGCACCTAATACCGCTCCAATGTCGACGAAATACAACCTGGAAATGAAACGTCTCGAGTACTTTGTCCGGAGGAAAGCTACGCATTTATATCGCTCCAATGCCTAGGAAATACAACCGGAGACGAAACGTCTCGACTACTTTGCCCGCTACGCATTTAATAGCCCTCAAAAAATTTAAATTTTGAGGTTTTCGTAGTATTGCGTTTTCTAATCGAGTAGAAAAGAACATTAGAAGATACGATGGAATCGAAGACCAAAAAGAAGAAGGGGACTAGCATCAAAATGGTCACCAATGACGGTTCGTCGAGGTAATAAGCCTTAATCTACATTCGTTTTTTTATTAAGAGATAACGATTCTTATACTTAAACTCCGAACAAGCATCGAAGTACAATCTGGATAAGCCGCCATACAATCTTTCCTCTTTTAGTAATAAACTCTTAATTTATTGCAATCGTTTCCTCTTTTAGAAGCCTACTCTATAAGAAAGCTTTCCTCTTTGGGTGATATCCGGATAAGCCGCCCTACAATTCAACGGCTATATATTACATTTTTATTTTGTTGCAATTCTACATTAACCTTATAATTTTTGTCTTCATTTTCTAAACAACAAGGGAGCCGCGCATTTATTCACTTCCACCTCGACCTTTTGGAGGATATATTGCTCGAAAATGATCTCTCGTCTCTCCATCACCTATAAGAGATATTAGAAATTTTCGGAAAACGTGAGTATAATTTATTATGGAATTATCATTTTTACTAATTTGCCATACCTCTTTCAATCATGTAACTATGATATAATCAATCAAAATATTGGTCTCTTTTTAGGTGCAAAAAATTTCATGCAACATCTTCATCAAAAAGGGTAGGAAAATACATGGTCTTTGAAGATTGGGGCATGAACTGGCACGACAAGCAAGGATATTTAAGATTTCTTCAGAGTTGTGCTGGATAGCGAAAATAAGTAATGCTCTCTTCTTGCTTGGATCGGTAAGCGATAAATATTTTTAAAATTTTAATAATACAATTCTCAATATTCATTTATACTTTATATATGTATTATAAAGCAATGTTCATCAAAGCATAAATATCTCAATATTTTAGGAGGAGATGTGGATTCAAGAAAGAATCGAGATTGGTTTACATTATCTCCTTGATAGCTGCAAGTCAAGGGCATCTTTTTTCCAAATATACCGCGGGCTTAGTGTTGCTACGTGAAGAGACATCTCGCGCGAATGGGATCGATCTTTTGAACGAGATATCGAATAAAGTACATCAGTGTCGTGAAAAGGTTTCAAGAATCTTCCATACAATGAGTTGGAAAAAATGGTATCGTTCTACCATTTATTCATTGCAACAATTTGTTATGTGGACAACCAACTTTGGAAGCCGAAAATAGATGGCTAAGTGAAGACCTCGTGGAAAGAAGATTCTGCAAGTGATCTTTGCAAATGGATGCATGAATATGTAATGTTTTTCAATATGAGTTTTTTATCAATATGATGTAAGCGTAGGCTGAAATTGTAAACTTTTGATCTAATCTAATCATGCCCTATCGTGGTTGTGTCCTAGTAAAATTACCATCGTTTTTAGAGTGCACTATCTAGTATTAGAATTACGCAATTCGTAATATTAAAATTTTGACAATCATGCAATTTTATCTAAATATTATTTCCCTTATTGTAAACTTTTAAGTATTACGTTAGTGTATAAATCGTTTCAATTACAAAAGAAGATCGAACATGTTGGACTTCTTCTTCCAAACCGTTTGCCGAATACAACTCAAAATATTCCCCGATATATCCAAGATAAAACCGAGATCAATGATAAATCGACGTGCGATTTTTCCGTAGTGTATCGGGATTATATCGCCGTTGTATTTCGGTCGTAGTGCCGACGAGTTGGAGTAAAACGCGGAATATTCCAATACAACCGGCGTTGTCCATGAATAAAACAAGGAATATTCCAATACAACGGCTTTTTAGCTCCAATCATGCCTCGGCGCGGTTAGTATCTAAGAATATTCCCATCGTTTCGAGAGCGTACTATCTCGGTATTAGAATTACACAATTCGTAATATTAAAATTTTCGACAATTATGCAATTTTATCTAAATATTATTTCCCTTATTGTAAACTTTTAAGTATTACGTTAGTGTATAAATCGTTTCAATTACAAAAGAAGATCGAACATGTTGGACTTCTTCTTCCAAACCGTTTGCTGAATACAACTCAAAATATTCCCCGATATATCCAAGATAAAACCGAGATCAATGATAAATCGACGTGCGATTTTTCCGTGGTGTATCGGGATTATATCGCCGTTGTATTTCGGTCGTAGTGCCGACGAGTTGGAGTAAAACGCGGAATATTCCAATACAACCGGCGTTGTTCAGGAATAAAACAAGGAATATTCCAATACAACAGCTTTACCTCCAATCATGAAAGAGCGTGGTAGTATCCTAGTAATATTCCCATCGTTTTGAGAGTGTACTATCTGGTATTAGAATTACTCAATTCGTAATATTAAAATTTTGACAATCATGCAATTTTATCTAAATATTATTTCCCTTATTATAAACTTTTAAGTATTACGTTAATGTATAAATCGTTTCAATTACAAAAGAAGACTGAACATGTTGGACTTCTTCTTCCAAACCGTTTGCTGAATACAACTCAAAATATTCCCTGATATATCCAAGATAAAACTGAGATCAATGATAAATCGACGTGCGATTTTTCTGTGGTGTATCTAAGTAATATTCCGATCGTTTTTGGAGTGTATTGTATGTTATTAAATTTAAGCTGATTGTGATTTTAAAATTATAACAATTGTTTAACTTTATCTAAAAATTATTTCCGATTATAAACTTTTAAGTATTACGTAAGTATGTAAATTTTTTCAATTACAAAAAAGACTCAACACGTCGGATCGTTTCTTCGAAACAGTTTGCGAATACTAAATTTCAAAAATTCTGCGATATTTTCACAATGTAACTGGAGATCAGTGATAGATCTTGTGCGAGTTATCTCTCGCTGTATCGGGATGATATCGGCGTCGTATTCCGGTCGTAGTGCTGACGAGTTGGAGTAAAACGCGGAATATTCCAATACAACCGGCGTTGTCCACGAATAAAACAAGGAAAATTCCAATACAACGGCTTTCTACCAAATCATGCTTCGACTGCAGTTGTATCTAAGTAATATTCCGATCGTTTTTGGAGTGTATTATATGTTATTAAATTTAAGTCGATTGTGATTTTAAAATTATAACAATTGTTTAACTTTATCTAAAAATTATTTCCTTGATTATAAACTTTTAAGTATTACGTAAGTATGTAAATTTTTTTCAATTACAAAAAAAAGACTCAACACGTTGATCGTTTCTTCGAAACGGCTTGCCGAATACAACTCAAAAAATTCCACGATATTTTCACAATGTAATCTGGAGATCGACTGATAGATCTTTGTGCGAGTTATCTCGCCGTATTGGGATGATATCGGCGTTGTATTCGGTCGTAGTGCCGACGAGTTGGAGTAAAACGCGGAATATTCCAATACAACCGCGTTGTCCACGAATAAAACAAGGAAAATTCCAATACAACGGCTTTCTACCAAATCATGCCTCAGCGCGGTTGTATCTAAGTAATATTCCGATCGTTTTTAGAGTGTATTATATGTTATTAAATTTAAGCTGATTGTGATTTTAAAATTATAACAATTGTTTAACTTTATCTAAAAATTATTTCCTTGATTATAAACTTTTAAGTATTACGTAAGTATGTAAATTTTTTTCAATTACAAAAAAAGACTCAACACGTTGGATCGTTTCTTCGAAACGGTTGCCGAATACAACTCAAAAATTCCTCGATATTTTCACAATGTAACTCGAGATCGCTGATAGATCTTTGTGCGAGTTATCTCGCCGTATCGGGATGATATCGGCGTTGTATTCGGGTCGTAGTGCCGACGAGTCGGAGTAAAACGCGGAATATTCCAATACAACCGGCGTTGTCCACGAATAAAACAAGGAAAATTCCAATACAACGGCTTTCTACCAAATCATGCCTCAGCGCGGTTGTATCTAAGTAATATTCCGATCGTTTTTAGAGTGTATTATATGTTATTAAATTTAAGCTGATTGTGATTTTAAAATTATAACAATTGTTTAACTTTATCTAAAAATTATTTCCTTGATTATAAACTTTTAAGTATTACGTAAGTATGTAAATTTTTTTCAATTACAAAAAAAAGACTCAACACGTCGGATCGTTTCTTCGAAACAGCTTGTCGAATACAAACTCAAAAAATTCCTCGATATTTTCACAATGTAACCTGGAGATCGGTGATAGATCTTTGTGCGAGTTATCTCTCGCCGTATTGGGATGATATCGGCGTTGTATTCGGGTCGTAGTGCTGACGAGTTGGAGTAAAACGCGGAATATTCCAATACAACCGGCGTTGTCCACGAATAAAACAAGGAATATTCCAATACAACGGCTTTTTAGCTCCAATCATGCCTCAGCGCGGTTGTATCTAAGTAATATTACAGTGGTTTTTCGATCGTATTATCTCGTGATTAATACAATGCAACGAATCGGGGATAAAAACACAACTTAAAGGGTAAAACACAAGGAGACCAAAAAGGTAACCGAATAAATCAACCATAAGCAATCTGTCCGTCATTCAATAAAATCAAAAACTATGTTCAAACAAATTATCCTATATGTTCATTAGCATCGTAGAACAATTCTTTAGCGAGCCTAGAATTCATCGTCCGGATTCATTAAGCATGCTTGTGTATGTCTCTGTCTCATTGTGATGGAGGCAGTTCCTGGAGTAATATGAATAAAAAAATTGTAAACATCACAGTATCGAATAGTAAATAAATAGCCTCGCCCACATTATAATTTACCCGACTTAAGGAGCCGACGTTCCAAACCAGCTTGCCTCGTTTTGGAAAATCAGAAGCATCACTGGACCGGCATCTTTATCCGTTCCTACATAAAATTTGACACTTTATGACGGAGACAAGTATAAGTTTTAGAAATAAAAATATTTCAACAAACTAAACTTACTTTTTCTTTTCATATTTTTTTCCCAATATCCTTTTAATCTCGAATTAGATATCCCTTTAGGACGCACCTTTATCGGGTCATTCAGATTTCTCTCTTTACATTGGGTCTTCTTCTTAGTTGTTTTTGCCTTTTGTTGGGTTCTCTCCCATGTAATATTTCATTGGCATCAAGTGTTAGTTTGTTTAGTGTATCTAAGCACAAACTTCTCAGCAACTTCATGGCCTTGCGTTCTTGTACTTATCTGGTACGCTAATTTATGAACATGTGTGCGATATATAAGACCACTCGAGACGATTGGCAACATTTGAGACCCCTTAAGATGTTGATATTCCAAACTTTTGTATATGTCCCTTTTCGCATGTGTACACCATCGAAGTAATATGTGTTTCTCGAAATTTTGTACACGTTATCATGCCGAAGAACCCTTAGAGCGCGAGCACACAAGTAACCCCATCATTTCAAATTTTTTACAACCGCACGCGATATCCAAATTAGCTTCCGTCTAGTTTCACAATCCAAGTATTTGTCTCGTGTCTCTATTATCGAAGGTTCTTATGTGAAATTCGAATCATTGTTGGCAAATCCTTCCAAAGCAAGTCCACCCAAACCATGAAGAAACTCGACTCAAACTTCGAGTATAAATTCCGCGTGTAAAGTAAAGCAACTCGCCTCGTAACGAGGCCGCATTTTACCGCAGGGACAATAGCAGATTGCTCGCATCGAAATCCTCATCCTTCTCATTTCTTCGCCAAGTTTTAGCAATATGTTCAAGGGCCGGAAAACATTCGCTTACCGTGCTTGTTGGCTTGCGTAAACTATGACGGATGTTATTAGTCGACTCACTCCTCTCGCGTAGATAGGATCCCCATTCCGAAAATGTCTTTATCGAATGTCGTTGACCAACGATGCCTTATATTATACAATTCATCCAACCATACATTTTCCTGAAGTTCTCCTATCTCAATCATTTCGGCCCAAGTTTCTTCGAATTCAGCTTCTGAGTCACATCTACGCATGCATTTAAAAAAGAGATCGTGTACTATCTTGTTTTTCCCAGAACCACAATGCACTTTTGAAGATAATTTTTTGTATATATGCCATCGACATAATCTATGTCTAGTGTGCGGCAAGCACTCTTGGATTGCTTCTACTCATTGCTTCGATCTTGGTCAGCTGAATATTGTGATTGGGTGCTTGTTATTCATTATACGGATAAGGGCTTTGAATAACCACTCGAAGGACTCGATCGTTTCATCCGACAAAAAGCCAACTCGCAAAAAGCACATTCTCGCCAATGGTGGTTCACACCGACAATCGGCGCACAACATAGGTTGTATTTATTCAGCCTATAGCTTGTGTCAAATATTATGACATCACCAAAGCAATCATAATCGAGTCTGGACATCCCATCACTCCATAAGAAATTCAACAAACTGCCTGACTCATCAATTTGGACGTCCCACGCAAACATTGGATCCTCGGCTTGCCGTGCAGTGAATAGTTGTAGTAAGGAATTAGCATCCCCAAGTTCAATGTGTAATCTTCTCTCTCTTGTAAGAGATTATATGCATCCCTCTTCGTACGATCTAGGTTCTCCACTCCACCAACTTCGTGGCTAGGAAGCTAAACGCATCGGTGGTTCTAATCCCTCGCTTTTGACATCGATCCGAGGACATCCGCACCGATGTCACTCATCTTTCTGCTCGAACGCAATAGGTGAGTGTCGCCAACATTCGCCAACGGATGGTTATGACTTTCTATGAATTTCTTTACCGACTCGGCTCCTCGGACATCAACGGCATATCGGATCATGGCAGGACAACCCAGTCCTCGTATCCGCTCGCTCGTACCTCACCGATACATTGTCCTTCAATTCTCTCTTCATACCAGCCCTTACCACAAACAAACTCCCTCGTCTTGATCCTCCTTGAATTCGGCCAATAACCAATGTGGTCCTTTCGCACAGTAAATCCAACAATGTGTGCATAGGCACAATATTTTTCATGTGCCGCCTTCTCATCATTGATACCAGCTTGAAGCAATATGTTTACCAGTGGATCATTGGAAGCACTGTCTCTCTCGGGTATCTGCAATTGAATCGGGATTTGAATGTCGGTATCACTATACTTAACAACCAATAATACAAAAATCATATCATGATAAGCACCACAAGAACACCATAATAATAAATATAAAAGCATTGGTGTTTTTCGGGTTTATCACTAATAATACACCCAAACTAAGTAGAGTATCGCCTTCAAATTACCTAAATAAAACCACAAACGAAATCGAAGCAAAGTTACTCTTAAGATACTCGCCCGAATACCACCACAAAATTACCAAATTAACACCACGTACCGCTGAAAAAAATACTTAACAAGTATACTTTTCTCGAGACTACATGAATACACCTATAATATTACCAAAATACCACCATGTCTCACTATAAAAGAAAAATTGACATTACTCTTTTGAAAATACGGGCATACTAGCGTAATAAAACAGTAAATAGAACAAATGAAACGCATCCTCCACCAAACTACTAGAATGCTACCTTCAAATTGCCGAAATCTGAAGCAAACTTAAGTTACTCTTAAGAAACTGTCTGAATACCACGACAAAATTACCAAAATAACACCACATACCGCTGAAAGAAGACTTGACAAATATACTTTCCTGACACTACCTGAATATACCTATAATATTACCCAAAAAATACCATGGTTCTTTAAGAAAAATAACTTGACGTTGCTCTTCTGAATCTACAGGCATACTACCTTAATAAAACTTAAAAACAGTGAAACTGTAACTAAACATTGCATACAATAAAATTTACCAACCTGAGGGATTTGTTCTGTCGCAGCTAAACTAAGCTGAGAATCTTGTTCGTCCAATATATTTTGAGATTCGAACTCAATGTCGACTTGATCGGTGGTTTTTTGTGCGAACGGTAGCATTCTTTAGCTTTAGGTTAGAATCAAATTTCAGCTCCTCAGCTCCACGACAAGGTATGTCAGAGAAAACCCTAAGTCTCCGCATCCTAAAGATAATGGAGACAACAAAATACCCTTTATCCTTGGCGGGAAAAAAAGCGGTAAAAATTTCATGCTTTTCTGCTCGGGTCGGGTCGGGTCGGCAGAATGAAGATAAATAAGCCTTTTTTTTCAAACGTGCCATGGTGGGGTCCAGAAATCCACGTGGCGCGTTTTTAGAGGCTACCGGACGCATCGCTGCGTACGCGATCCGGACCGAATAAAAATTCACACACATCCTTCACAGCAAAGCCATCTACCTCCGTACTCTCTCTTCTCTTCCTCTCTTCCACCGTCTCTCCTCCTCTTAACCTTCATTTGTGCCATGGCAGACCGGTTTGTTGGCCCAATCATGGATAAGATCATCAACGCTTGCTGCGATCGGCTGCAAGATCAATATAGATGGCAGGACGGGCATGAAGGAGGAGCTCGAAAGGCTGCGAGAGAACCACCCCAAGATTCAAGCCGTCGTCTCCGCTTACACCCGAGCACAAATCACGGATCGGAACCCGGCTCTCAACGAGATGGATATGGCAGCTACGAGATGCCATCGATGAGGCGGATGATGTTCTTGATGACTTTGAGTACTTGAAGCTTGAAGAAGAAGAACAGCGAGGAGCTGAACATGGAGGAAACAAAGGTGCGTTCTTCATTCTCTAGATTATTTTTGGAACACCGCTCGCAAGCTTCGCGAAGTTTGCGAACAAGCTCTCAAAAAGGATCCCAACTTGGAAAGACTCGGAGGCGGCTGTGAAGAAACTTGATAAAGTTTCAGCTGAGGTCGAGTACTTTCCTTCATCTCTTAGAAACGCAAAGCGAGGCGAGCGACTGTGGAGCTTCGGTTGTTCAAAGATCGTGAAACAGGATGCTTGCGCAAAAGTGATCTCATCGGTCGATGCGAGGAGAAGGATTTTGTCATGCAGTGGTTGAGGAAGCCAACAAATGAAGATCCAACTCATATTGCTAGCCCTACTCTGTACAAAAACATTTCTCTTCTATCCATAGTGGGCCATGGTGGAATGGGCAAGACAGCTCTTTTACAACACATCTATGCAGATCTGAAAGAGGAATTTGAACTGAAAATGTGGGTTTGTGTTTCCAACCACTTTGATGCTAAAAAGATCATTGCCGATATATTGGATTTTCTTAACAAGGAAAGGCCTAATTTGGAGTCACCACTCGCCGCTCGTCAATAGAGACTTAAAGCTGTCGAGCAATCCAAAAGGTTCTTGCTTGTTCTGGATGACATTTGGGAGGAAAATATCAGCAAATGGGAGAATGTGCTCTCTCCTTTGACTAATGGAAGCTTCGGAAGTAAGATTTTGTTAACTACTCGAATGGATGCAGTTGCATCGGCGATTGCAAAGGTTATTAAAAAAAAGATGGAATCATTGAGAATAAAAGGCTTGGAGGAAGATGTGTGTTTGCAGCTACTCAACACCCATGCATTTGCTGGTGTAGAGAACCTTGTTGCTCATAAGAAATTCACACATATTGCTAGTTTGATAGTTAAAAAGCTTTCAGGATCTCCACTAGCAGCAAAGGTCATCGGTGGTGTTCTCAATTCTAACTTGAATGAGAGCTTTTGGACGAACATTTTAAATAGTACCGATGTTCTAAACATAGAATCAGAACCGGGTCGCAATAACATTTTGTCTATCTTACAATTGAGTTTTACGTTTCTTCAACAACCTCTACAAACTTGTTTTGCATTTTGTGGCATATTCCCACAAGATCATGAGTTTGATAAAGATGATTTAATCCGAATGTGGATTGCATTGGGTTTCATTCAGGAATCTTCTATTGAAGGAGAGACTTTGGAAGATATTGGAGGAAGGTATTTTAATGTTTTGGTCAGAAAATCTTTCTTTGACGAGTTTCATGAGGAGTTTCTAAATGGAAAGAGAATATACTATAAGATGCATGATTTATTAAATGATTTGGCACGGTCTATTTCTTCAGAGGAATGTTTCAGATTCGTGGGAGATAATGTTTTATCTTTTAAAATTCTTGAAAATGTTCGACACTTATTTGTTAAAACCGGAAATCCATAAGTGTTGAGAAGAATGATCAAAGGTGTTAAAAATCTACATTCACTCTTTTTTATCGATGGAACTTATGTTCAAGATTATACTGAAGTATTTACTGAAATTTTTATGGCATCAAGAAGCATTCGTTTGTTGTGCATAGACACTCCAAGTCCGAAAAGATACCTGAGGCTATTAAAAATTTGAAACATCTTCGATATTTGAATCTTCATTGTATCAATATCACTCAGATGCCAAGATCTCTAAGCAGTATTTATCATTTGCGGTTCATAATCTATGGGAAATTTTGCTTTGATTATTCTGATGATTTCTTGCCTGGCGATATGAGTAATCTTTCTAATCTGCGTCACTTGGAATTGCCCCCGAGTGCATTTTCTAGTGTACGTGGAATTGGGAAATTAAAGTCACTGCAAGAACTAAAAGAGTTTAACGTTAAGAATGAGAATGGTTATAAAATTAGGGAGTTGGAACATATGAACGAGTTGCTCAAATTAAGAATACATTTTTTGGAGAATGTGATGGATGTTGAAGAGGCTCGCATTGCAAAACTATGTGAAAAGAGAAAATTGACGGATTTATTCTTGAATTGGGGCAGTACTGTTGATGAAGGTGAATTAGACATTGAAGTTGGAGGCCTACGGAACATCGATCCTGACTTAGATGTGGATGTGCTTGATA